>OZ035839.1:29053235-29610011 GCA_964034765.1 Knipowitschia caucasica
AAGACAACTGCTGACAGCCTTAGATAAAATAATAAAAATAATTGTATTTGTTTTAACTATTTTACCTCATGTTGTCTTATACTTTGGGCCATAATGAGTTCATAGGGCCCACTCCCAACTCGGTCGCGTTTGGTCACAGGCGCTAAAAACAGTTTTTTGGGGTCCACCTTTTGCAAAATGATATCATTATAAATCTGAAGGTGCTGAAAGCACACACATTGTCATATCAACGTATAATATTGCATGGTGGCTCCTGACCCATGGGGGAAAATAGGAAAGAAGGATTTTGGATTTTGCTACATATATTATTACAGTTTTTTCCTGTTGCTTGAACACTATAGACACACGCTTTGACCAAAGTTACAGAACCTGAAGCTTTTGTACTGAACCTAAAACACAGTCTATCCATCCATCCATCTATTTTCTTCCCCTTAATCCATTTCTGGGTCGGGGGGGTGGCAGTCAGAGCTGCACCCAGTACACTTAGCACCAGCCCCTCACTGATCCTCCTGCAGGTCAGAGAGTCCACAGGAGCTGAGATCTTTCAGCGGGT
Source organism: Knipowitschia caucasica (assembly GCA_964034765.1). Taxonomy (NCBI): domain Eukaryota; kingdom Metazoa; phylum Chordata; class Actinopteri; order Gobiiformes; family Gobiidae; genus Knipowitschia; species Knipowitschia caucasica. The sequence goes on from OZ035839.1 coordinate 29,053,789, forward strand.
GCTTCAGGCAAAGTGGGGTTAAGTGTCTTGCCCAAGGACACAACGACAGCAGTCATCAGTGGGAGTCGTGAAGTAGGTGGGCTTGAACCCACGACCTTCAGGCCCAAAGGCCAATGCTCTACCAACTGAGCTAATGTCGCCCCAACTGAGCTAATGTCGCCAAGCACAGTCTAACCATTCCTTAAACAAAAGTACTGCTTTGAACTTTACTTTCATTTCTACAAGACACTTTCTCCAACTGGAACACACTTTCTCTTTCTGAAACACACTTTCCCTTTCTGTAACACACTTTCTCCTGCTCACTACACACTGTGTCATACATAAGACACGTTGTTCATAAATGCAATCCTGAGTTATCATTGGGAAAACACATCTACTCAATATACCAAACACATTGTGTGATTGATAACACTGAGACACACTTGACAACACTGACTTACATAACGCGACACACATCAGTCAGACATAAACAGGCCTCAGTTTAGACATTTTCAGAACTTTAGAAGTTTGGAGGCAGAGCAAGAGGAAGAGGACATGGTTGAAGTTATTTCGGATGACATTAGAGCAACTTTGGAGGAACATGTGATAAACCATGGCCTCACACTGAGGGAAGCAGAGAGTCAAAGCTCCATCATCAGGACCTTCAGATACACCTGCAGTGTGTGTTTTAGCAGTTTTCTGTTCTTTCCAGTTTGTGTTTTTGCAGTGTATGTTTTTTTCAATGTGTGTTCTTTTCACTGTGTTTTTATTTGCAGTATGTCTTTTTTCCAGTGAGTGTTTCTGCAGTGTGTGTTTTTTCCAGTGTGTTTTTCCATTGTGTGTTTTTGCAGATTGTGTTTTTACAGAGTGTGTTTTTGCAGTGTGTGTTTCTGCAGTGTGTGTTTCTGCAGTGAGTGTTTCTGCAGTGTGTGTTTTTTTCCAGTGTGTGTTTTTCCATTGTGTGTTTTTGCAGTGTGTTTTTTTTAAGTGTGGCAGGTGTGTTTTTGCAGTGAGTGTGAGAGAGGTCAGGTTGCTGGATGTACGTCCGTATCCGGTGAGCATGTTTTTGACTGTTATCCCTGCTCTCTGTTTGCATTACACATTTACTCCACTTATAGATGACTTTCAACCACGTGACCAAAACTGATGACTGATCATGCTCTTTTCGAATACATCTTTAACTGATAACAGTAGTTCAGCCGAGATATTTGAATATCAAAATTAGTTTTACAAAATTTTTTACTAATCGGTGGTCTAAAAACTAAAAACGGTAAAAGACGAAGGTCAAGACGTTTTTTTGCAGATTATAGCTTAATTGTAAAAAGAATCATTTGAGACCACATGTACCCCAAAATAATGTTAGTCTCTTTTTGATGTGGGACTTATACATGTTTGTCTAAAAAATAGGGAATAAATAATATTGAAAGGTGATATCCTCTGGAGCAAACCCTGATGTTGATACGCTGAAGAAATACGTTCCAACATCCATTCTTCCCACTCCTATTTTGGACATCAATTGCTTATTTATTTTGGATAATCTATAATTACATTGCTTTTATTTAGTTTTTTGTTTTTTTTTATCTCAAATGTCCAAATAGAAATAAAAAATTCAACATTCATTCAACATTAGCATGCCTCATGGCAATGTGAATGGAGACAGACAAACATCTGATAAAATAATTCCCTGTGTTTGCTGCTGGATTTGGTGTGTATCTGGCAACCTGAGTCAGGGAGAGTGAGAGAGGACTACAAAATATTGACTGTGACTGCAGTACCACTTTTGGCCAGATTTTTTAAATATCGTTCCTTTAACGATACGTGTGTTTTTCCAGTGCAGCAGGTGTTTTTTTTTTCCCAGTTTGTGTTTTTGCAGTGTTTGTTTGTGACAACCCCAGGGTTGCCACCATGTAGCAGGTTTTTTTTTCTGCCGTTTTAATGCCCACTGTGCGCTCCAGTCCACGTATACACGCCCTGTCCCGTCATACCCTCACCTCATTGGTCCAATGCTCGCGCCACGGGTGGAGCAGCCCTCTTCCTCATTTTAAAAATGGCAGTCGTGCTCTGACTGAGGAGGATGCAGGAAAGACTGGTTGTGTGCGCTCAATGGAAACGCAATTCTGGAGGTCGTGTCACCCCTCTGTGATCTGCCGATCAGTGCGCTGCTAACGCGCTGGAAAGCTTCCCGCGTCATTCGCTGAGACGCGTAAAACACTTGCTCCTGTTGCTCTGGCGCCCGCTCGATCACGGAAGCCTGTGCCGGCTAGTGATGTCACCACACCTCCCGCATCACAAAAATGTGAGGGAAAAATATATTGTTATACCTCTGGACTGCCCTTTTGGACTTGTAAAATTACACTTAGGAATGTTTATTTAATTTTCTGTGTGGACAAGCTTTCTTTTGTTTTGTTGACTTTCATTTTTTAAGGAATAGGATTATATTAAGGGGTAATATTTACGTATATTATAAGTCCTTGTGTGACAGGTATAATTGTTAGCAAACCTTTAACATCCCACTTGTCAGGAGGGATACCTGGCTGGCACCCCTACAATGCCACAACCTCCCAAATAATAACTCCACTACCACCATATTCCCCAAACCTTCAAACCGTTACGGTTTGTTTTTGCAACATGTGTTCTTTTCAGTGTGTTTTTCTGCAGTGTGTTTTTCCAGTGCAGTGTCAGTTTTTCCAGTGCAGTAGATGTTTTTGCAGAGTTTGTTTTTCCATTATGTGTTTTTACAGAGTGTGTTTTTCCAGTGTGTGTTTTTCCAGAAAACTTTAGGTTGCTGTGACAATGTATGTGCTTTCAGCACCTTCAGTATTACAATGACATTGATTTTGCAAAAGGCGGACCCCAAAAAAAGTGGGGAGTAGACCTTATGAATTGGTTATGGCCCAAAGTATAAAACAACATAAAATAGTAGTTAAAAAAACAAAGCAAAACATATTATTAGGAGAAGGTCTGGCTCCCGGCCTATTTGTCCCTCAGTGTAGAAACTACAGTACATCACAGGTATTCTACCCAGGGCTGCTGTAATGAGTCCTGGAGCCTCTTTGTGTGTTTGCGAGTGCTGTACTTGTGGAGCACCTGCACAGCTCTCCATGGACCTGAACAGTATCGTCATGGAAACCTCAGAAGAAGGGCAGGGAAATCAGACAACTACTTAATTTTATCACTAGAAAATAACATTGGAATCATAGAAATAGAATGGCTCTAAAGTAGTATTATGTTTTATTATTTTATTTTATTTGAATATAGTTTTTATTAAATCTTGACATCCATGATTACCTGTTTGTATTATTTTTCTGCTTTCTACTATTTCCATGTCTGTATTATTATTTATTTATTATTATAGATTCAACATTTCTTAATCATTCATATATAATTGATTAACACTACAGCACTGCACTGGCCCGTTGGCTCAAAAGGAAAACACTGCTACTCTCTAACTTGAAGTTAATGCGACCTATGCATGGAGTGGTGCTGATCCATGGATCTATAATAATAACTGAATAGGGTGTTTCTAGCTTATAGCTGTCCCCCCCATGGGCACAGGGGGCGCCCGTGGTACTGCAGACTAATTTCACGAGGGCTACCAGAAAAAAGTCCCATAGATCTCAATGTAAACTAAAACAGCTCGACCTCAACTGACAGAGAACCTACAGCTTTCAGAAAGTTCGGATTGCGTGGGTTTTTTAGTGTCCCTCTAGTAGAATCCTTCGGTTTTCTTTAAATCCACACTTTACAGCCACAAACTCTGCTCGTTTCCTTCCCAGTCTGGCTCCGCTCTTCCGCTGCTCTGATGAGCAGCTCTGATTGGTCAGAGCGCGGCCGAGCCGCGACGCATCATGGGAGATAATCCACTACGCAGAACAGGGAGGACCTTACGATGCCCACGAGTCAGCTAATCTCCCGGTCTCCGTGAAGTCCCATGCGCTGCTGAGCACAAGCCATTCATTTGAATAGCGCGCCATCTTGGATCACCGGGGCTAGTGCTGATCTTGACACTAAAGTTAAAATATTCATCAATCGAGGAGTTGACTAAAACATGGAAATGGCAAAAACTCTCCAAACTAAAAATAAGTGGCTTAATCAAGAAAAGTCAACCTTACTGTGAATTGAGAGCAAATTAGCATTTTCCCAATGAAATCCCAGAGAGCGAGACCAAAGAGAAAGCAGAGAGAGGCCAGAAAGAGAGAGAGCAGAAAGATTTTCCAGAGGGAGAGAGAAAGAGAGAGAGCAGAGAGTCCTCTGAACTAATCACCACGGTGCACACAAGCCACATTTTATTTTTATTTTAAGCAAAGAAATGTTGTAGCAGTTGGTGTTGTTGGAGTATACACACAGAGCACTGTTGCTCACAGTAAAGATTGACCGCCCTACTTATTCTATATTTGGTACAAACATTACAGAACAAAAGCGCTGTCCTCCAGAGGTACAAAAGACAGGAGTCCTGGCCCGACACTCGAGGAGGGTTAAGAAACACTGTAATTAAAACGAAGATCAGGACAAGAGGACAGGAGCCCTAGACATGTCAGCTGCACAGAGAGACGACTGCTAATGGGACTGAGGAGAGAAATGTGCTCACGATTACAGGACTAAGAGCCATGATGATTTGATCAACCAATAAAAACATGCACAATAGCTAAAATCCTCCAGCTCTGGTCCTGTCCGAGCCAAGCATCAAAATATGGAGATGGGTTCACTGTTACTATGGCAACCAAAGCTCCTGACAGAAGTGGTATTCAAGTTGAGTCAAATGTAGAGGACAAATTTCCCTTCAGGGAAAATAAAGTATAACTTAACAAAGAAATAGGATGTTTTATTAATTTCAACTCAATGTGTGTATCGCCCTGAATCACACCAGCAGTTATCTCAGAGGACAAACTTGTGGATTCACCAACAACAGATAAGAGAATCAAACAGTTTGAACACAGGACATGCAATAATAACAAACACACAGGCGCCGTTGGTTCAGCGGGATGACCACTGTCCAGAAGTGTTAATAAATGTTCAGAAATGTCCCAGATGCAGGAAGGAACCACTCAGAAAACCAGTGGGAATATATTGAGAATCCTCAATGATGCCCATAAGGACGGGTAGAAGATCTAAGACTGATGCTGTAGATCCAGGACTGAGGTTGTAGGTCCAGGACAGACAATGCTCCCAGGAGGATGTGGGTGCAGCCCAATCTAATCAAAGTAGACAGCAGTGGGGACAACACAATGAAACAAAAGATTCAATATGTTGTATGCTGAAAAAACCAAGTCTGTGATCAGGTTTGACATGTATTATTCCAGAAATAGTGTCAAAAATCATGATGCCTTTTTAATAGGATTAAAACAGCTTTGATCTCTGGCCTCTACTCTGTCTTGTACTTAATTATAAATTACAGTTTGAGCTCCATGTTTTGTATAAATATTCATCTCTTGGTGATGCCGCTCACTCGTCCCTTTGACTTCAGGTCAAACGTAAACATTCAAAGATGAAGATATTTTTGATCATTCAGATAAAATTGTATAAGGAAATACATTTTCGTTTGATCAGTAAGACATTGGCCAGACAGACGCACAGACTGCAATTTACTCCAGTTTGTCGCCAGTTTACAAACTGGCGACAAATATAATCATCAAAAATCTGGAAATGTGAGAGATTAGAATACAGATCTCCCTCTTTACCTCTTTTGATTTAATTTAGAGTCTCAAATTGTCTGGGTTGAAGCTGGATCTATTTGAATGAACTCCAAATTCACAAAAATATTAGTTCAAAAAGGTTTTTTAAGTGAAGACGGATTTTACATGTACAGTGCCTTGCGAAAGTATTCGGCCCCCTTGAACCTTTCAAAATTTTGCCACATTTCAGTCTTCAAACAAAAAGATATAAAATTGTAATTTTTTGTCATGAATCAACAACAAGTGGGACATAATCGTGAAGTGGAACAAAATGTATTGGATATTTTAAACTTAAAAAAAAAAAAAAAAAAACTGAAAAATGGGGCGTGCAATATTATTCGGCCCCTTTACTTTCAGTGCAGCAAACTCACTCCAGAAGTTCAGTGAGGATCTTTGAATGATCCAATGTTGTCCTAAATGACTAATGATGATAAATAGAATGCACCTGTGTGTAATCAAGTCTCCGTATAAATGCACCTGCTCTTTGATAGTCTCAGGGTTCTGTTTAAAGCGCAGAGAGAACCATGAAGACAAAGGAACACACCAGGCAGGTCCGAGATACTGTTGTGGAGAAGTTTAAAGCCGGATTTGGATACAAAAAGATTTCCCAAGCTTTAAACATCTCAAGGAGCACTGTGCAAGCAATTATATTGAAATGGAAGGAGTATCAGACCACTGCAAATCTACCAAGACCCGGCCGTCCCTCCAAACTTTCATCTCAAACAAGGAGAAGACTGATCAGAGATGCAGCCAAGAGGCCAATGATCACTCTGGATGAACTGCAGATAACTACAGCTGAGGTGGGAGAGTCTGTCCATAGGACAACAATCAGTCGTGCACTGCACAAATCTGGCCTTTATGGAAGAGTGGCCATTTCTCAAAGATATCCAATAAAAGTCTCGTTTAAAGTTTGCCACAAGCCACCCGGGAAAACCAAGTGCAGGGAAAATTGCTGCTGGCCAAACTCTGCCAAACGAGCTCAACAACTTTTACTGCTGCTTTGAATCTGCTGATCCCCTGCCTTTTGTCTTCCCCGAATGTCAGGGTGCCTTCACAGTGACTCAGGATGAAGTACGGCGGGTCTTGTCCAGGACCACAGCTTGGAAAGCCGCAGGCCCGGACTGCATTCCTCCCCGCGTCCTGAAACTGTGCTCCGAGCAACTTGCCCCTGTTTTAACGGACATCTTTAACTTGTCACTCAGGAGCTGTACGGTGCCGGTGAGCTTTAAAAGGTCCACCATTATTCCAGTTCCTAAGAAGGCTCCAGTGACATGTCTCAATGACTACCGCCCTGTGGCTCTCACGTCTGTTCTTATGAAAACTTTTGAGCGGCTTGTGCTGGACTTCATTAAGAGCCAGGTCCCTGTGAGCGTTGACCCACTCCAGTTTGCTTACAGACAGAACAGGAGTGTGGAGGATGCCATCTCCTTTGCTCTGAACTCTGTCTACACTCATTTGGACACTAGAAAAACGCGAGAATGCTTTTCATTGATTATAGCTCTGCTTTTAATTGTCTTGTCCCAAGCCTATTGGTTGAAAAACTTATGTCCCTTGGTCTGAATGTTGCCATGTGTAAATGGATTTTTAGCTTTTTAACTGACAGATCTCAGAGAGTAAAAATCAATGACTGTTTTTCCGATGTTGTTTCTGTGAGCACTGGTTCTCCTCAGGGATGTATTTTGAGTCCTTTGCTTTTTACTTTGTACACTCACGATTGTGTGTCCTCCTCTGACTCAAACTTGATCATCAAATATGCTGATGACACCACCATCATCGGTCTCATCAGTAACAATGATGAATCCTCTTATAGAGCAGAGATCGAACATGTTTTTCAGTGGAGTAAAGTAAACAATATCCAGCTGAACACTGCAAAAACATGTGAACTTGTCTTTGACTTCAGTCGTAGCAGTTCTCACACTCCTGTAGTTATCGACAACTCCCAGGTGCAGATCGTAGAGGAGTGCAAGTTCCTGGGTTTAACTCTGTCTAACGACCTGAAATGGGACAAAAATACTAACCGGGTTGTTAAGAAAGCACGTCAGCGGCTCTTCTTTTTGCGGACACTTAGAGAATTCACCACTAACTCTAAGATTCTGCTTAACTTTTATCGCTGCACCACTGAGAGTTTACTTGTTGGTTCTGTGTCTGTGTGGTTTGGAAACATCACAGATAAAGAAAAGAGAGCTTTAAACAAGGTGCTCCGCTCTGCAAAGAGGACCGTGGGCTGTGAGCTTCCTGTTCTGGAGGTTCTTTATAAATCCAGACTTTTAAACAGAGCTCTTAAAATCATCAATGACTCTTCTGGCCACCCTGGGAAAGCAATGTTCCAGCTTCTTCCCTCTGGCAGAAGATATCGGTCGCTGAGATGCAAGACATCTCGCTATGCTAACAGCTTCTTTCCACAAGCTGTTAGGTGCCTAAACAGAGCACTTTAATTCCTGCTTTTACCCCTTGTATCGTTTTGTTGATCGGTGGCACAGTGTCAGCTGTTTTTTTTAATTATTTTATTTTCAGTGTATGTGTATTTTATATTACATTGTATCGTGCTCTTTATTCTGTCGGTGCACACAGAGTACCTTTCTCTGCAAATGTATTCCAATGTAGTTTTTATACTGCACATGGCTAATAAAATGAATCTGAATCTGAATCTGAGACACACCAAACATGTGGAAGAAGGTGCTCTGGTCAGATGAAACCAAAATCAAACTTTTTGGCCACGATGCAAAACGATATGTTTGGCGTAAAAGCAACACAGCTCATCATCCTGAACACACCATCCCCACCTCAGCTGTAGTTATCTGCAGTTCATCCAGAGTGATCATGGGCCTCTTGGCTGCGTCTCTGATCAGTCTTCTCCTTGTTTGAGATGAAAGTTTGGAGGGACGGCTGGGTCTTGGTAGATTTGCAGTGGTCTGACACTCCTTCCATTTCAATATAATTGCTTGCACAGCGCTCCTTGAGATGTTTAAAGCTTGGGAAATCTTTTTGTATCCAAATCCGGCTTTAAACTTCTCCACAACAGTATCTCGGACCTGCCTGGTGTGTTCCTTTGTCTTCATGGTTCTCTCTGCGCTTTAAACAGAGACCCTGAGACTATCAAAGAGCAGGTGCATTTATACGGAGACTTGATTACACACAGGTGCATTCTATTTATCATCATCAGTCATTTAGGACAACATTGGATCATTCAAAGATCCTCACTGAACTTCTGGAGTGAGTTTGCTGCACTGAAAGTAAAGGGGCCGAATAATATTGCACGCCCCATTTTTCAGTTTTTTATTTATTTTTAAGTTTAAATTATCCAACAAATTTCATTCCACTTCACGATTGAAGAATTGTTGTTGATTCATGACAAAAAGTTAAAATGTTATATCTTTATGTTTGAAGCCTGAAATGTGGCGAAATGTTGAAAGGTTCAAGGGGGCCGAATACTTTCGCAAGGCACTGTAGCTGTTTTGCTTTATGACGCGTCCCTAAATGTCATTCCCAGTGACATTTGCTTTCGCTGTGGAAGGGCTAACCCTAAATATGGTTGTTATAGTCAAATCAATTCTCCAGACACCAGCCGTACCTTCGGTCATATTCACCATGGATAATGTAGGAGGGCTTTGTTCCCACTTATAATTTAAGTATATCTACAGCTCAGGTTTACAAAGAGTCCTGTCAATTGTTTCTGCTCCAATGCGCCCTCAGACAAATTCAAAAGGCTGTGGTGGCAAAGGGTCAAAACCATAACCTCCATTTGCACCAAACTATTCAAACCTCCCTGAAAAACATGTTGATAGGATAAACTCAGACGACTCATTGTTTGGTCGTCGGGAGACTCGGTATATTCCTAATACATAAAAGCCATAGATGGATATAACAACTGGAGGGGGTAAGAACACTCATCTTTCAGGAAATGGACTCCCGATTGCAACAAAAGCCAATAGAAAACTTCTGATATAGAAGGCACAGGAACAGAATACAATGTTTTACGGCTAAAGAACCAGCCCCAGAAGGTATTTCCTGTGCCTGTGGTCGTCCGAGAACACACACATCGGCCAAATGGGTAGATTGACTCCAGATGGACCAATACACATAGGAATTTATCACAAAGCCCAGCTTACATTACCATATTTGAGGAGGTACGTTCATGCTTAAAGCAACAGTACGTAATATTTTAAATCAAATTCCATCTCAATCTTTTCTATGTGACCCTACATAACAGGTCACATGCACACATACATGTGTGCATGTGACCTCTGATAACAGTGTCATATTTACACATCATTAACTTTTCTGGATAACAGTTCAAACAGTTATTCTTAATACAAAGCCATTAAACATTATATCCACAATATTTATCTTTACAATTTTCAAGCAGTTTAGCAGCATGAGTCTCTCATTAGCTGGTTTTGGCTTCTTCTTTATTATATGTAACAACATTCACAAACAGAAAATAGTATAGGCTTTCATTTTATTTGAATTAAATCAAATACAGGACAATAATAAGTGCCAGAGTTTGTATGTTTCTAGATAAACCCCTGCAGATGGAATGCATCAGTAATTAGTGCTGAGTAGCTACTGTACGTGTGTCACAGGAGGAAGATTCTGGCAACAAATGTAATTATAATAGTGAGGACTTTATGACTGTTGTGGTGCTGACATCAGTAAATAGTGGGTCAGCTGGTGACTGCTCAGAGATCAGAGGTCAGGGCTGCAACTACTTTAATGGTTGACAAATGGGAAACAGCACTAGATCTGTCCAATTGTTAGGTGTCTGGCTTTAACATTTATGAGAAAGTTGGACCTGTGCCTTTGTCAGACATGTCACATGATTGGTGCAATGTACCCTGGGTTTAGGACCACAGACAAGGCCATGACTGGAGCACGAGCTCTTGGACTTTTTCTCTGATTAGAGGTAGATTAGATCTGATGGGAGAGTGCGTGTCTCCTTCTGTATACAGTATAAAGGGTGTCAGGGATGAAGCAGACAGAGACGGATCGTGGTGCGCCAAACTCTGGAAGTTTATTTAAGTTTCTCTCAAGTTCCACTGGTTTACTCTGTTTCTTTCTCTCAGACAGAATAAAGGCAGTACACAGTTTATATAGTCATTGTCACGTCACACATCGAAAGACATACGTGTCACAAAAGAGACAGTCAAATCATAGTCATAACAAGGAGTCCTTGTACAGTCCTGCACGTACAGTAGGCCATATTGCTATCTAATACTAACACCCTCCCCTTTGATCACATAATCACATGTGATCACTCAATTTGATCAATCAATAAAGTGGAAAAAGAAAAAAAAAAAAAAAAAATCTAAAAAAAAACTTTACTAAATTATTAAAAAACAAAGAAAATGATAGCATTGAACTCATAATCATCAAATCAATATCAGTGGATTTTGTCCTCTATCCTGGGAAAAAAACAAACAAACAAAAATAAAGTAAATAAACAAACAAAAAACAAATCAAAAATAAAAACAAACAAAAACTATTGGACACACAAGAACTCAGCAGATTCAGTCAAAACACAGACAAAAACGAGCTGAGTCTCAAATTAGAAGCTAATTTCACTTTTATTACTCTATACTTTTATTCTAATGCTAATCGTTTACACTTCACTTATTTCACTGTATTATTTTCACTTATCAATCTTAGACTGTGTACTTTACTTTTACTATTCACTATAGTTTAAAACTATTCTAATCTATTTACAAATATGTTTGCATATTTGCTTCTATTGAGCCATATTCTTAAACATACATTTTAATCTAATAAATCTCTCTGTAGTTTACTTTCATTATCAGTGGCTTATTGTTAGTGGGATTTTTCTCTATGTCTATTCTACATTCTCAGGAATAAAACTGTGAACACAGTAAGACAAATGGTTAATATGAACATTATTATGGCGGTCAGTTTTCCAAATACATTTGTTGAACCAGGAAGTGCTGTCACTTCCTCCTCTCAGGCAGTTTGGGATGAATGTACTTCATTAATCAAATTGGAACTATCCTTACAAGAGCTAATCTATTTTAGCAGGTTTGGGGTTGGGGTCAGTTATTATTCTACAATGGTGTTTGATTCTCTAATCTGTGCTGATGAATCTACAGCTTTTTAAACTTCTCAAAGATATCCAAATATCTACTATTTTGTTTTTGTGCTATACACAAATACATCAAAATGCTTTTGAATCTCTGTTGGTTGTAATCTATCTCATTAATCTAAGCATTAATCTAGGCTACACTCATGAACTTTTTGCATTGTCAACATTCACCAATGTTTGAACACAAGTGAATTTGACAAGTATCTAATAAAACTGTACATCAACTGTAATTAACTGTATTTACTTTTGAAGTAAATGCTTGTGAACTGGTCCCTCTACCATTTGATATTAGCACTGGCTAAAAATAATCTCTATTTTATGGTTGATGCATTTATCTATTCCTATTTTTACACTATTGTGACTCCAAAGCTTGGTTGCAGCTTGAGCAAAGGCATATTTCTCATCTGTGACTTCTGTCACTTTCAATGGCTGTAACATGATTCTGATTCTAATATTTTAGCTGCTCTATCAGAAGGATAACATTGTAGGGTACTATTTTAACTCTTACGTGGAAATATGTTTATGAACAACAAAGGAAGTCAAATTCTACTTTTTTACTACTATTTAACATCTATTAAAACGCTACAATACTCATACTTTATCATTTTCAAAGTTTTTGTCTGTCAGATGTCTGAATACTTAACATGTATATTGCATTTGTCACAGTTGTGGTTCTGGTTGTAGCAATAGCATCGGCAATAGACGCTGGTTCTTGTTCTGCAAATGTCTGTGTCCAATAGATCATCAGATGTCCAGAAGCTAGGGACAAACAAAAACAAACGAAAGAATCATGAGTATCTCTCTCATTTAGCACTCATCAATGTATGATTTTAGAAATATAAACATCACTCCCCGGTTTTTCTCTCTCAGGTCCTCAGGTCCTCAGATCCTCTGAGGGTGAGTCTCAGTCGTCATCAGGTCAGGTTATATTTCGAGAGATGTCATCTTGGACATCAGTAGGGTCCAAGCCATGGTTTTGGTCTCTCCAAATGCACATCAGGATCTCCAGATACAGTCTTTTCACTTGAAGCGCACATCAGGTCATTTGCGATGCACTTCTGGTCAATGGTGCAGTGTCACCCATCTCTGCCTCCAGAAACCTCCACTTTCATGGCCCCGGTCTCACTCCCACTTACTTCTGTAGTGGGGGGAGGGGCGTAGAGGTGGCATTGTTGCCCTTTTGCTCTTAGCTCTGTGGCCTGCTCTGGGTGGGTCTACTCTGGGCTCCTGTGGTCTGAGCTCTGTGTCCACTCCCGCAGTCCAGTGGCCCTGTACAGTGTGTGACCTTGGTCCAGGAACACAACCTCATAGTCAAAATCAAAACAACAGATATCAGTTTGTGAATGAGATTGTTTTTCTCTATAAAGTCTAAACAATTTTGCTCTTGGTTTTCCCACATGCGCTATGTAAATACAAGATTACTTATTATCTTACTAATGATGACATTTTTAGGACCAGAAACTAAAGAAGTTATGAAAACAACAATTATACTCAAAACAAACAACCTTTTAAACTTTAAAAAATGTGTACTTTTGTACTGTGTGTTTAATTATCTTGAACATTTATCTCAGCATATATTCTACTAATTTAAAATAATTGCAGCATTTTCAAATTAAGTCAATATGAATTGGAGCACATTTTAGAGCCAGTCTCCTCTGCTGTGTGCATCAGCAGCAGGAACAAGGTCAGGTGCATAGTCAAAACAAAAAAGTCAGCGCTTGAATGTAAATTGGGTAGAACTCAATATAATACTTTTACAGCTAATCCTAATTCCCTCTTTCTTTTTAGACGAAGTCTATAATCAATAATCACTTTTAACACAGATTCTAATTTAAATGTTTGAAAAACGGCTTTTGTAACTAAAATAAAAACATAAAAAACAAACACAAATCACAAAAAGTTAAGAAATAAGCAGCAGATTTAAAAGAATGGAATCTAGAAATATGTTAGGTCTAAAAAGAATTGCACAGCTTTAGCACTAATATTTGGGTTTCAATAAATATATAATATTCAAAACTTTTTCACTAATGGTGTTTAAAAACGTTTAACTGTGTCATAACACAATGTTCAATTGCAAATTTCGCAAATTTAACGGAATAACAACTATGAAAAGCCAAAAATCCTAAAGCAGTAGCTTTGTTCTGATTCAGAGCCGGAGTAGCAAAGGAGGGGGCCGTTTCCCCTGACAACGGCAGCAAGATAGAGATGTGCACACACAGGCAGAAAGACACAGAAGAAGAACTTTCAAGATTACTTTTTTAAGCTAATATAACTGATGTTGTTCTTTATACTTTTGTCATCCAAGTATAGAAATGGCCAATTTCCACACTAGTAACAAAAGGCACTCTTAGTGTTTAATTTCCCTTACGCTTCTATTTTATCGAGGTAGCAAACTAGTTTAAACTCAAAATCTCTTTCTAAAAAAAAACAACTGTTGGATACAACCCTCTGATAGCTCAACTGTAGATAAAACTCGGCAAAAAATGTAAATATCTCACGAAAGCTCTCATAGCTCAACTTTAGATAAAACTCGGCATTCTCCGGTGAACTCTGTTCACGCCGAAAACAAAAACTCCTTTTTTCTGTATGTAATTTAAACCGTGATCACTGAAATATTGTTGCTTCTTTACTTTTGTCATTTATCAAGCCTGGTTAATTACAAAACTTTTTGTGACAAAAGGCCTCCTTAACACGTTTCCCTTTTTTAAAAATTGCTTTTAATTTTACACCATGGTTTCACTTAGGCCTTTACACTTATGGATCCTACACACTTTATGGCCTTTTCACTTATGGATCCTATACACTTTATGGCCTTTTCACTTATGGATCCTACACACTTTATGGCCTTTTCACTTATGGATCCTATACACTTTATGGCCTTTTCACTTATGGATCCTATACATTTTATGGCCTTTTCACTTATGGATCCTATACACTTTATGGCCTTTTCACTTATGGATCCTATACACTTTATGGCCTTTTCACTTATGGATCCTATACACTTTATGGCCAACACTTTATGGATCCTCACTTATTTGAACACAATTTAGAGAGTTCGACAGACCTCAAAACAGACTAAAATTTAGCTAGTATCCAATTATGCAGACTTTACATTTAAAAAGGTGTCTGCTTACCTTATTCTTGTCAAACCGGTTCCAAGGACTGTCCGAGAGGTCTGCCAACTCTTTTCCGCGTCGGAATATTCAATTTAAACGCAAAAGTGACAGAAGCGACAAGAAGCATCCAGGAACAGCTCTTCCAGCCTGCTGGAATCTCCGCTCCCAGACACAGCATGCCGGTCTCTCACGCCGAGGAAAAGAAACAAAGCAAACTCCCTCAAAACAATCCAGAGAATGGCGCACACTGAGCCGCACATCCTCCACCAAATCTGTCAGGGATGAAGCAGACAGAGACGGATCGTGGTGCGCCAAACTCTGGAAGTTTATTTAAGTTTCTCTCAAGTTCCAGTGGTTTACTTTGTTTCTTTCTCTCAGACAGAATAAAGGCAGTACACAGTTTATATAGTCATTGTCACGTCACACATCGAAAGACATACGTGTCACAAAGAGACAGTCCAATCATAGTCATAACATGGAGTCCTTGTACAGTCCTGCACGTAGGCCAAATTGCTATCTAATACTAACAAGGCTTAATGAGGAGGTCTCAAACGGACCAATGAGCAGCACCCATAGACTACACTAATGGACCAATGAACAGCCCTCTTTGAATATTCCGGAAGTGAAGCGTTTAAATTTCCAAAACACTACACTGCAGACATTAATCTACTTCTGACAGAGCCGCGTGTCACTTCCAATAGACAGGGCTAATGTGAGTGCCCCGCGCCGCCACATACAGCCCAGTCACATCGCATCCATCTCGGATCACGAGGTGGGCTTTTCCACACACTGCCATGCTCACTGGCACACTCATCATTTGTTTGTTCCCCATGTTTGGTTCTGCTCTACTGTCCCTAATGCCTACAAAACACATCATTATGGAGCTTACACAGGCGTACAAGTGAAGAGGAGCAACAAATACATGTTTGTGTATTTGAATAAATACGAATCTGCTGCTTATTTGAACTCATAAGTAGTTCATGTAAATTATGTTGTGGTTATATATTCAGTCCTGGATATATAGATTGTCCATCAGCAATGTGGGCATCCCAGATGTTTCTAGATTTTTTCCCGTCTGGGTTTTTGACTTGTTCCTTGCCGATAAAGAAGAGTCTAAAGACAGTGGAAGCAAGCTTTGGTCCAGTCTCGGAGGCCTGTACCCTGATTTAAAGTAGTACTAGAATTTAATATGCTGCTATCCAGAATATATAACTACAATATGTGTTTATAATATTTCGGGTGTTCATTTTGACATGTTTAGATGAATTATGTTAAAAAAACGGCTTTCGAGTGGCACCTTTATAAAAACGCTAGGGGGAGCCAAAATGGCGGCGATGACGTAGGGGAAGGGCATCTCACAGCAGCAGCAGCAGTCTTGGCTGAATCTGTAGGAGGTTTCACTGTCATCTGAACAAGGTATAAACATATTTTCATCCGTTTTGTACATAATAGTGTGCAACTCTTTTAATCTTTTAGCCTTATTTGTGAGATTCAAGCTAATTAGTGTTGGGCAAGTTAGCTAACTCTACTTGATATCATAAAACATGCTAACAAGGCTAATATTTGTTTTTACTTTATGCCAGGCTCACTGTGTTTGCCTTGAATTTATTTACCACAATGTACATTGTAATATTCAAAAATGCTAATCAAAATAACTTTAATTAAATAAATATTTTACTTTTATGAACAAAAAGCTGCAGAAGTTGAAAACATAGACTACATGTGATGCAATCATTGATAAAAATGCTAATTAAACCGTTAATAGGTGTTAGCATTTATGGATATTACAATGTACATTGTGGTAAATAAATCTAAGGCAACCAAAGTGAGACTGGCATAATGTAAAAACGAATATTAGCCTTGTTAGCATGTTTTATGATATCAAGTAGAGTTAGCTAACTTGCCCAACACTAATTAGCTTGAATCTCACAAATAAGGCTAAAAGGTTAAAAGAGTTGCACACTATTATGTACAAAACGGATGAAAATATGTTTATACCTTGTTCAGATGACAGTGAAACCTCCTACAGTTTCCAACCAGACTGCTGTCCGCTGCTGTGAGATGCCCTCCTCCTACGTCATCGCCGCCATTTTGGTCCCCCCTAGCGTTTCTATGCGGAAGTGAAAAAGTGCCACTTGAAAGCCGTTTTTTTAACATAATTCATCTGAACATGTCAAAATGAACACCCGAAATATTATAAACACATATTGTAGTTATATATTCTGGATAGCAGCATATTAAATTCTAGTACTACTTTAAGACCACAAATGAGACCATGCCCTCCCAGGTTTAAGAGAAGGCCCTGTCCTCCGGGATAAAGCCTGGACATGTGCCATTCATCTTTTCTGATAATTAGCCAAATTACCTGCTGCTATTATTACTATTGTTTATCTGGTCGTATTCTCTGCTGATAAAGTAGAATACCAACAATTTGTACATGTGAAAGCTCATGACTGCTGCTGATTACAGTGTACTCCACAAGTTATTGATCTTTGACTCAAGTGCAATTATACTTAAGTTCATTATCTTATTTTATTATTCAATTATCTTGAATAATACATGTGTGAATAACCTGAGTGTGCCGATTCTTCCTTAAATTCTGCTGTAATGTGTGCAACTATGACATTGAAATTTCCCCACTGAGGCATGCGTCCCCACTGATGGGAAAGTTTATCTTATTACATTTAAATAACAGGAAGTACATATATATTTTATTGTCATTTCCCAGAATAATGATTCTCACTGTGTCATAATGGGACTAACGATACGATAAAGATATGTTTGTTCATTCATTCATATATTATAACAGAGAACACACCATCGTTCATGTGGCACCGAAATGTGCCTGTCACGCTTGAGTCATATATTAAAGAAATGAAAAGTGACATCACATTTGTGGTTTGCGTGTGTGCTGCCGTTCCTAATGGCTGCAAAACTCATCATCACCAAACGCTACAGGCCTGAGAGAGCAGGAAATCTGTGTTTTGTGTGGAAAGAAAAAAGTAAATTATAAAGTTCAACAGGCGAAACAGTGTTTACCCTGAGAGGGATGAGGAGAAAATTAGAGCAAGTTATATGGGAAAGAGGAGGGGGAAAGAATGAGAAGAGAAGAAACCAGAGGGGAGAGAGAGAGATATAGAGAGGGATAGGAATGAGGAAAAGAGGAGGGAGAGAGCAAGAGTAATGGTGAAAGAGGAATGAGATAGAGAGACAAGAGAAAAAACAGAGCAAGAGAGGGAGGGATAGAGAGAGGGATGAGGAGAAACCAGAAGAAGAGGGATGAGGGAAAGAGAATAGAGAGAGAGACAAGAGAAGAAACCAGAGAAAGAAAGGAGTGATTGAGAGAGGAATGAGTAGAAACCAAAGAGAGGGATAGGGAGGGAGGGATGGATGGGGGAAAGAGGAGGGGGAGAGCGCACGGAGCAGTGAAGCTGGAGGCCACTGAAGAGAATGATTTAGGAACAGGGTGGTGAAAGATGGCCAACCCGGGGAGGAGCGCTGTAGCGGGGTTCATGGGCTGATGGTGGGAGGGGCCCTCAGACACAGACAGGAGACGACA
Organism: Knipowitschia caucasica; assembly: GCA_964034765.1. Classification (NCBI taxonomy): domain Eukaryota; kingdom Metazoa; phylum Chordata; class Actinopteri; order Gobiiformes; family Gobiidae; genus Knipowitschia; species Knipowitschia caucasica. Next base: position 29,072,206 of record OZ035839.1, read on the forward strand.
CGGCAGCGCTGGGGGCCGGCCCTTAATGACATTCAGCAGTTGATCCCTCCAAGACACAAACATGAAAAAGGCATACTGCTCCCACTGCGTCACCGTCGTACTGGAGTTCATAAACATGGACTGCAGCTCTTTTCAGCCGGAGTGATAACAGTCTAATCCCGGTCACAGAGGATTCACAGCCACATTAGTGAGAGGCGCAGACACAGGCGCAGCGGCCCCAGGGAGCTGTCCGCTCTGCAGGAGGTGTTGTCAGCACACTTCTGTCCCACGGACATATTTAAACAGGATCTGCTGTGTGCACTAGGCCTTTATCTAATGAACGAGTGTGGCCTCACGCTGTGTCCAACTGTCATCATGTTGTTTTTATCAGGAATATTAACGCACTGATTCTATGTTGAATATTAAGGTGATTTGCATGTTTTTTTTTTTTTACAATGAGAAAATCAAGTCACAGATTGGGTTTACAAACAGTGTTGGGTAAATTATTCAAAAACGTGATACATTAAGTAGTTACATTCACCAAATATAAATATTCACATTTACACACACGTACACCATGCAGTAATGATGCCCATCTCAGGACCAGCTGTAGCTTTGTTGTCATGTCATGTGACTGTTACCTGGTTTCCGAGGAAGAGCGCTGGTGCGTTCCAGTAGTAAGACGGACCCAGCTCCTGTAGCACATCTTTGTGTCTCACACTGAGATACGGAGGAGGTTCTCTGTCCACATACAACACTGTGGAGCCACTTTCCCCCAGCAGTTTCCACCCCTGCAGACTGCTCTCCTGAATACAGCAGACAGACAGACAGTGAGGTCCTGAACACAGCATGAGGAGAATGACAAATACACAAATAACTATCATCAAAGCACCAAGGTGTAGAACATGAAAGGGCAACTGTTTTCCCCTAGGGCCACATTGGGGTAGGGTTAGGGTTAGCGCTGTAAATTATAATAGCAGTAAAGTTTCAAGTTGTTTTTATCCCTTTTTATAATAATAAGAGTTCATAGAGTGGAGGGGCACCTGTTGAACTTTTATACATTTAATTTAACGCTTTTCTCCACAGAAACTCTAAGCTCCAGGGAGAACAAGGACAAAGCAGTTACGCAAAACTGCCACCATGAATGTTTTCCACTTTGTACATTGTAAAGAACTTTGAGTGACCTTGGTCTGTAAAAATGCACTGTATAAATAAACATTACTTACTTACACTTTAAAGCTTGTCTAAATGAAAATGTCTTTAGATTTATTGACAGCCAGGAACGATCTGACAGCCCAGTAGAAAGCTTACAGTGCCCCCCGAGCCACACATTGCCTAGGTCAAGTATAGAACATCCAACAGGAACAACCACAACACCCAGAGGAACGCGACAGGACAAGGGTGAGATAAAAGCAAACCCCTTGATTTTGTGCTTTGTGATCTTACCATATACTTTCAATCAAACTTTATTTATAAAGCGCTTTTCATATAATAAAATGCAACACAAAGTCAAAAATCAATACAACATGCCCAATAAACCCCAAAGACCCACCCATAAACCACCCTAATTATTAGATATACATCAAGATGCATATACCCGTACACACACACTCACACACATACATACACTCACACACACACACATACACACACAGAGACATATAAAATCACATCAGACAGGTAAAATAGGTAAAACTTACTGCTAATTTACACATCACGTGTTACAGCACGTAAGCGTTATACGCGCAGCAGACGCGCGTAACTTTTTTCCATGTTAACCAATGATGATATTTACACTTCTAGCGTTATACGCGCGTATGACGGACATGTGACGCGAAGTTGCGCTCTAATTTAGGATGGATTTCTAATTTTGTGCGCGCACCAACGCGTCTCCCATTGAAATCTCATGTAAAACATGATTTTTCTAGCGGTCCTTGACTCTAGATCACATCTGCACACACACAGCACTTGTATCTAAACATCAGCAGGAGGAGCAGCAGGTTTTACAGTGATTCTGGACATAGTTTTTTTTCTTTCATAAAGTCTCGCGTCTGGCCAAACCAGCGCACAGAGACCATGAGGACAAACACATGCATGTGATTTGTGTTGCTCTACATCAGTCCTCTGGCCGGTACTGTCCTCTGCACTGCTCCATAGACTACACAGGGAGAGCATCAGAAGACGCGGACCTGCGCGCACGGCTGTGTAGATACTCCAAAAAAATGTTACGCGCAGAGAGCGCGCAGTAAACGCGTACGCGCTGTTTACGCCTACTGTGTAAATTCCCCGTAAGAAAAGATATAGGGCTGCGTGCGGATGTATCCAGCTGAAGAAGCGCCATCCAGGGAGCCATCTGCACCAGGAGCAGAGAGCCGCTTGCAACTGCAGGGGACGACACAGGACCCAGAGGAGAGAGGCGGCCCCAGACCCCCCACCAGGCCCCCATAGAACCTGGAGGAGAGAGGAGGCCCCAGGCCCCTACTAGATCCAAAAAACAGACCCCCGCAGCCACAGCAGACCGCCGCTCCCAGTGCAGAGGGCCCCTCCAGAGAAAACACTGGGGATACTAAAACAAAGAGTAAATCATCTACCTGAAATTAACAATAATAAGAGTAAAACAGCTACCTAACATTAAGTGACAAAACAGAATACGTAAGATTAAATAAATAAATAAGAACCAAAATAAGATCTGTCTAAAACATAATAAATACTAATCAAAAGCTAATCTAAAAAGGTGTGTCTTGAGCCTGCTTTTAAAAATATGAATGTTCTCTGTTGTTCGCTGCTGTCGCCACGGTGAAATCATCATCTTCATCCTAAAGCCATAGCCAATACATTCCCTTGCACACTCCCTCATCACCGTGACTTACTGACAGGCAGAGCTATCACAGCAGCTACACGTGTCAAACTGACCTTGTTGAATAAATGAAGCGTCAGATTAGCTTTGAGCAGATCACTGGGCCTTGAGGAAACACACATTAAGTCACTTGTCATGTTTAGTGTAAAAAGCTGCATGAGCTGAGCAGCTGCTGTGGACGTGTAAGGCAAATCTCTGAGACTAAAGCCTTTGGAGCATAGTTTTATCTTTTAGCAGGGTAGCTGTGATTTCTCCCATTGTGTTAGCCAAAGGCTGAAGAGGCCGATTTGAACATAAGCAGCGGTTCACACTGTAACAAGAAGTGTTGCTAAGACGGTTTCTAAAGAAAACTGGAGTTTCCCCTCACAGACCTTTAGGAGTGCATCCTTGGATAAATAAACCACAGTCTTAAGTTTGTTATTATTTCGCAGTATAGAAATTCCTGATTGTTACGGCTTATGTCCTTTAGATTATGGGACTAAGATAACTAGAGGAACGCAATTAAGATTCTATCGTCTGTTTCAAACTGGTGGCCCTCTTAACATATAATAACTTTCCCTTCTCACAAATTGGGTCTAATTAATTCATTTCTAGTTCTGGACTTGTGGGTCAGAGACTAAAAATGCTGAGTGTAACACAAACAGTTACTGAGCTAGAGGAGTTTGTCTTTACATGAAAGTCAGTAGGACCCATGGAGAGTTAGAGCCATGCCTCACCATGAGCATTTCCCTATTGGGCTCATGGATCTATAATTATAACTGGATAGGGTATTACTAGCTTATAGCTGTCCCACCCATGGGCACAGCCCGTGCAGACTAAATTCACGTGGGCTACCCATAGATCTCAATGTAAACTAAAACAGCTCGACCTCAGATGACAGAGAACCTACAGCTTTCATAAAGATCAGGTTTTGTGAGGATTTTAGTGTTCCTTGTCATCCTGAACTTTTTTCTTCTTAAATCCTTTGGTTTTCTTTAAATCCACACTTTACTGCCACAAACTCTGCTTCTTTCCTTCCCGCTCTGACTCCGCTCTATCACTGCTCTGATCAGCAGTTCTGATGGGTCCGAGCGCGGCTGAGCCTCTCTGTGCTTGTGCATAAGAGCCACACACGCGTATTAGGCGCAACGCATCATGGGAGATAATCCACTGCGCAGAACCGGGAGGACCAGACGATGCTCATATATAGCCGAGTTCCTCTGATATGTCAGTGCCCGTGAAGTCCCATGTGCTACTGAGGACAAGCCATTAATTTGAATAGGTCGCCATCTTGGATCACCGGGGCTTGATTGGGCTTCATTGAGGTTGCTGGTTAGCATTGAGCTAACAGGTTAACACTGTCTATCTGTATATAGTATACAGTATGTATCAAATAGCATTGTTTTCTCATTAGTGTCTGGTGTATATTGTCAAGTCTATAGGGACCTTTTCCTTCTACAGTTTGTCATGACCTTTTTGAAAGAGACACTATATTTTCCCGAGTGCCTTTACAACACAAAGTCCCAATCAGATAGAGATACTTTTGTTTCCCCTTTCAATTCAAGGATTTTCACACCTATGTCAGACATCAAGCAGGAACACCCACAACCTTGACAGGCGCCATGTTTTCCTTCTCAAAGTGTGTGTGTGTGTGTGTCTGAAGACAGACAACTTACCATTGCAATTAACCTGACCTTGGCTTCCCCTTTACCCTCTTCTCCCTCTCTCACAAACACACAGACATACACACATGCACACACACACCCCTATCGTGGTCTAAATCGGAGCTGTCGTCCTGTCAGCGTCTCTTCCTCTCTCCTCTTCTCATCACCTGTCACTCACTTTCTTTTTTTTTTCTCCCCAAGCCCCCTGCCTGATCTGATCTGTTTTTGCTTTTCCTTGTTCTATAAAAACAACCCTTGATTTAAAGAGAATATAATACAGATTGTTTAACCATTTAATCTGATAATGGGACTGTTTTGTTATTTACTGTGAAATAGAATGTGAAATAATAACTTTAGTAGAAAATATATGGAAAAAACAAGGATGAAAGGTAAAACAGGCTGTCTGCCTGTAACTCTGTGGGCTACCACCAGCAGGAGGAGTTGAATTTGTGCCTTTATTTTCCAAATGACCAGGTGCAAACAAACCAATTTCACTGGAAAGTTCGCCAAAAGGAGCATGATGTCATAGTGGTACAATAGACCATATGCACGGGGAGGCGTGACGTCATTTCCTGTAAACAAAGAACGGCTCGTTTACTTCCTGTCTGTGCTAGCGCTGTAGCTTTGTGGTGAGTTGTAGTGACGTTTTTTAGTAATTAGATTGATACATTCAGCTCTAAGACCCAAAAGTGTCGACGTGCTTTATCTCTGAGGAATTGACTGTGGCCACTCAGAGAGATTAGTTAACTTTATATACGCACAATGACAGCATAATCAAAGAGCATTACTGTGTCCCAAAAACGCCTAGCATCCTCCCCGTTTTATTCCTGTTTAAGCATTATTTAGGGAACACGTGTAAACATCTGGTGAACTCAAGTGAAACTCAAGCCGATCCCCACTCACCGGAAGTCAAGTGTCGTTATAACTAAAACGCGGAAGTGGTGCGTGCATAGAGCCTGTTACATCATACAATTACACGACTGAGACAGTGGCATAGACTGTATACGGATTGACAATGCTAACCTGCTCGCACAATGAAGCCCAATAGGGAAGTGCTCTTGGTGAAGTTTGGCTCCAACTCTCTGATTCTTATTGACTTACATGTAAAAGTAAATTGCGTTACTATACATGGAATTAATTGCGTAGTTCTGTGTTGTTTCAAAGTTAGGTATTCCAGATTTGAAATGCAGCTTAAAGCTGCACTAACTGACTTTGGGATTTTGAAGCCGGGGACTCGCTGGCCTCGCTCTTTCTGCTCCCCTCCCCGTACCCACGAAGCTATCGCCCCCCACACACACACAGTGTTGAGACGGAGCTAGCCTCTCCCAATATGGCAGGAGTGGCCAACCCGCGGCTCGTGAGCCGCATGCGGCTCTTTGGCTGGTTCCGTGCGGCTCTTTGGCTTTCACATGACAAGCGTCAAAAACGCCTCGGTGGTGGCGCTGCCATTCATTCTCTATGTAGTTCTGACCCATAGTAAAGGCCGACTTCACTCCACTGACCGGGCCGCCAAAACAATCTGACGTCGGCGAACGTCAATTCTGATTGGTCAAATGCGTTGTCAATCACTCTGCAGCTGCTGCCTCAGCTGTTGCAAATATCATAACAAACAACACGTTGCCTCGACCCATGACGTCCGTACGGAAAACAATTCCTTGGTCGCTGGATGAGGGCAACACCTTCCTCAGACTGAGGAGAGGACACCAGCGTGAGCTCGATGGTTCCACCAGAAACCAGAAGGTGTTTGTGGAGCTAGCGCTAAGGACGGAGCAGAATGATTCCCACGAACATGAAAGATCACAGCAGCAGAAGTAGAGGCAGAACCGAAAAGTCTGGAGGTGGTTTGACCAAATGGATTAAAGTTACGGACATAGGCTAACACCAGCTAACACCGGCTAATATGCTAAAACCAGCTAGCACCAGCTACACCAGGAGATGAGCCAGCTCTGCCTGGTGAGTGTCTGTCTTCAATCAAATGCGAAAGTATCTGGTCTTACACTGAACATGTGTCTGTGGTTCTAAATCAGCTAAAGTGGTGTTGGTGTTATGTGTCAAATCTATATCTTTTGCTAAATGCAGTCAGAGAGTGAATCATGGTTCTATAAAGACAGTTGTGTTTCTGCCTGCTTTTTTCATTTCGGAATCATAATTGATGTTCGCTGACGTGAGATTGTTCTGGTATCGACTCGCCCGGTTAGAACCAGGGCCAAAGCATTAATAAAAAGTACCGGGGAGCGGCTGAAGCGAGCGGTGGAAGCGCCCGCAAACCGGGGAGAGTCGAGTCCAGCCATTTAGTACTGTACGAGTCAATTTCTGTCATTATCATGTTGATGACATTTACAATAAATCTGTCTGAGCAGAGGTGTGTGTGTGCGCGCACGTGTGCGTGTGTAAGGGATGGGGTGATGTTTATGTATTGCATATTTGTATGATGCGGCTCTTTGCTGTAACACAGTAAAAAAATTGGCTCTTAGTCTGTGACTGGTTGGCCAACCCTGCAATATGGATAATACATGGATATGGATTTTCACGTGGATGGCGTGACTATAGAACGATAGAACCGGGAAGCGCGGAGGAACGAGACTTTCTTTTGGATGGCTGTTTCGCTGTGTAAGCAGTACCCGGTGACGAAGACGAGAAAGTTTCAGGTTAGCTCCGCCGCTTGTTGGGGTGCGTACCGATGTTCCCCGGGTCCGATGTTCCCCGGGTCCGATGTTCCCCGGGTCCGATGTTCCCCCACTTCTATAGGCGGGGGAACATCGGACCCGGGGAACATCGGTACTTCGCGTATTAAAAAGTCCCGATGTTCCCCGGGTCCGATGTTCCCCCGCCAATAGAAGTGGGGGAACATCGGGACTTCAACAACGAGACTAGTCCCGCTGTTCCCCGCGTGCGCGCTTTGATGTTTGATGTTTCCTCCTCCACGAAAGATGGCATATGATCCTTTTGTGAGAGAAAAAATACTAACTAGCCTAAGCCTATTTACTTTTCTTTTTCCCTCTCGCTCTTTGTGTGCTCATATTTCAGCTGATCGCAGCTTGAGTCTATGCAGGATATTTTTGGGCATGTTATGGGCATGTTATCTCCCCTTGCTCACTCTCCCATGGGCATCTATATTTGACAAGTCTGACTGAATAAAATGAGGACGATTGAAACTAGAGCTACTACATCTGTTAGCCTATAGTTTTTCCAAATACGTGGTTTTGCTGAGGGCACTGTGCTTTTACGCATAATGGACACGCATATGACGTCGTTTTTGTTGTAAAACTTGAATATGCTCTTTTAGTTTTAGAGATATTAATACATATTATTCTATTCAGAATGCGTGCGTCATTGTGCATTGTTGTCCCACCTTACGTGTCACTCACAGTTAAAATGTAAATAACCAATTCAAACATAGCATTTTTACAACTTGAACTTTAAGAAAAAAATGATCAAAGGAATCAGTGTAAAATAAGATCGGAAAAGCTCAATTCATGATTGTTTAATTAGGTTTCCCATTTTTAAATACAATTGGAAACGCTCAGAATTCAAAAATATTGAAAAGTGTATTGGCTCCTACAGTGGGGGGAATAATAATAATAATTATAATAATAATATAACCCCCTGAGCGTCATCACGTTCCTACGTTGCTTCAAATATAGTCCTGTTTATTGGCTGAACAATTTTGTCCAATATCATATCACACAGCGTGAAGCGAGAACAACCAGCTATTCCTCGTCTTAAAGATTGACAACGCTCTCAAAGCATTCACAACAGAGCAGCCTTTTTCATTTTAATTTTAAGAAAGTTCAGCGTGAACTTTGTGAGGTAGAGGAGCCAGAGGCCCGGGCCCGTAGGTCCCAGAGGAGGAGGGTCAGGCCAGGCTCGCCTTGCACTGATGAGGTAAACTCTAGGCCTGTGTGAGACACACTGTGGGCCTCACTGTAGGCCTCACTGTGGGCCTCACTGTGGGCCTCATGTATGAAACCTGCGTACGGCCAAATCAGGGTAAATGAGGCGTACGCAAAATATTACACTTTTCCGCATTTATCTATCTGGACGTGAGCGTACAATACGCAAAAAATAAACGCCAGGTCTGGAGGTGGTGTAAATCTATACACTGAACTCAACCTTCGGCTGTGTTTTCATTGAGGATCATGTTTCAAAATTTGAATTTGCGCATCAGAAAAAGTCTAATGGAAACACGCAAACTTCGAATAAATCACAGCTCATGATGAGGACCCTCTATTAAATCTGACTTGTGTGTGTATTATTTTGATCTGTATGTTTTTAAAATGTGAAGCGCTTTGTGATCCTGGACAGTGAAAGGCTCTATATAAATACACTTTACGCAACAGGGATGTGTGACCCATCTATTGCTGTGGCAGGCTCTGCGCTGCGTAATTACGCACGGCTATTTGTATTCCTCATTCACATCTGGTAAAGCAATGTGTTATTTCATTAGATTTGTGTAAGCCTCACACAGACACACACCCCAATAACGCATCGATGGTATTGCTCACTCACAAATGTCTCACTGCCCTGTCCAGAGTGCGCAGCGAGTGCCGTGAGAGGTCGCGCCACATGTGCAGAAGTTTTGGCTCCAGAGTTTCTTTGTGAAATCTGGACCGCAAACGCTCTCTGAAGTGTACAGCGCCTCAATGCGCACTTCTACCCCGAGCCAGGCTGCGTCCAAGACGCTGCAGACGCTTCATTCATGAGAGCCACCGCTGCATAATATATATGAATTAATTAATTCATTCAATCAATCTATATTTATTCACTTCTACAATTCAATAAGGATTTTTCTAATGTATCAAAACATTTTGGCAAATTGCGTAAATGGAATATACCCCCAAAATGTACACCTTTTTCAACGCAAGTTTCATAAATGAGCTTGTGTGTATGTGCGCGCGTGAGTGCGTGTGCGTGCGTGTGTGCGTTTGAACTATATTCTTTGAAACCCCAATTCCAGTTAGCCCTTGTAGTTTGCAAGCGAATTTGGCCTACTTACTAATCTGCAGGCCTACCCAAAATTGCAAACCTGGCGCCGATACTGTTGCGAGGATGAACGGAGGGAGATATGTTTCCAAAAAGAAAAGGTGGTGGAGCTAATTTTACTTTTCTTATCTGCAACACGTTCTTATTCTGAGGTGGTAGGTTGTAAAAATGTAGTTGGCTACTACAATCTACTAGGCTTATAATATAAAGTATTCAGTAGCCCTAGACTAGTTATGAGCGAAAGCCGCTTGTTGCTCCATTATCCGCGCGCAGCAATAACATGTCTATGAGCGAGGCCCGCAGTCGGGGAACACCGGGCCCTCCGGCGTTTGGAAGGTCCAATGTTCCCCGGGTCCGGTGTTCCCCGCCCCGGGGAACTCCGGACCCGGGGAACACCGGACCCGGGGAACACCGGACCCGGGGAACACCGGACCCGGGGAACATCGGACCCGGGGAACATCGGGCCGACCCCGCTTGTTGTGCTAACTCAGCTGTCTGTGCTAACGGACCTGGAGATTTCCCACGAAAGTGGGGGCTAGTGGTGCGCTGTGATTGGTCACAATCTGCGACCCGAAACACATTCTCTTCCTTGTTTCATCAAAACTCGATCGAAAATATAATGTCAGGCCAGCACAAATCTGCGCTACTTTTTCTTCAAAAGGACGTATATCCCAATGCACTACATAGACATGGATAGCATTTTCGTAATTAATACGAAAATAAAGTCAGTTAGTGCAGCTTTAAGCGGAGGTTCAGGATGGTAGACTACCTACGTTATCACACGAGGCTTGACCACGCCTTACTCAGCCTGTCTTAATCAACTCCGCGCAGCCGTGTCAATCAAGCCAGCGTTTAAGAGCAAAGCAGAGCACAGCTCACCAAACGGACTTCAAGCTGCAATGGGTTGCTCTTCGTCACTTTGTTTACTCACGCTTCGCACATTGTTCGTCCTGCATGGTCGCGGCTCCTCTTCCACATCGCATGTTGGGGGCTGCGAGTCCTGTGGACTCGCTGCCGCTCGTCTCCCCGTGGCCGCTGCTGCTCGCGGCCAGGCGTTACTCCGCGCACCCTGGCGCTTCCATACCGGGAACGGGACTTCTGTCTGCCTGCCGTTGTCTGCCTGCCGCTGTCCACCCTTCTCCCTGCCTCCACTCACGGTACAGTGTCGGTTTCGTTGTTTTCCGCACTACAATGAACTGTACTGAACTGCGGCGTGTCAGTTAATCCCGCCGAATTGGCTCGCAGGCTGTGTTTTTACCCGATGCATTGCTCTTCAGGCTGTTCGTTTTACCATCTGCATTGGCATTTAGACCGTCCGTTTTCACCATGGACCGCACATTTTAACCACTGTGTTGGCCTTCTGGCTGTCCGTTTTACTCATGGGCTGAACATTCTACACACTGCAGTGACCTCCAGGCTGTCCGTTTTACTATGGAGTGAAAATTTTACCCACTGCATTGACCTTCAGGCTGTCAGTTGTAACCATGGACTATAACATTTGTCGTCTGCATTGGCCTTCGCTCTGTCTAATTGACCGTGGACTGTAAGTTTTGCCCACTGCATTGCCTCCCGGCTGTCCGTGTCTGATGAGCTGCTCTGATTGGTCGGAGCGCGGCCGAGCCCCTCTGTGCTGTTTGTTTGCCCAGTGCTTTGGCCTTACGCCACACTTCAACGCCACACTTCAACGCCACACTTCAACGCCACACTTCAACGCCACACTTCAACGCCACGTCGGTGGCCGCACGCTTCGACGACGCCACGCTTCGACGACGCCACGCTTTGACGACGCCACGCTTCGACGACGCCACGCTTTGACGACGCCACGCTTCGACGACGCCACGCTTCGACTCCTCCTCCACGCTTCGACTCCTCCTCCACGCCGCACGCTTTGACGCCGCACGCTTTGACTCCTCCTCCACGCCGCACGCTTCGACGCCGCACGCTTCGACGCCGCACGCTTCGACTCCTCCTCCACGCCGCACGCTTCGACTCCTCCTCCACACCGCACGCTTTGACGCCGCACGCTTCGACTCCTCCTCCACACCGCAAGCTTTGACGCCGCACGCTTTTGACGCTGCACGCTTTGACGCCGCACGCTTTGACGCCGCACGCTTTGACGCCGCACGCTTTGACGCCGCACGCTTTGACGCCGCCTTTGACGCCGTCGTGGGACCAGTGTCGACCATGGATTCGCGTTCCCTATTGGGGGGTGAACAATCCAACGCTTGGAGAGTTCTGCTTCACAATGACGGGAAGAGCCGGCATCGAAGGATCAGGTCAGTGGTCTGACTGAAGACGTGGTCTGACTGAAGACGTGGTCTGACACTGCCCGTTGGTCCTTTTTTACTCGAGTGATAGTGGTTCGAGGTTTCTCTTTTCAGCTTCGCAGGAACGTGATGCCGCAACGCCGCACCAAAGCTCTGCTACAACGCAGCGACGGTGGCCTGCTGCAACGCTGGCCTGCTAAGACTGCATGAGTACTGTTCGGCGTGGCCTTCAAACCTGGCCGGTTATCTTCCCCAGGCCGCACTCATTGGCTTTTGGTGTGCAGCACTGCCCGCCACGGTTTGCGTGCACTCTGAGTGGCTGTAGGCGGTGCTCCTTCTCATGTTCCCCAGGCATATTCTCTCCTGGTCTCCTGGTTCGGCTCCTGCCGCCAGGCCTGTCTCACGCTTCGCCTTACCTGACGCACCCTGGCCCTCATTCTGACCGGGCCCTTGTGCGTTGGTTTTTGGGGGTCCAGAGATCTCCTATCGAACATCAATCTTCCTGGGTAAGTGTACTTCATGAATCTCATTTTCAGCTTCTAGTCTCCCCAAGTGGAATCATGTTCGAATATCAGCGCTCTAAACACCAGCAGTTCATCCTTTCCCTCTCACTGCACACTCTCAGTCTCTGGACATCAGCATCGCGGGTACTGCCGTCACTGCCTCATCTACATCGGCATTAAATACATTCTCTAAAATCCACTTCGAGTCACACTGCTCCACCCTCATAAGAAGATCCTTAAAGGAGTATTGGCAATGGTCCTTGTTCTGTAGTTTAGGTCCTGGACGACTAGCCTGTCTGTCCGTGGAGTGGATTCCTTCTCTCAATGTAGGGTCTTCCGAAGGTTTCTCACTTTTTCAAATGTAATTCAAATGTAGTAATACAGGTCGCCAGCAGATGGCGCCTCACAGACGGTTTTAGGCAGAAAGTTTAACTTTCAACTAATTTGCACCAAAGTGAAAAAACTATGACCAGGATATGTAGACAACACTATTGGACACTCATTTAAATCGTTTATCAGCAAAAAAAAGTGGATTTGAGGGTGAGTTGTCCTTTAAACAATCCCTTGACGACCCCCTGGTCTGAACAAATTCAAAACCTGCGCTCCCTGCATGTAACCTCTCTTCCAGCCACTTGGGCTGCTGCCCTGGGACTCCCTCAATCATCTCCGGTTCTCTACCACATTCATCCGTTCTGGCAGCCCAGCGCCTCCTCTCATATAAGTACGTATGCATCACCTGGTGGTGGCAACTCCTCATTTCCAGCATGCCGCGCACTCGAGCCGAGCTCGTGCGCGTGCCAACGCCTAGCGCTAGAGCCGAGCTCACGCACGGACATTACGCCGCGCACTCGAGCCGAGCTCGTGCGCGTGCCAACGCCTAGCGCTAGAGCCGAGCTCGCGCCCGGACATTACGCCGCGCACTCGAGCCGAGCTCGTGCGCGTGCCAACGCCTAGCGCTAGAGCCGAGCTCGCGCACGGACATTACGCCGCGCACTCGAGCCGAGCTCGTGCGCGTGCCAACGCCTAGCGCTAAAGCCGAGCTTGCGCACGGACATTACGCCGCGCACTCGAGCCGAGCTCGTGCGCGTTCCAACGCCTAGCGCTAGAGCCGAGCTCGCGCACGGACATTACGCCGCGCACTCGAGCCGAGCTCGTGCGCGTGCCAACGCCTAGCGCTAGAGCCGAGCTCGCGCCCGGACATTACGCCGCGCACTCGAGCCGAGCTCGTGCGCGTGCCAACGCCTAGCGCTAGAGCCGAGCTTGCGCACGGACATTACGCCGCGCACTCGAGCCGAGCTCGTGCACGTGCCAACGCCTAGTGCTAGAGCCGAGCTCGCGGACGGAAACAGTCACTCGCACCATGCGCCTTCCATAAAACGCAGCAACCAAGTCATGGCAAACGCATCGCTAGCCAAGCTCTCTTTTTGGGGATCATGATCTGCACCCAGGCGCAGATCTCTTCAGAGCACGGCCACAGCCGGGGCCTAAGCTCCAAACCAATAAACAAACTCGATCCATAAAATAAACAACTCTTAAACGCATCTCGTCTCTTGTAGTCTCTCCAGGTTGAACTATGTGAGTCTGGTATGGAGATTTCTGAAATGATCACTTTATCACAAATAAATCACAATACCAATCATTTTAGGGATTAGGGTTAGGGGCAGTGTCAGGGTTAGGGTTAAATCGGCGTTTTCGGATCATTTCACAACTGTTAAATTATTGGTCCTCTCAACTCTGCCGCTTCTACTGTATATGAAAATACTTTGAGAGTTGCCAGTTCACGCTAACGCCTCCAGACAGAATGGTGTATATTGACAGAGACAGTATGTCCTGTGCCAAGTGCTGAGTGTTTAAAACTCCCTGTATTTTGATATCAGTGTATCTGAAATATGAACGAGGCTGTGATAGTGGGGTTACAGCCATAGTTTGCACAGTAAGGATTGATGAGACAGCAGAAACCTCACAAACAGCCCTCTGGAGTTTCCCTTGTCTGGCAGTTCTGTTAAAGCAGAGCTGGTGTCCCTGCTGTAGAGTTTCCATTAGTGATGAAACCAGGAAACACAATATTTACTCCGATTGGAAAATGTATCAGGTCAGCAAATAAGCTTTTAGCTATATGGCCTACGAACATGGCATCGCTTACCTGTAACAATGCTTCTTGTTCATCAAATAAACATATAATTATAATAATATTAATAATGATGATAATAATAATAATAATGATAGTATGACACAGTAGAAGCCCAATCAGAAAACTCATTCATGTAATTCAGGAGAAAGGGGAGGAAATGTTGCTACCCCTGCCTGGAGCGGCACCGTGGCTGAGTGTTTAGCCCTCTCACTCCTCAGATAGATTATATCTTTTATTTCTCAGCTTATATTTAAACATGATTACAGTGCTATTTCATACACATGGCCTGAGTAGGTTAAGATTTATTCCCTCAAGCTTTAAGCCTGGTTCACACGGCAAGATAATTAGGCCGATTTTGGACCCGACGACAATCGTAAGAACGCTCCGAATATCGTAATAAAAAAATCTGATGGATTTTCCTGCCGTGTGTGGTGTGTTAAGACTGTGCTCGTCGCTCGGAAGGACTTCCAAACTGCTCTGATCTCAATATCGGGGATATCCAACATGTTGGATTGTTTCGTGTGTGGTGTCCCCCGAGGACAGACGAGCGCGTTGCCATGACTGCGGCGTGTAGACAATCAGAAGACGAGACGAGGCGGCAAGGAAACACCATAAAAAAAAAAAAAAAACGTCAGCGGCATGGCGCACCAGAAAGTTTGGTGGACATCAGAGATGGAGGAACAACTAGTTGACCTCTGGCAACACCGTGTATGTAGGTATGACGTGTTGTGTAAAGAATATCATCACCGAAATGAAAGGAGAGGAATTGGGCAGAAATTGCTGCTGCACAGGTAGTGTTGGCATAAGCCCTATTCGGACGGGATTAGTACTAAATGATCAGACTGATGGGTTGTGTTTGTACGTTTACTTTGCACTCTGTCCTCATACAGTACAGACGTGTTGATGCAGCCGTTAATGCAGCCGTGCTTGTTGGTTTGCGCATATGTAAAGTTTCATGTCTAGCACTGTGTGTGGTGCGTTCACAAGTAGTCCGCACAAACTGTATTGTTGAACAGCACAGACAGTACCGGCCAGAGAACTGTAGAGCATTATAATCCACATGTATGTGTTTTTCCTCATGGTGTCTGTTGCTGCTGTGGTCAGACGAGAGTCTCTATAGGCTAGGTGAAGCGGAGAGGCCACGCTTGATCTCGAGAGATGTTGTGAGATTTCCGTCTGACCTGTGAATGCTCGGGGGTGAAATCGGTTCGTGTGTGGTTTGCGTGATTTTGCCGTGTGGCTGCGCACCACACACTGTACGACCAAAGTGGTTAGACCCGTGATTTTTGAAAAATCGGCCGACAATTTTAAAATCGTCTCGTGTGAACCAGGCTTTAGAAAGAGAGCGATCTTTCTCTTTCATTTCCGGCATAGTTTCAAACCGTGACGTGAACCAAGCCGTGAAGTCACAAGCCCGCCTCCAAAAGTTGACTGACAGCGGGGCGAAAGTGAATCAGCGAATCAGCACAGTCTAGAAAAGGGTGTATATTTTTGGTGTAGATTCCAAATACGCAAGATCCAACGTGGGATTTATGAACGTGTGAGATACGCCCAGATCTGAGCCTACGCACCGCGCTGAAAACTATAGCGTATTTATGAAAGTCACGCCTATAAATATTCAGAAACCGCCTGCTTCACGCCCCTTTTTTACGACAGATCAGCATGGAAGTCGGCCAGAGGAACACTGTTTGGAAGCCTCATGTTTGTTTAAAAAGAAATACACTCTATATTATATATACGCATTTTTTCCCTGCCTAGACCCACTGCAGCACTCATCCCTCTTCAACTTTAGAAGTAAATAAATAAATAATGAATGAATGAATATCAATATCTTGGCCTCATCGGTGGCTCTCATCATTAACCGGATGAAGCATCTGCAACATCTTCTTGTGAATGCAATGGAGCGATCTCTGTGAGAGAGAACGGATGTGTATATGAGTTTGGGAAGTGTCCGTGATTTCATAGAGGAACTCTGGATCCTAAACGTCTGAAAGATGCGCACCGCATTTGAGGAGAGATGCAGTGGGACATGTCGTGGGCACCCGCAGCGCTCTGCCCAAAGAGCCACTGCCCTTGAGCCCATTCCCACACATAAGCGAGTTGCATCCTATCTATAAACTGCTACGTGCGGAGGGCAGGGCAGTGGCTGAGACAGCTTTGAGTGAGCAAGACCATCGGTTTTAAGCACAAAACTAATGAAAAAATACATTGCTTTGCCAGATATGAATGAGGCAAATCAAATATCCATGCGTAATTACGCAGTGCAGGGCCTGCCACAGATTTACAAAGCAATAGATTGGTCACACATCCCTGTTGCCTAAGTTATTAAGTCAAGTGTATTTGTAAAGCGCTTTTCACAGACCAGGATCTCAAAGCACTTCACATTTAAAAAAACATACAGATGAAAATAATACACACACAAGTCAGATTTAAAAATTAAGAAACACAATGAGGGTCCTCATCATGAGCTGTGATTTATATGATGCTCAATGAAAACGCAGTTTATATTTTTGCCGTACAGTGATATATGGCAATTTACTCGCCGTATATTACTGGTAATTAAATTATTAAGGTCTGATTTTGGATGGAGGAAATAGGGCTCTATGTGACGGTGTGCTATTGTTGGAAAAAGGTCACTCTTAGGTCTGAAATGACTATGTAACAGCGAAAGCTGGTTCCAATAAAGGCTCTATGCACGAAATGGCTTTAATTTGACAAGATTTGAGTGTTGTATGGTGTATCACCCAAATTTTTGTCACACAAGTGCATAGGATGAACTGTGACAAATAAAGAAAAGCAAAATATGGCGCATTTAAGCGGGAAAGTTCCAAAGAGGTTTTAGAAGGTCATTTTCAGGGGAGTCCTGGCCCCAGAGAGAGGACACTATTGTACATGGTTTTCCAATTAAATCTCGGTCAGAACAGGGCCTTTCTGAGTGGAGTTTGAATGTTGTCCTCGTGTCTGTGTAGGTTTTCCTCCAGGTACCACTAAAAACATGTACAATTGATCAAATCCTCCAGCTCTGGTCCTGAAGAGCATCAACATCTGAAGATAGTCCCTGTTACGGGGGCGGGGACCACTGCTCCTGACAGGACGGGTCAAATGCAGTACACATTTATTAAACTTATAACTTAACTTATCTTTTTCGTCTTTCATTTATAAAATTGCAGTCACATAAAAATACATGAAAGCTATTTGGTTATCCAGGGACTCATGGATGAATCAGTTAGTAGTAACTGAAGTTATCCTTATATAGCCCATTCTACAGTCCAAGGTCATACAAAGCGTTTTACATTGTTTTCGAGCTAATTACAATATTTTCCAATTCTCTCCCCACACAGGGTTATGGAGGCTCACACATACAGTATATGATGGTGGATGTAAGAGTGGTTTTTTCTGTCCCCTCTTTATTACAGATGTGAATATTTAAAACTATATGTTAAAGCTGAAGTAATTTATTTCTCTATAAAGAGTACATTTTGTTCATTCCAACAGAAAGAATATAATTAGTGGTTGTAGTATCTTAGAAAACATTATATGGTATTCATTTCCACAGGGACAGTGTACAATAAGCATGAGCCAAAAAGAGAGATGCAGGTGATAGTAAGTAAGTAAGTATTGTTTATTTATATAGCGCATTCTAGAGACCAAGGTCACTCAAAGCGCATTACAAAAGTTTTATAGTTCAGTTATTTTTCATTCTGTCCCCACACAGTGATGACGGAAGCGAGTTGCCGAACACACTGGAGCATCAAAGCCTCCAATCAAACACCATCCATTAATTCACTCATTACACTCATACCTATTGTGCATGTTTTTAGTGGTAGGGGAAACCGGAGCCCCCGGAGGAAACCTATGCAGACACGGGGAAAACTCCACTCAGAAAGGTCCTGTTACGACCAGGATTCAAACCCAGGACCTTCTTGCTGAGATGCGAGAGTGCTATCGACTTAGCCACGCGCCACCCAGTAACACAAAAGGAGCTGGATACATGACTGTTCAATAAAGACATTATCTAACAAACCCACACCCTGACCCAAACCTTCTATAATGATCTTTAGAAAATACTAATGCTCTTATCTTGTTGTCACCTTCTGCCACAGTAACTCCTCACACACACACTCTGCTCCTCTCATACACACTGCTCTTCTCACACACTGCTCTTCTCACACATACTGCCCCTCACACACAGACTGCTCCTCCCACACGTGTCTCTGTTGACCTTACGTTGTGATAGTTCCATGAGGAGGCGGAGCAGTGGCTGGACACGCCCATACAGGAGCACTCCTCGCAGCCGCGCTCGTCGTGTTGCTGGAGGTTGTAAAATCCCAGTTTACAGCGGTCACAATTGGAACCCTCCACGTTCTCCTGCAGGACACAAACAGAGAAGCCCCCGAGAGTCAGAGTTAGTGTCAGGGTCAGAGTATGGCGTTGTGATACAATGACAGAGATGGACAAGTTAACCCTTATCTGCCCCCGGACACCACTGCGGTCCCTGTGTTTTGTTTGTGACCAGATCAGACTCATAGACAATTCCAAAGCTCTACATGGTGTATCTCACACTATGTAGAGCTTTGGAAACCTAAACAGGTGGACATTTACTAATTTACTAGTATTTCCCAAGGAACACTGAAGATTTATCTCTAAAAACTCATCATCCCATTGTGCACTGGAGGACACTGGAGGCAACAGAACTGTGTAAATGTGTAAAATCTATTGTCGGAAGCTCATAGACTGATTTAATGACAAATCATTTCAGTTCAGATATTAATAATGCAGATCAGCTTTTATTAGGGATAAGACCAAGAGGGACTAAAGAAGGACCTGGCACAGGTTAAACAGGGCCGGTGGAAACTCTAGAGTAGAGCAGAGTAGAGCAGGTGGAAACAGGGCTACAGATAACAGATAGTGTTGCGTTGGATTCACTCATTAACAACACTGCTTTGGGTAGTTATCAAACAGCATCTTTAATTAATGAGCTTGGGTTTAGTTAAACATTCTCGATTTGCCTCCTACTGGCTTCTTGTTTAATAATAGCATAACAAAACGTGATTACAAGTTTTGGCTCCTCTTTGGGCCTACTTTAAATGTGGCCCCTGGTCAGGTGTTAGTTGCGTTTGTTGTTTTGCGCCGTACTGTCTTGTGCATGAAAAGTGCTGTGTTTCGCCAATTCAGTACAATTTTAAGAAGATTACTAGCCACAACTATCCACTCTCTTTGAGATGATTTGATATCAGGGGAATGTCATGGTTTACCTTCAGTCTGATATGATGTGTGTTGAGTGTATACTGTGTGTGATGTGTGTTGAGTGGCACATACTTTGCATACGCATGGAGACTCGCAGGGGTCCTCGTTGGTGCTTCCTTCTAAACTGCAGTTACAACGGAGACACAGCGGGAAGTCTTTGTACCCCACAGCACACCTACAAGACAAATGGCTTTAATAAACTGTAAACATGAAAGTACGGAAGATAGGCCACAACAGACACACGGCTGGACCAGTTCTGACCTGTCCACCTGACCTGAATAAATTCCCTGAGATCAGCATAAAGGGGTGACACTCATACAAGCAGCATGGGTCTCTGTGGAAATATATTTACAAATGAATGAGACGTTAAGCGAAAATTACGCCAAGTAATAATCAAACTGTGCTGTTGTCATCTAAACCAAGCTAGGGGTGGTGTATGTTCCTTGGTGTAAATCTAGTCTTCTGCGGCGATAAGTCCTGCTGTATCGGACTGTTGTGGTGAAAAAGGGAGCAGCGTCTGCAGTCATAGTACTACGTCTAGGGTTGCCAAGTTGAGAACAGAAAAATAAGGGACACCATTTGGGTGGATCGCGTTGAGCACTGTTTAGTCCTAATTTCAATCTACAAAGTAATCATGGAATTTCATTAGAATTAGAATTTCATTAAATGTCATTTATTGACTACATATAAAAATAACAAATCCTTAGTCAAATTTGAAATTTAATGAATAGGTGGAACTCTTTGGCTGGTTAAGGACGTAATGCATTCTTATTAGTAATAAAAAATATAAAAAAATACATATGTTGTAACATACATTATTTATGTATGTTACAGTAAAGACCATTTACTGTAAAAGCAAATAAATAAAGAAAAACATATGTATTCATTAAAAAAAACCTCACAAATGTTGAAATCAAAGTCTGTAGCAGTTAGATATGGCCATTATTTATATTGTCTGAGAGCTGAGTGCGTGTACATGGCTTCAGTAAAAGCTATTGTTCGTTTACAAAGCTGGTCTGGACATTTGTTGACGCTCCCTAAGCGCTTTTCTCAGCGCTTGCAGTGCACTGGATTCAATGGATTTCTCTGCATTAAAACAGCGAATTGGATTTGGAAAATCAACGTAGAAATGATCATTTTAGCACAATAACTTTTGTTTAACAAAGTAACTTTCGTGAGCTATTGACCGCAGAAGTCCGAATCTGGGAATTCGACGCTACTTTACCAAACTTCTGCCGTGATGGTGCTGCGGGCACGGCCCACACTGGCGATTGTCAACATTAAACCCTTGATATGATCAAGCCTACGCCCCTTTGACACTGATTGGCCGAAAGGTAGACGCTTAAACTGTCATTCTACGTCATGGTGCTACGTCCCTTAGGACTTCGCTAGTGGGATATCACTCGTGACCCCCAGGTCACACGCCAGAGAGATCAAAATAATTTGCTCCAATCACCAGCCACCCTCCTCTATAAATGCCCCTGCACAAGGCCGCACCCCCTCTTTCACTCTGGCGCCGTTTGAGATCTACCACAGTACTTACTTCATTCTGAGATGTCTTCCTTGTTCGTCCGAGTTCCCTTCGCCCTCCGGCGTCGGACGTCGTCACTGGATCCAGACGGTGGAGGTCTTCACCTCTGTGGGTGCCACCACTCGAGGAAGGAGGAGGATGCAACCCACGTTGTGCCCGCGGATGGACCCGTTCGTCCATTACGCGACACGTGAGTGGCCTAAGCCCCTAGCAGCCAAGAGGCCTGCTCTGGGGTACGACATGTACTGCAGCGGGCAGGACTGGTCCTGGACCGGTGATCGAGGATTCAGTCCGCATGGCCCTGCAGCCCTCCGCATCCGTGTGGCCCGGCACCAGACCTCTCCTTCCCTCCGAGCGGGACAGGACGTCTTGCCGATGCTGGATAGATATTATGCCAATGCGGCACAGGTCGTCACATTGGCTAACAACATGACTTTCATCACGGGGGCCCTGGATAGGTCGCTCTCCTCTGGCCAGGCGCTCAGTGGAGACCTCCTGTCACAGGCGAGGACCACCTCGGCGGCGATCCTGCGCATGTGCCAGACGCTAGCCGTGGATGGTGGCCAGGACACCGAGGATTCAGTCCGCATGGCCCTGCAGCCCTCCGCATTCGTGTGGCCCGGCACCAGACCTCTCCTTCCCTCCGAGCGGGACAGGATGTCTTGGCGATGCTGGATAGATGTTATGCCAATGCAGTACAGGTCTTCGCATTGACTAACAACATGGCATTCATCACGGGGGCCCTGGATATGTCGCTCTCTTCTGGCCAGGCGCTCAGTGGAGACCTCCTGTCACAGGCGAGGACCACCTCGGCGGCGACTCTGCGCATGTGCCAGACGCTAGCTGTGGATGGTGGCCGCTCCATGGCAGCAGCCCAAGTCGGGCCAGGCACCTTTGGCTTGGGCTGGCTAATATCAGGGAGGCGGAGAGGAGGCAGCTGCTGGACCTGCCCACCTCTCAGATGTCCCTCTTCGGCCCGGACATGCAGGCCTGGGTGGCGAGACTGGAGTCTGCAGCTAAAGACTCGGCTAGGCTAGCCCCGCACCTAGCACCGAGGCGAGAGGCCCACCAACCATTACGGAGCCGGGACAGAGGCAGAGAGCGTTGGCCCGGGAGGCATCCTGACCCGTATCCGCGCTCTGTTATCCATCGTCCCCCCTCGACGAGGCCCCCGGGTCCAGACAGACCCATGGGTGGCTCGCGGGAGCAACGCACCCACCACCGACCTCCCTATGGTAGAGGAGGCCGGGGTGGAAAGTTTTTCCTTCAATAAAGGCCGACCGGCATTTCATCATTACTTGTTTCTGAGTCTCATTTGGGGGTATGTAACATGTCAAATATTGTGAATTCTGATTGTGTTACTTCCCGGGCACATAACGTTGCTTCGCTAGGCCTGCAGCCCCAGAGAAGGGCGTGCAGTGCACTACGCGAGCTACGAGCTCCGGTCCACTGATCCATGCTATGCCCTCCCAGAGAGAGGTCAGGCGGAGGGATCTGGTGAGTAATGATGTGTGTGCTTCGGCCGGACGCGTGTTAGCATCTCTGAGCTACAAGGCTAACACGGGGTTTCCCACTCCAGGGGTTCGCCCCCCCCCCTCCATGAGGCAAGAGCCAGGGGGGGGGCACAGCAGCCGAGTCACGTGGGATGAGCAGTCCCGTACTTATGACGTCGGGCCTGCAGGACACGTGACCGCCCCCGGCGCTCACGGTGTGACGCAGGGTGCCCCCCCGGCCCTTTCGTCCACCCCCCCTCCCTGCTAGGAACACCAGGAGAGGGCGGGGCCGTGACGTCTCGTGTTTCAGCTCCCGTTCCGCCCCTCACAGACTTCTACAGCATCTGGAGGGAGCAAAGATGGCTGACAGATATATGGCTGGAGAAAACATTGCGGTTACGCACTGCAATTCTTCCGAAAGCCACCACCATTCCGAGGCGTACGGGCAGTACGCTCTCAGGTACGGGGATCAATAGAGGCACTGCAAACGGAGGTCTCCTCTCTGCTGAGTCTAGGCGCAGCAGTGGAGGTAGACCCGCAGGACGCCACCAGGGGGGCTGTACTCCCCTTACTTCTTAGTGCCAATGAAGTCAGGCGGGGTGCGTCCCATTCTGGATCTGCGCGTGTTGAACGAGTGCATTTACAAACGGCAGTTTCGGATGCTGTCCACAAAGCAGCTCCTCAAGTGTGTCAGGGAGGGAGACTGGATGACATCCATAGACCTGGCAGATGCACTCGCGCCTCGGACTTTTTCCAAATGAGTGGAGGCAGCACTGGAGCCGCTCAGACGCAGGGGTAAGAATTTAACCTACATAGTCGACTGGTTAATTCTCGCCGCATCCAGGGAAGTGGCCGTGAGCCACACGCACTGGGTCCTGTCCCACATACAGCGCCTGGGCTTTGTGGTAACAGGGAGAAAATTAATAGTTACCTAATGTAACTTAAGTTCTACGAATAGGTGCACGTGATATCCCACTAGCGAAGTCCGCTAAGGGACGTAGCACCATGACGTAGAAGCAGGCTGCAACCGGCTCAGCGCATGATCTATCTCGGCCTGCAGCTAGACTCTGTGACATTCCGTGCTGCATTGTCCGTGGACAGACGGATGAACACTACCCGTCTGCCCAGGGAGGTTCTGGCGGGCCCCAGGGTCCCCGCTCGGCGCCTCAGGTCTCTGCTGGGAATGATGGCGGCGGCTCATGCTGTGGTGCGGCTAGGCCTTCTCCACATGAGGAATTTTCAGAGGTGGTTCTCACGCCTCAGGCTTCACCCCTCCCGGGACGGGGGGAGGCTGATCTCAGCATCGAAGTGGCAGCATCGAACATCAGGTTCTGGCTCACTCCGGGTCTATTGCGGGACGGAGTGACTCTGGCCTGCGCCGTGTCTCACGTGGAGGTGTTCACGGACGCGTTGCTCGAAGGATGGGGCGGGGTCCTCGGCCAGAGTTCTGTAGGAGGCTGCTGGTCGGACTCAGCCCGTCACATCAACCTGCTGGAGATGGAGGCAGTGCACAGGGTACTGCTGCACTCTGCTCCTCAGCTGCAAGGGAGACACGTGATGGTGCGCTCAGACAACACCACAGTGGTCTCCTATCTGAACAGGCAGGGGGGCACCAGGTCCCCCGCTCTCCATCGCATGGCGACGGTGACGCTGCTGTGGGCGGCGCTTCACCTCCTGTCTCTCAGGGCGCGCCACGTCCCGGGGGTCCGGAACGTGGGGGCCGACAGGATGTCCAGGGGGGGGCCCACTCCAGGACGAGTGGGGCCTGGCCCCAGGGGTGGCTGCGGAGATCTGGCGGAGGTTCGGCCGTCCAGTGGTCGACCTTTTCGCCAGTGCAGAAAACGCACAGTGCCCGTCCTGGTTCGCCTCAAGGGCCGCGGACCAGCCGCCCTTAGGCGTGGACGCTCTGGCTCATTACCCCTGGCCAGGGGGCTTGCTGTACGCTTTTCCCACCAGTGCGTCTCCTGCCGGTCCTGCTGCGGAGGATCGAACAGGAGAGGAGGTCGGTGATCCTGGTGGCGCCGGACAGTCCGCATGCCCGGTGGTTCCCCTTCCTGAGGGGCATGGCGGTGATGGAGCCCTGGGCCCTCCCGGACGAGCCGGGGGCTCTAGTCCAGGGGGGAGGAGCCCTGTTTTCACGCCCGATAATCGGCCGCAGGCTCTGGGTTGGAGGCTGAGAGGCGGAACCTCGTAGACCTGGGTCTTCCCCCTGCGGTGGTGGAGACCACTCAGGGGGCGAGGGCGGCGTCCACTGTGAGGGCCTACGCCACGAGGTGGAGGCTCCTCAGCGACTGGTGCGGTTTTCGTTCCTGGGATCCCAGGCGTTGCCCGCTGGAGGGGGTCCTGGGATTCCTACAGGAGCTCTTTGACAGGGGGAGGGCTGTCGCTGCCTTGGCGGTGTTCGCGGCAGCCATTACTTCGGGTCACGACGGATTCGGGGGGTTCACAGCCCGCTCTCATCCGTTGGTTAAACGTTTTCTGCGGGGGGCACGCGGGAGGAGGCCCCCGCTCCAGAGAACGCCCCGGTTGGGACCTCAGGGTGGTCCTTAGGGGGCTGTTGGGTCCGCCTTTTGAACCGGCGGCGGAGGCGAGTCCCGAGTGTGTCGCTTTAAGACGGCCCTCTTGTTGGCGTTGGCGTCTGCTAAGAGGGCGGGCGACTTGTGTGTGCTCTCTGTCCATGCGTCTTGCCTGTCTTTGGAGAGGGCGACGGCATGGTGGTATTGTGGCCCAATCCGGCCTTTCTCCCCAAGGTCATCACGTCGGCCTTTAGGTCGAGAGTCATCAGGATTAGGGCTTTCTATCCGCCACCGCATGCCTCCTCCGAGGAGGAGCGGCGGCACCTTTCTGTGTCCTGTCAGAATGCTGAGGCATTACCTGGCCATGAGACGTGGGCCAGACCCTGGCGTATCAGACGCAGGGTCTGGCCCTCCCGGTGGGCTTCAGGTCGCATTCCACGCGTGGGATGGCGGCCTCTACGGCCCTTCTCAGGGGGGTGTCGGTCGAGGACGTATGCCGTGCGGCTTCTTGGGCTTCGTCCTCCTCTTTCGTCCGGTCTTATTTTTGGATGTGTCGGACCGGTCGGTGGCCCATTCCGTGCTGAGTGCAGCGGACTGAGTTAGACCGTTAGGTCCCTCCTCTGAGGGAGCCTTCGGTTTACTTTCCGCCCTGGTTCAGGAGCTCTTGGGAGAGGCATCCTACAGGTGCGGTACATGTATGTGTGTTTTGGTCGGTCAGGTAGTCCACGTCAAGAGCCCTTGGGAGAGGCGTCCTGTGACTACGGATGACCTACATCTGTGCTACGTGGGGGTATCCTTGGTAGGAGTGGCCCTGTAACACGCATTGTTTCTTCTGCCCTGAGTCCTCTCACTGTGTGAGGGTCTTGCTCGGGCGGAGCTCCAATCACCCTTCGCTGGCCTGCTGGGAGTACATATTCCTACGGCCTCCGCGTTGTGTCCCACTAGCGAAGTCCTAAGGGACGTAGCACCATGACGTAGAATTAATAGTTACCTAATGTAACTTAAGTTCTACGAATAGGTGCGTAGTCCCTTAGCTACGAGCCCATCAGCCCAGCCCGGCTTGGCAGAGTTCAAGAGGGGGTGCGGCCTTGTGCAGGGGCATTTATAGAGGAGGGTGGCTGGTGATTGGAGCAAATTATTTTGATCTCTCTGGCGTGTGACCTGGGGGTCACGAGTGATATCCCACTAGCGAAGTCCTAAGGGACTACGCACCTATTCGTAGAACTTTAGTTACATTAGGTAACTATTAATTACTTTGTGTGTGTGTGTGTCGCGTGTATGACATGCAGTGAGTGAGTGATGCATTTAAGGTGGCTCTGAAAATTCGGGACAAAAGCCGTCCCGTATCAGTTCAATACGGGACGCACATAGTGTTTCTATAATACGGGACAATTCCGTATTTCAAGGGACGGTTGGCAACCCTAACTACGTCCCCTATCTCACCTCTGGTCACTAGGGGGCAGTGTCTGCAGTCAGAACTCTACATCCCTTCACTCACCTCGGGTCATACGCATGGTATGCCCGAAAGGACAAGATTGCGGAGACAAGCGGTCCACAAGTTTCCTCCAGTGAGTGGGGCTCCCTCATAGATACAGTAGGGTGAGGAGAAGAACCAGGGAATTGGCCTCACATTGATTCAGATAATTGGCTGTGGTGACCCCAACCATGTTTTCTGTGGGTTATTACTTTTCAATCAGGAAATATTGATTTTTTTGGGGATTATTACCTCTTCTCTTAATTTGTAATTATATTGTGTTGGAACATGCTGACCGTTATCACCCAGCGCACCTGCAGTATTGTAGATTCTGTCTTTTTCAATCTCACAGGGAATAAAAGAAGGCTGTGGAATCAGTTATAAATGTTTATATCATGAATACTGCAGCAGGTGATTATGTTGTACTCTAAATCACATATATTATATTTTCTAGTTATGGACTAATATATATTTTAAATAAAGTCACTGGAGAACTTTATTTACCATAGACTATAAGTGGACGGACCATGTATAACATCACCATAGTGTAAGCCTTAATGCAGAGGAGGTTTATACATGGAGCCGCAGATGTGTAAATAA
Source organism: Knipowitschia caucasica (assembly GCA_964034765.1). NCBI lineage: Eukaryota > Metazoa > Chordata > Actinopteri > Gobiiformes > Gobiidae > Knipowitschia > Knipowitschia caucasica. The sequence goes on from OZ035839.1 coordinate 29,099,430, forward strand.
GATGGTTGCTAAGGCAAGCTGGAGCTGGTTAGTACTGTGATGGGGAACATATGAGATAGGGCTGCACGATATTGGAAATTAGAGCGATATTCAATATGAGTGTTTAGTATTTCAATAACAATATTATTGCGATATTTTTGTCTTTCACCTAAAATTGCATTTTATTTTACAACATTAATGACATTCAAATGCATATATTTATATACTTTTTTGTTTGTTTGTTGTTCTTGTTGAATGTTGAGGTGTCGGTCTGTTTTGTTGTCTTTCCTAAAGGATTTTGTTATTTTTATTAAAATATATATATATTGCGATAACGCTACTGTTTTGATATATCGTGCAGCCCTACTCTGACATGTAGTAACTGCTCTGTCTTAAAATATTGTTTCACGTGCATTGCATAGTATGTAACAGTCACACAGTAAAATCTCCCTTTCTGTCCCCTCTGTAATCTGTCCTCTTTGTCTCCTCTTTTCTCTCTGCCCCCTCTGTCCTATCTCTTCTTTGTCCCCTCTGCCCTCTCTGTCTACTCTGTCCTATCTCTTCTCTGTTCCCTCTGTTCTTTTTGTCTCATCTGTCTTCTCCGTCTCCTCTGTCTCCTGTGTCCTCCCTGTTGCCTCTGTCCTCTCTGTCCTCTCCGGCTCCTCTGTCTCCTCTGTCTCCTCTGTTCTCTCGGTCCTCTCTGCCCCCCTGTCCCCACACACCGATGCTAACGTTGTTTCCTGGATGCACTCCGTCTGTAACTGGAGCAGACAGTAAATGTAAAGGTAAAGGTGGACTTTATTGATCCCCGTAGGGCAATTCATCCTCTGCATTTGACCCACCCTGATGCCGCTAAGGCTTACGTCAGGAGCAGTGGTTGCCGTAGTAACAGCGCCCAGGAATCCATCTCCAGATGTTGATGCTCGGCTTGGTCAAGACTACTGGATCTGGAGGATTTAACCTAGTGTGCATGTTTTTAGTAGTAGCTGAAAGATTAAAGGTTAAGCCACATACAGTATCTCACCTGTCACAGTGCAGCCCTCCAAAACCCTTCTTACACCGACACGACCCCAGCGGCCTCTCTGTCAATCACACACACACAGCACCTGAGAAACACTGGCCAGCACATGACTACAGAAGCGCTAAAGGGGCTCTGCAGCAGTTCTTAAGGTTCTCTAAAGAGTTTCTAAAGTGTCTCTAAAGCGGCTCTGCAGCGGCTCTACAGCAGCTCTACACCTGTGGAAATAGCTTCACAAAGATGTATACATCTTATAGAAAAAAAAAAAAAAGAAGAAGAATTGCAGCAGCAGAAGAAAAAGCAGAATGGCAGCTGTATATTTAACTATAGAAGCAGTGAAAGTAGAATGGTAGCGTACCAGGAGAGGCCTGGGAAACATCTGGCACACACCACTGACTGAGGGAGCCCTGTGGGTCACAAGAGCAGGGCACACAGGGCCTGGCTTCCTCTGGGGCGACCTGGGAACAAACATAAGAACCATAGATTATCCTCTGTGTTTATTACAGGTGTAGCAGGCCAGTTTAACTCCCCACCAGAATATACCCGGGTATAAAGTAGCCTGGGCCAGATTATTCCCCAGGGTATAATCATTTTATATGATAACAATAAAATACAAGTGCTATTCAATCAATTTCTTTATTTCTTAGAAAATGCATTCAGGGAAAATATAGGATTTATGAAATAAACTATTCTATACTATAAAACAAAGTACTGTAAGAAAGCGATTATGCAAAACAATATCTAAATGCTGATATACCATTTTGTATTGATAAAACTATAACAACGTCCTAATACTCCTGTACTGTACTGTACCATTCTACACATACAAGTCCCATGGCAGATTCTGATGTCTCCTGTTTCTATTACAAAGAGTAAATAAAGAAGAACAGATGAACAGCTCCGCAGATGTCAGTCCTTATGTCAGGCTGTCTTTGTCAGATTGGTTCAAATGTGTCTGAGCCTCTGAGCTAGCTCAGACCGCTTAGACTAGCTTGTAACACTGACATCTTGTGGACAAATGTAATAATTGTAGCTTATGAAAATAGAAAAGCAATAGAAAAGCATTGTTCCACCGTCAATAAAACTCCAAAACAATTGTGTTGTGGTTTCCAATTCATACTTCTCACATCATTTGGACAAGGCCTACAGCAGCAAAACATAGATTGACAGCAATATGCAATTTTTTTAAGGAATCCTTATATTGAATACAAGTATATTTAAATATAAAAACAATTTACAGAAACAAAAGGACTGCACTCTATGCGTAGATCAACCGTTGACGCATAATTTACCTGTAGCTTTAGTGCTACATTAAATAACAAGCAAACCGTCAATGGTGCAGCAAGAAAAGTTAAACAGAATCTAAGGGTTAGTGGTAAATTCTCGTTGTCGCAGAAAGTAGAGACGGTGACGAGCTTTCTTAACAACCTGATTAGTGTTTTGAGTTAAACCGAGAAACTTGCACTCCTCTACAATCTGCACATGGGGTTATCAATAACAACAAGCGTGTGAGAACTGTTACGACTAAAGTCAAAGACTAGTTCACTCGTTTCGTATGCATTCAGCTGGAGGTTGTTAGCCTTACTCCACTGAACCACATTTTCGATTTCTGCTCTGTAAGAGGATTCATCATTATTACTGATGAGGCCGATGATGGTGGCGTCATCAGCATATTTAATTATCAAGTTAGAGTCAGAGGAAGAGACACGATCATGAGTGTACAATGTAAAAAGCAAAGGACTCAAAATACAGCCCCGAGGAGATCCGGGGCTCACAGAAACAACATCAGAAAAATTTATTGATTTTCACTCTCTGAGATCTCGTTCACACCATTACTCTTACTGTGGCGCCATGACACTGCGTCATCTTGCTCCTTTGAAGTTCAACAAAAATATTTAATAACACATTTTTTTTATTATAATTGAAAAAAACAAGACGGGGGTTAATCTGGCCTAAAGGAGGTTAAAATAGCCTGTTACACCGGTACATGCACTACATATACAGTTCTGCCTTCAGCTTCAGTAACTAGTTAATCAATTTTTATCATAATTTATCATACATGCTTTAAAACAGGAAGTGGAGATTGGAAACTTTTTTTTTTTTGACCTTTATTTAACCAGGAAAGTCCCATTGAGATTATGAACCTCTTTTTCATGGGAGTCCTGGACTAAAGTTACATGCAATTACAGATTATAAAACAGTCCCGTACAATTACAGATTATAAAAACAGTCACATACAATTTCATAAAATTACGGATTATAAAAACAGTTAAATTTCAATGAGGATGTCTCAAGTGCTCTCAATCTTGATCTAAAAGCATTCAACGAAATAAGATCATCATCAAAATAAGATAATTTCCAGATCATTTCCAGTCTTTTTGCAACACGTTCCATGTAGAAGGAGCAGCATATACAAAAGCTTTTTTTCCCTGTTCTGTGCGGGCAAAAGGAACAGAGAGCAGCAAAAGATCATTGGATCCAAACCATATGAACATGTCTCTGTGTGAGTAAATGGCAGATGTAAGAGGGCAACAGACCAAGCCTTATAAACAGAAGTGTACCGGAGTCCAACCCTTCTGGTGGACAAAGAAGGCCACCCCACTCCAGAATATAATTCACAGTGGTGAGTCAAGGCTTCGTAAATAAACATTTTTATTTAATCATTATTTAAGTACAGTTTTTAGTGTTGAAACTGTGTAAAATGTTACAATGGCTGACAATATTAAATACACTTCTTTAGGAATGAAACCTCTGCCTTGTTTTTTTGATGAATACTTAGGCATATTACGCTACTGTATAGTGTTGGTCATTTGTGGTGGTACTTGGAGAGGCAAGTATTTTCTGAGGTGGTACTGGTGTAAAAAGTTTGAGAACCATTGTCCTAGATCAAATGACCCTGACCTGTGGAGGTCCACAGGGATCGATCCTGGGACCTCTTCTATTCAATCTCGACATGCTTCCGTTAGGTCAGTTAATGTGCAGGAACAACATGTCCAATCACAACAACGTAGACAACACTCAGATCAATGTTTCACTGACTGCAGGAGAAAACTGACCTGTAGACTCACTCCTTCACTGCATCCATCAGATCATTGAGTGGATGCAAAACAAATTTCTTCAGCTAAACTCAGACATCTATCTCTCTCTCTCTCTCTCTCTCTCTCTAAAATATAGTGTCTAAAGCAGGCCTGGATAGTCTTCTCCAAGCTTTTGTCTCCAGTAGGTTACACTACTGTAATTGCCTGCTCATTGGTCTCTCCAAACATGCAGCAAAACCGCTGCAGCTCAAGCCCTGACAAGAACCAGGATGTATGATCATATCAGTCCAGTTCTCAGGTCTCTGTACTGGTTTCCTGTAGCTCAGAATATAGAATTTAAAGCAACTTTGCATGTATACAAGTCTCTTCATGGCCTTGCACCAAAGTACATCTGAGACATGATGGTGCCATATGAACCAACTCGGACTCTGAGGAGGACAGGCTAATGTAATCAATATGTAAGTAATCAAGACCCATATCTAACACGTGGTGAGAACAGCACAAATATATTATTGTTAATAATATAACAAAAAACCTTGTAAAATGAACCCATCTATGAGGTCAGTTTAAAGTGACTAAACATATAAAGTCATATTCCTTGAGCTCCAATTATATATCTTAACCTCCAGTCTTCAAAAAGTTTGTTATGGGCAGTAAATGTTTATTTGCTCAAGCAGAGATGAGTATCTGTCGCCAAAGTAACAGCGACCATCTCCAGATGTTGATGCTCGTCAGGACCAGAGCTGCAAGATTTTACCTATTGTACATGTTGTAGTGGTAGGGAGCACCTGGAGGAAAACTTAGAAAATCATGGAGAGAACATGCAAACTCCTCTCAGAAAGGCCCTATACCAGACTCAGACCCATCACAGCAACATGTGTTTGTCATAATGATGATCGTGGATAAACTATTCTAATTTCTCAGATATTTATTGAGGTTTTTACAGTGAGACAATTATCAACATTATTATATTTATCACTGTGAATCATATATTAAAATCATATTTAAGGCTGAATCACAAAAGTGAATTAACACACGCACACATATAGAAACACATATGCGCACATACACACAGACACACAGAGGGGTTGCTCTCTGTTGGGATTGTGTAGGCTGTTTTTCTTACTTTGAACAAAACTAATGCTTAAACATACAGGGTAATAGTATCTCAATATCAGCATTGGTCAGAGATAACACTATAATATGTTTCCTGGTCCCCACACCGCAATGGCTCTCACCTCTTCTGGTCGGTGGAACCCAGGTCTGCAGCTCCGACAGTTGATCCCGTCGGTGTTGTCACGGCAGCCCATGCAGACGCCGCCCCCTCTGTACTTTCCGTGCGTGTCCAGGCTCAGAGACAGCTCTGCCACCGTCTGGTTGAAGTAGCATTCGTCTGCTTTGCCATGGCAGTTACACTCTGAGCAAAACAACACAAACCAACGGCTGCAGAGCATTTGATATGAGGCTGAAGGGCAGTGCATTCTAATCCCCTTATTTCCACTCAGAACCGCTCTGCAAAAACCAAAGACTTAAAGCTTCTGTATGTGGGTGTTTTTGTTCTTTTCCCTATGTGTACTTACAAACATCAACACCATAAAGATGTTTTTGTCCAAGGTTCTTGTTCTTCAACCTACAGCACGGGCAAAATAAGAAACTTCTCCTTGTCCCAGTCTTATAATTTGTCAACTTTCCTCTATTAAATGCCAGGAATACAATTCAATTCAATGTATTTGTGTATTGCCCTAAATCACAACAGCAGTCGTCTATGAGGACTTTACAAAGTTGTGGATTCCTCAACAACATACTGTATAAGAGAATCAAACAGTTTCAACACAGGAACTGCAATACGTAGGAGGACAATGACCTGTCCAGAAATGTCACTGTCCTTCAACCCTCCGGTATCGACAAGGAGCGCAGAGTTTCAGGGAGGACATTCAAACTCAGAAAAGCCCTGGAGATAGAATTGAACCCACTCATCCAACCACCTAACCCTAACCTGCCCAAAACAGTACTATTACAGGACTGAGAATGACGCTTTAAGACAAAAGGGGTGGAGTTACATGTAGGTGCCAGATGTTCCCCATATTAGCCCGGGTGGATCTAAAAACATCTCCAGGTCTGTTTGATGAGGAGCAGTTGCAATCAAAAATGCTGATTTTGCAGAATACTTTACCCCTTTGGGTCTCTCATGAATCAGGATATCCTCTGAGCTGTTTGTGAATGACTTCTCCACACGTTTATAGGAGAATATACACAACACATTTATCATCATCAGCAGCAGTACCAGCAGCAGCAGCAGCAATTATCAGGCTGTGACCTGTTGGAGATGTGTAATGATGATTATATGTTGTAACCTCCATTTTATGGCGACAGTGAGAAGCCTCTCACCTCCGCACCACGGGCCGGAGGTTAATGGATGTTTGGGCGACGCTCAAGGATTCATAAAGTGCTTTATCATTGGCTCAAGCGGCGGAGACGAGGAGCGTATAAATGTGGAGCACCCAAGGCCACTTCACTAGTGTCTAAAGGAATAGCGCATGTACAAGGGAGGTCAGCAAACTGTAGGTTTCCAATGGAAATGTATCCTAAAACAAGAGAAAGCTTGCTTGATGAAATGATTTTCATATCATTTTGAAAGAAATTATGCTTTGTTTTGTGACTGGAAATAATTACAGACTGTCTTGAATTTAGCTTATGGCTTGGGAGGTAGGACTTAGAGACACATAACCAAAAAACTATATCTTCTCCTCTCACCTACTTTGTCTGTCATTATCATGACTTTAGCTGTAGTCTGTTAATTCCTATTCACCCGCTGTTGCATTGTCTGTTTCATGGCGTGAAGATGGGACCCCTGAACCAGGCCTCTTTTACCTGCATCTGTGGACTGCCTGCACCGGGACGGACTGTGGGCGGCACCTTATGCCACACTACAGCCTGTACTCTCGCAATATGACCACTGGGTTTTTGAGTAGTTCCTTGCAGATGCAGGAGGGTTTAAGGACACTGATGATCTGGGACATTTATGAACAAATACATTGAATTGGGTTTCAACTAAATTATGAGTGGGGGAGGGGTTTGTTCTGATCATTCCTAATAAATAAAACAATTCCATCTATATGTTGAAGATCTATGGTTCTGATCTGTTTTGCCCTGTGTATCCCCAAGCAGCACAGACAACGCAAAATATATTATTTCTGGTTGTTTATCTATGTAATTGTATTATGTGATGATTGCTTTTATTTCACTTTTTCAACACAACATGAGTACATTCTTGGACTGCAGTAAAAATAAGAAAAGCTTGTCCATAGACCATTATTATTATTGTTAGTTGTATAATGGTTAAAAGTTTAATATAAGTTTTATAATGATGTATAACATGCCATGGTGGTCCATATACTCTAAAATGTTCTGTGAAATAGTGTTTTTGCAGGTTTAGAAAATAACATCTTGATTGTTTGATTGATAATAATGCTTGTCAACCATGTCTACCTCTGTGTAGCCATATGGGCCTGTGTACTACAGGTGTCAGAATCATCTAAAGCAGTGTCTCCTAAAGTGGGGTCCGCGGCCCGAGGGTATTGCAGGGGGGTCGTGAGAGGTCATAAAAAAAATGTTTTTTATAATTATTGTATGTTAAATGAATCATATTTTGTAAAATTAAAATGTTTGTGTTTATTATTTGACTTGAATAATCAAATTGTAATCATTTTTGTTACAAAATGGGGTGCGTCATTTACATGTTTGTAGCAGTGGCTATTTCCCCCAGATAGAATAACGAGAAGACCATATTATTAATGTTGTCTTTTTGGTTAGTATTTCGAGGGACCGCGCAGACCCGTCAGATTTTTAAGTCATTTTACTGACTTTGGGAATGGCTGATCTAAAAGTGAATTGTGTATGGTACATGTATGGTCCAGCATACATACTTTCACAGACGTGGCGTGTAATGTAGGTCCCTGCCATCCAAGGTTGCTGGTTGAATCCCGGGCAGCAGTGATCGCAGCTCTCCCCACATGTGTTGTGTTCGCACTCACAGCTGAACTTCTGCAGGAGACATTATAGAAGCCACGGTTAGAATTAATTCAAATCCAAAGCCCAGAGAAAGGCTCAGTGTGGATGGGGTTTCTCCCAAAGACAACAAAGTCATGTATGACATGAGTTATACAATAGATGGACTTGTTCTAAAATACTATTTCAGCATATGTTGGGCAGATGCCAAAACAACTCTATGAGAAAGAAGTATTTTTTTAAATGTCAAAATTTTGTCCATCATTATTTCATAGTGATTAGATTCACAACGTGATCCATAGAGACACCAGTGAGATTCTCAATGCCACGGTTGTGTGTGTCTGAATGTCCCTTCTACTGGCCAACATCATGCACATGTTATTGAATATTGTCACCCCTTCTAGAAACTAATGACACCATAATGGTGGTGCTGAGACCAGAGAGAGACTAGGGACATAGCTCAGGGAGAGAGACCGCAGAGACCAGAGAGGGACCATAGAGAGACAAGAGAGAGAGTCCATAGGGAGACCAGAGAGAGACCAGAGAGAGAGATCGAGAGATAAAATATTGAGTTCATAGTTGACACGTACTGACAAAGAAGATAGGACTTTGACACAGTTTTATTGTTCTAGGAATTACAGATAATACAACAATCAACAGATAATAATTATCAACAGACTAGAAGAACATCTCTTACTTTTGCCACTTTCCATAGTTACCAGCAAATATTTTTCAGCTGGCTTCCATGTTAAACTGTTGTGATGTTATTTCAGTTGCGTGAAATGAAAGCTCAGTCCGAGTTGAATAATTAAATGTCCCAAAAATCCAATAACTTTTTGCAATCAATCCCAATGAGCCATTACAGAATTCCTGGGTTTAATAACAGTACGTCATGGAAGAGAAAGTGCTTATCTCTGGCTTGTTAATCCACAGGAGCACTTTAATGAACATTATGATAAATTATGTGATGCAAACAAAACCCTGAGGTAATGAGTGCCGTATCAGCACATTCTTATCAAAGTATAAATGGATCGCTACAAACAGGTAATGGCCAATATGCAAGACCTATTGAAAATCTATCAGACGAAGCTGTATTCACACGCTGCCAAGTCTCGCTTAGCTCCGTAACATCGGCCAGTGGCAAATGGGATCACTACCTTTCCCCCAGGAGCCGAATAAATTCAAAACTACATGCAGACTGTAGCTGGAAACATGCCAGTTGTAGTCTAGTCATTCAATTTAGGCCTTTGTGTAAATTTCTAGATGGGTGACAGTGGAAGGGTTGCCAGCAGAGTACAACGGGAGAACAAGAGCCACGTTTGTCTCTTCAGAAAGCGAGGGGTGGAGAGGAGCGAGAGAGAGGAGAAAGAGAGACGCAAGAGAGGAGAGAGGAAAGAGAGAAGAGCGAGAAAAACGAGAGGAGTGAGAGAAGAGCGAGAGGAACAAGAGAAGAGAGAGAGAGTAGAGAGGGAGAGAGGAGTGAGAGGGGAGCAAGAGAAGAGAGAGAGAGATAGGAGCGAGAGATGAGCGAGAGAGAAGAGAGAGAGAAGCAAGAGAGAAGAGAGAGTTTGGGCTGTTTTCTCTGCTGCCGTGGCTCCAGGCTGCTGTTGTGCTGAGCACCATCCCCAACACTGAGAAGGAGTTCATTAACAAATCATCCAGCACCTCCTCCTCTTCTGTCAGGCCCCCATCTCCTTCTCTGTCTGGAACTTTGCTGGTCTGAACCGTTCACATGTACATGTGTGATGGGTGTGAGCTGTGGAATTTATAATTACCAGGCGAGTGTATAACTTATTATCCATTTAAGAAAAATAAAAACGGTGTGGGTGTTAGAATGTGGTAAAACAATATCTTTGCATTGACGGCGTACTCATTATGCAAGTTAGTTTTAGTGGTCACAACCCTGAGCAGCACATTATAATGTAGCACTCTCACACACACACATTGGTGGTGTTTAGCTAAACTACAATTGAGAGTTGAATATACTGCATACTATGTTGAGTATACTGTACATTATTTCAGACTGAGTTGAGGTCAAAATGTGGAGGAGTGGAAAATATCATTTAGTAAGATTAAGTTCCAATCCCACGAGGGTATTTCTTCTCAAAAAGTAGGGCACGGCAAGTGGCAGTGAGGAACATTGGTCAGTCCGCTCCTAATCGCTGTCAGACTGTACAATAAACCTGACTGACTGTACAAAATAAAAAGAAAAAAAGTCTTCTGCTACCGGACACCTGAATTTCTCCTACAGGGCATCAATAAAGTATCTATCTATCTAATATACAGCCTATGATTCTTAGTCTGAGTACTAAGAATATGCTGTATTAAAAATCACTGAGATATGGGTTTGTCTACAAGTTGCAAAGAGTACATTTAACCTATTTTCACAGGTTGCAATTGTAACAAATTCTATCTTTAAATGGGCCAATGAGCCTATAAAGAAGACTTCCTCTTGCCTCCTTTGACATCACCACCCTGGGGCCAGACCCCAGTGTCAGGTCTGAGGTAGTCTCGCCCATCAGCCTGGGGGACATATGAAGGACACCTCCCTCTCTGTGCTGTGTCTGAGTGTGAAAACCTGTGTAGCTACCAGGAGATCAGCTGCCTCCAATCAAACGCCCCTCTGTTTGAAGTGACATTTGAGAAAGGGTTCCTTCGACATCACCTGTGTCCCTGGCAGAGAGATGTGCACACGCACACGCACACACACAGAGCCAGGTGGATGAAAAGCTCTTGCCATGGGCCAGTCTCTGCTTTCAGAAAGAGGAGAAGCCTCCATTATGTCCACTGTGAGCTGCAGAAGGAGGAGAGCAGGTTTGGATGGCTACCTTTGTCTGGACGTCGAGCGGGCAGGCTTTGGCGTGGCCGTAGCAGATGCACATACCCCCCACAGAGATGTCCTTGATGGAGTAGTAGTACTGAAAGACACAGAACACAAGGATGTTACAGGTGAGTTCAACCGTCTGCTGCTGCAATAGGAGTGTGACGATATATCGATTTTGCGATGTATTGCAATACTTTCTCCCGCGATCGATTATCGATATGCATTTGCCAAGTATCGATAAAAAAAAAAAATACATTACACATCTCAATTACATTTATCATGAAATAAAGTGTATTTTTTCACTTCACTTTTTCTATTTTATGTATGCCATATAGAGCTTTGTATTGCGTATCGTATCGTGATGTACCCTTAGGTTCCTAGTATACAATATGAGGCAGACCAGAGAGAGAGGCCAATGACTTAAGAGAGACCAGAGAGAGACCAGAGAGAGACCAGAGTGAGACCTGCGGACCAATAGGAGCGATTGGTCCATAAGGAGTGGGAACACCACTGTCCATACATGTTAATAAATGGTCATAAATGTCCCAGCTCACCACTGTCCTTAGACCAGCGGCGAGGAAGCACTCAAACAATTAAGTTGAGCTCTGTGAAAAGGCGTTAACCTTGGATACGGATAAAAAGATTTGAGCTTCTGAAACACTGCTTTGTCCTGTGTGATGAATGTGATTCAGCACAAAATCAAAATGTCATTTTCAGAGTATAATTGTTCATTTTTATGTTGAGCTAAAAGAAAATTGGACCTGTTCAAGGTAAATGTGCAAAAATAATGACTTTCTGCAAACACTGGGTCACCTGCCCTGGATTCATGTGGAGTTGGGAGTGTGCATGGTTTAACTCCTCGTGTCAAAACACCAATATATTTATATTACAATAGTGATCATTATACAAAACAAACAGCTACTTTTGAATAGACAAAATCAGGAACACTGTGCACTCCATCCTGGATTATGTACGTTCATATGTTTTCATCCAATTGTCCTTCTCGCTCTCTCAGGTCTCTCTCACTGGTCTCTCTCTCTGGTCTCTCCCTGATCTCTTTCTCTGATCTCTCACTCTGGTCTCTGCCTCTCTGCTCTCTCTCAGGTCTCTCTCTGGCCTCTGTCTCTCTCGTCTCTCTCTGATCTCTCTCTAACCCTAACCCTGACCAGTTTGTTCCAGGTTCAGTTTCTGTAAAAGTGGGAGACATGTTTGTGAGCTGTGAAAGTATGTGTCACCCTGCGTGTCACAATAGGGTCGAGCTCTTTGGGGTCGAGGAGGGTGAGGGTCATGAGGTCCGCGTTGAGGGTCCGTATTCGCTGGAGCACCAGGCGGATGTAGCGTGCCGAGGTGAAGTTCAGCAGAGCGGGGGAAGGGTCATCAGCGCTGGGACGCCCGTTGATCAATGAAGTGTGGATCTATACGGGAGAGGCAGATGGATCATGACAGGGAGCAGGCGACAGCCAGAGCAGGTGCAAAAGTCAGGCTGACAAATCCATACAAAACAAACAGAAGAAAGAGATACAATTAACGGGAAAACTACCAGCTACACTCAATAACAAGTGAATGAAGTAACTTTAAAGTAGCTAGTCCTGTCACAACAATGACTATAGCAAATTCAATACTTCAGGATTGTTGAGAGAAGTGCTGTACATTGCAATAAAAACGATTTTTGGAGTTGTTGCCAACCGTTTTCCATCCTTTTTGAGCCATACTCACCATATGCACTTCTCCAGCTGAAACTGTTACATGACAATGATTGAGTATGTTAAAGGGGGAAAGTCATAGAAGTGTTTTAATGCTTTTGCTGATTCCTTTTGAGCCTTATTCTCACGCGCTCAATAATTGAAATCAACTCTTCAGCCTTTATGAACACTGCAGTCACTCATCAACGTCTTACAAATACATCATACTATTATATTTCTGATTTGAGACAGGAGATGGATACATGTTTGTGCCAGTGAGTGCCAGTGAGTTAAACACTCACAAACAACCAAAAACAAGAAACTTAACCCTGGTGAATATTAGCCTCTATGCACAACCATGTCAACATACCGTGACGATATTTATTTATCAAAATGTATCAAAATGTATAGACATTGGTCATCTGCTCCTTATGGCGCAATGGCTCCATAAGGAGCACACTTTCTCGTCTCACTATAGTTTCAGTCTCTCTGATATCCTCTGATGGTAAGGCTGGTAAAAGATCTTTTTGGCAAATATCCTCCAGTTCCTGTAAATTCCTGGGCTGCCTTGTATTAACTGCACATTTGAGCTCAATTATGTAATGAATTTAAAACAGAAAACACTTTTTTTTAACCAAAACAGTAAAAAGCTTCACACAACCACTAACATTAATAACATTTTGCTTTTAGGCAAAACTGTATGTAGTTTTTGGAACAGGTTTTGAAGATCCACAAAGAAGTAAGAGCTATATGTGGCATAGAAGCAGATGAGCTGCAGACCCTGACATTTCCAGCTCACTCCCCCTCCTCACTCCCCATTCTCACTCCACCTCCTCACCCCAACATCCCAAACACACACATGGCTCACACATTAAAGGCTTCAAAAAATATTAGAAGACACGTGTGTGCACAGAGTTTGTTTTTCTCTTCATTAATGTCAGTTAGAAAGCTTAGGGTGCCGGATCAAAGATACACAACTGTACAGAGACACACAGAACTGTACATAACTAAACAGAAACACACAACCGTACACAAAGACACACACAACTCACAGACACACACAACTGTACACAACCATTCACACATGTCGCTTTAGTGAGTGCGACATGTGTGGATGGTGGTGAAATTTAAGAATGGCTAATTATGACTTAAATAAACAGGCTTTCAGGTCAATCAGGTTACTGTGTAAAGTTGTATCAATATTATTGTTATTATCGTTTTAAGCCTAATTTTCTTTGGCCCCCTGCTTTGCTAACACAAAATTATCCTTTGCAATCATAAAACATGCACTCAGTATCATCCAGCCAACTACAACTCCTCCAACACAGACCTCATTTTGAAGTTAAAAAATTACTAAAACAACATCTGTTTGCAATGGTGGCACTAACTGCACATACGACTCATGTAGAAATAAAGGTTTCACATTTAGCAAACTTGAGCTCTGTCAGATGTAAATTATTGTGGACATGTCATGTCTCATTTAAAGCTCAGAACCCTGAATCCTGTCATAACTGGATCACTAGACAAAATCCAGTTTTTCTATACAGCTCATCTGCCATCACCAAGTCAGGTGAACTAAAGTGGCCCTTTGGACACACCTGCATTAGAAGCATAGATTAAACTTTCTCTTTGAAATCAAACACTGTACCGCATCCAGAGAGTAACACAGTGATGCTTGAACATGTGCTATTGTGGCCTTGCTCACAGTCAGCTGCCGATTTTCAAGTCCCCCCCTTGACAATGATGAGAGATGTCTGTAATGTTCATCATAGGTACACCTCAACTATTAGAGGAATAAGAAAACCAGATCTACCATGTAGAATGGAGGTGGAAACTGTTTTCTGCTATGGTTCTGCTATAGCTGCTAAGCTATGGTCATGAGCTTTGGGAAAAGGCCGAAAGGATCACGCATACAAGCGGTCCTCATAAGTTTCCTCTGCAGAGTGGCTGCTCCCTTAGACATAGAGGGAGAAGCTCTGCAAGCAAGAGGAATAGGCCAAAATCCCAGCAGCAGTGTGTTTACCTCTCCGTTCTCCAGGGGGTGGATCCTGGAGTAGAATGAGGTGCAGATCACTTCGTCGTCACGGGTGTATGAGGGGGGGCCCGTGCGGGGGGTGATATTGAAGCGTGTCAGGCACTCTGTGTCAGTTATAGCATAGTACTGCCAGGGATCAAAGGTCACACCATCGAGCGACCGCTGTAGGACCCAGTTTCCTGAGGGAGGAGCAGAAGTAAAGGTCAGCGCAGAAGTTTGACAACCATTGATTCAACCAAGTCAGGTCAACATCAGACTGTGTGTGTGTGTGTGTGTGCATGTGTGTACGTGCAAGTGTGTGCACGCCAGTGGTTGTGTATGTGAATGTGCGTTTGTGTTTGTGTGTTTCTGACCTGGCCGCGGGGAGTTAGCAGCTTTTATGATGATATATGCGATCTGGAAAATCTGCAAAGACAAAAGAAAATTAAAGCTGTGTCAGACTACCGTCACCACACAGCGCAAAGAAGGTGACGCTGACGCGCCATTATTTACTCTAGTAGCCATAGAACAATGAAAGTCAGGAGTTGAACAACCAAGTCAAGTTTAGTGCAAATCAGACTTTTTTGTGCCGACAGGAGCTCATGTACAGTATAATCTGTGTTTGTCCATATGTATACAGTCTCCGTTGGATAACATGGGAACTTGACACATCACTATGAAAATAAGCACAATTCGCGAGTATGCCGCGCGCAGACCATTGGAGTAATCTAAATTTTGTTGCTATCTTTTGATCCTACATGTGTTTAGATGATGTTGAGTGAATTTCAGCCAAATTTGTGAAATGGCCGAGGCTGGTTTGTTGTTTGTGCAAGTTCTACATTTGAGAGATTTTATGATTTTGACCAGCCATTACTCGTTGGGAAAGCAATAGGCCCTCAACCCTGTTGAGGCCTGGGCCTAATGATTTAAAGTTGTGAATTTGAGCTAATTTCCTGCATATCCTTTTACATCGAAACAGGAAAATGAGAGCCTGAAAGGAGCCATGGCTCTTGTTATTTGTGTTTAGATACTGTACAGTGTTGTTCCAACACTGTTTGGATACAGTGTTGTTCCAAAATGTTCAGGTGAGGGCTAGGGATCCAGCTCTGTTCAGAAGGGCGAAGGTTTAACTACACAAACTACAACCAGAGACCAAACTCGATATAATAGACATAAACAGAGGGTAAGCATACCCTGCATGTCCTGGAATCAAGAGCCCCATATCCACCAGCTGTACTCCACTCTGCACCGACCCTGCTGAGGGGTGAAGTTGAACCATGTTATAGTTCAACTTAATCCCTTATACACTTAACTTGAAGAAACAGAAAGATGTAGGTTCTGCCTCCCCATCAACTTTCTTTATACAGTCACTCGGTATATGCATATAACATTGGCAGCAGATTACAGCTTCTCTATTGTATGTTTAAAACACACACTATTACTTACATACTCCAAACTATCCACTACTTTAGTCCACTGTCACATGTTCTTCTCTGATCTGAATCAACAGCTCTAACATTGCTTTGACGCTTTCCTCATACATATTTATGACATTACAAATCCCTCTCCCATCTTGATGGAAGGCTGTCAACACCACAAACCATCATAACCAAAACACAAGTCACAATCTAGGTCAAATGCCTCTGTGTTACCGAGGCAGGGCTGTTCCCAGAGCCCTCTTTTTCAGTGGATAGGGTAGTGTCACATTGCACCAATTAGAATAGGGATGAGAGACAAAAAAACTATGTCTATGGTTGTGTGGGTAACCTTATAGCAGTCATTCAAAGTCCTTACAAAGCCACACTGTGGGCTGTGTTCTCCCAGTGCTGTGAGTGGGAGAGGCTCCGGCTCCTGACAGGCTGAGGGGACATCCAGGCAGCTCCCGGCAGCTAAACATAGCTCTGCCGCTAACGACAACCCCTGCATGCATGTGTGTGTGCAAGGATGTGTCAAATGATATGTTTTGATCAGCGGAGGATAAGAAGAAGAGAGTTTTACCCCTCGCAACTTAGCCATACAAACAAACAACGCAATAGAAGAGTCCTGCAAGAAAGCACAGAGCTGTAAGTAAATCTGTAGCTGACATGAGCGAGGAGCAAGTGTTTCATCAGCCCAGCGTCTTGTAATCGCCGGGTTTTGCTTTTGAAAATATTCTTTTGATTATTTTCCCAGTTGTGCTGCAGATCAGTTTGACAAACCTAAACTTGACAACTTTCGGACCCTGCGCCACATATAACCGTAACATATAATAATTTGTATACCAACTTTTTATTCTTCATTTCACAAAAACAGTAAGAGATGTAACCTTATTCATTGTAACGAGCTACCAATTTCAAAATTGGAATACAAAATACATAATCACAAATAGGGATAGAGACCATTGTGAAAATACCCTACATTTCTTCATTTATTTTAATGCATAATGATAACTTATGATCTTAATGGCTTGTGGGATTTCATGTTTCTGTCTGTGCTATACAAATACACTTGCCTTGCCTTATAATTAAAATCTGATACAAGCTGATTTCTATGAAGGTGGCTCTATCACACACATTCAAATCGCTTTACTTTTGAGTCAGAATCTAATCAAGGGTTAGAAGGGTAAGGTTCTTGTTTTTGTTGATTAAACCAGGGGCTACTTTAAGGTTTCGCACAGAAATACATTTGTTACAATCCACTGTGGGCCACTTTAGCGCTTTAGCACTTGTGTAGCACTAATTGTCCGGTTGCAAAGTGGAAATTGGTTTTGATGTCTGTCTGCTGCAGAGTTTAAATGTGAATATTGTGTGAAGCCCAGCGGTGGTGGCTCTGCTGCTGGTCGTCCGGATCATGCTGGTCCATTAGCAGCGGTAAGTCCATTCTCTGTCCATTAGTTCAGTGTGATCATGTCAAAAGAAAAGTTCCAAATAATGGAAAATTATGGACATTGACTTAGATTAACATGTACTATAGTGAGTTTGCATTAGAAACTAAAATAATGTTATAAGTGGATGAGACTCTGTTTGGCCTCTTGCAGGAATTCTGAGGAGAAAAGGGACTGGCTTTGAGGGTATTATTCCCTGTCATTAGATGTCAGATTCAGATTCAGATTCAGTTTATTTGCCATTTGCAGTAAAAACACCACATTGGAATACATTAGCGCAGAGGTTCTCAAACTTTTCACACCAAGTACCCCCTCAGAAAATACTTGCCTCTCCAAGTACCACCACAAATGACCACACCACACAGTAGCGTAGTAAGCCGAAGTATTCATCAATAACAAGGCAGAGGTTTCATTCCTAAAGAAGTATATTTAATGTAATATTTTACACAGTTTCAACAGTAAGACTGCGCTTAAATATAAGAAAAAAAATTGTTTTAAATGTTTCATTCATTGCGAACTGCAAAGCCTCACTGTGAGTGATATTCTGGAGTGGGATCTTTGTCCACAGAAGGTTTGGACTCTGGTGCACTTTAGTTTCTAAGGCTTGCTCTGCTGCCCTCTTACATCTGTCGTTTACTCACAGAGACATGTTCTCATGGTTTGGATCAAATGATCGTTTGTTGCTCTCTGTTCCGTTTGCACAGAACTGGGGAAAAAACTGCTCCTTCTACATGGAACGTGTTACAAAAAGACTAGAAATGATCTGATCTTATTTCCTTGAATGCTTTTAGATCCAGATTGAGACATCTTCAGTGAAATGTAACTGTTTTTATAATCCGTAATTTTATGAAATTGTGTGTTACTGTTGTATAATCTGTATGTGACTATTTTATCATCTGTATTTGACTGTTTTATCATCTGTAATTTTATGTAATTTTTGTACACGAAAAAGAGGTTCTCATTGACTGCCAGCCATTTTTTGATGACTTCACTGATTTTTAAGACTCACAGAATATTGTGTGCTATGAAAAATATGAAACCAGAGTCTGAAAGACTGGACTGTCTACTTTCAGCAGCAAAAAGAAGTTTGTTCTTAGTTTGTTTTGTTGTCCTGTGATCTCCAGTCGAAAAGAGGAGAGTGTGACAAAAAGCACCAGTCTTAGACAAAAAAATTAGAAAATGAGGTTTTTGTGAAAACAGACGAACCTGCAGAAAAGTGATTGTAAAACTATTTAGTTTAACTTTAGCATCTCCTCAAACATGGACAGGATCTTACATGTTAGAAAACAGCAACACGTTTTGAGAAAGTGTTTTTAATGTAAAATAATAAGTTTTATGGCACACACACATCCACAAAGTGTTGCTCAAAAATTTCAAAATGTACTCATCCAAAAAATGTCAAAATGTACATATTGAAAGTAGAGCCCATGACAAACTATGCCAGATAGAATGGCCAGTATTCATCCATTAGGTGGCGCTATATTTATGTCAATAAGAGTAAATCAAAGAATAACAAAATTACAATGATAAACACTATACATGACAATAAATCAAAGTGAATACTTATACTTATAGTATAGTATAAGTGCAACAGAATACTGCTGTGTGTCTTTGTGTGTTTGGGCGTGCATGTATGTGCGTTTATGCACGCGTTTGTGTGTTTTTATGTGGTTACATCTACAGAGCGTCTGTTTAGTCCGGCGTGCGCTGTGACCATATCTGGACTTTGCTGCTGGCTCCTGGTGTGGACTCAGTGATAATTTTAGCAATAGTCCACTTTTCTGTGGCTTTTTTGAGGTGCTCCACTGGTCTGCTGTCCTGACCCTCCACATGGTCTGCTGCTAGGACCCTCCACATGGTCTCTGTCAGCTCTGGAGACACATTTACTGCTCAAACTGCCTCCAAATGTAGCCTGACCCTGACTATATTACTCCATGTCTGCTTCACCTCTGTCTCTCCTGCTCAGAGTGCTCAGAGTGATCTTTGACCAAACCAGGGAATTCTGCTGCCACCTGCTGGCTTAATAAAATACTGTCTACAGCCAAACCCCAGACTGTATGATACAGGGGACACAGACTGACAGGAAAAGATTGAAAAACAATGTTGTCCTCAAATGACATCCATGGCTGTCAATGAGTTAATCTCAATGGGACTTTCCTGGTACAATTTAAAAAAAAAAAAAAAAAAAAAAAAATTCACAGATTCTTTGGCGTACCCCTAGAGGGCGCCCGCGTACCACTAGGGGTACGCGTACCCCAGTTTGAGAAACCCTGCATTAGCGAAAAGTCTCCAGTGTGCACAGACAAATACAGACAAAAAACAAAGACAAAAATAAAACAAATAAAACAGTAAACAAATGTCACTGTGAAATCGATCGACTAAAACAGTTTCAAAACAAGTGCAAATCATTAAAGTGCTCTGTTCACACTGATAACAGCTTGTGGATAAAAACTGTTAGCATAACGAGATGTCCTGCATCTCAGAGAGCGATATCTTCTGCCAGAGGGAAGAAGCTGGAACATGGCTTTTCCAGGGTGGCCAAAAGAGTCATTAACAATCCTAAGAGCTTTGTTTAAAAGTCTGGATTTATAAAGAACCTCCAGAACAGGAAGCTCACAGCCCACGGCCCTCTTTACAGAGCGGAGCACCTTGTTTAAAGATCTCTTTTCTTTATCTGTGATGTTTCCAAACCACACAGACACAGAACCAAAAAGTAAACTCTCAATGGTGCAGCGATAAAAGTTAAGCAGAATCTTAGAGTTAGTGGTAAATTCTCTAAGTTTACGCAGAAAGTAGAGACGCTGACTAGCTTTCTTAACGACTCGGTCAGTGTTTTTAACCCATTTCAGGTCGTTAGACAGAGTTAAACCCAGAAACTTGCACTCCTCTACGATCTGCACCTGGGAGTTGTCGATTACGACAGGCAAATGAGAACTATTGCGACTGAAGTCGTAGACCAGTTCACATGTCTTCGATGCGTTCAACTGGAGGTTGTTAGTTTTACTCCACTGAACCACATTTTGTATCTCTGCTCTATAAGAGGATTCATCATTGTCACTGATGAGACCGATGATGGTGGTGTCATCAGCGTATTTGATGATCAAGTTTGAGTCAGAGGAGGACACACAATCGTGAGTGTACAAAGTAAAAAGCAAAGGACTCAAAATACATCCCTGAGGAGAACCAGTGCTCACAGAAACAACATCAGAAAAACAGTCATTGATTTTCACTCTCTGAGATCTGTCAGTTAAAAAGCTAAAAATCCATTTACACAATGGCAACACTTAAAACCAGAGCTATAATCAATGAAAAGCATTCGCGACAGATTTACTAGTGTCCAAGTGACTGTAGACAGAGTTCAGAGCAAAGGAGATGGCATCCTCCACACTCCTGTTCTGTCTGTAAGCAAACTGGAGTGGGTCAACACTCACAGGGATCTGGCTCTTAATGAAGTCCAGCACAAGCCGCTCAAAAGTTTTCATAAGAACAGACGTGAGGGCCACAGGACGATAGTCATTCAGGCATGTCACAGGAGTTTTCTTAGGAACTGGAATGATGGTCGACTCTTTAAAGCAGTTCGGCACAGTACAGTTCCTTAACGACAGGTTGAAAATGTCTGTTAGCACAGGGGCAAGTTGCTCAGAGCACAGTTTCAGGACACGAGGAGGGATGCCGTCCGGGCCTGGAGCTTTCCGGACTGTGGTCCTGGACAAGACACGCCTGACTTCCTCCTGAGTCACGGTATTATAGTATTACTCAAGAAAGGGCAAGTTTATTTGTGTAGCACAGTTCATACACAAAGCAACTCAAAGTCCTGAACAAAACAAGACTGAAGCATAAACATACAGTACAATCCTTCAGTTGTTGCAGCCAAACCGAACTGTTTTGAAACCTGGATTTGAACATTGTCAGAGTAGCAGCCTTTCCCACATTTTCAAGAAGATTCATCCAGATTTCTTTGCTGCATAAATCTGCATCAAACGCTGCCTCCCCAAGTTTAGTCCTGACTCTGGGCACCAGCAGGATACCAGTCCCTGTGCTCCTCAGAGTTCCAGCAGGAGGCCAGTCCCTGTGGCAAAGCTCTGGAGTGGCACGTCTCCGTAAAAACAGCTTACAGACAAGGAATGATTTGAACCTAATTCCGTTTTTTCATATCTTGGAATGGAAAGAAAAATGAATACAAAATAGAACATAACCCTCTATAATTAAATATGCATAAAATATTAAATATTAAATACGCAGTGGGGATGACATCACTCGATTTAACCCAATGTATGAAAAGTGTCTGATACTGACTGTAATCGGGGTATTTATGTAGTTCAGATGAGAATGGAACTTCACTTTAACAATTCAAATAAATATGGTTCTCTTTCCCACTGCGTTTTTGAGTGTTTTTTTTGCCATCGCAGGAGCGTCTTAGTACAGTTATTAAAATTTCTGGACAGTGGTCATCCCGCCGTCCATCGTGTTTATTATTATATTATTTATATTTTAACTACATTTTGAATCATAACTTATCTGGCTTTTCTTCTTTTTTCCACCATCAAAATAAACTTCTGACCTTGTGCTGTCAGAAGGTCACAAATCCTGTCTGTTTGGCACAATGAGCAATTTAAAGTAAGATGAGATCTCAGAAATAGTCTGCTGTGGGTGACACTATAGTCCCGGATCAACCAGCCCTACTCTTCTTTTTTAGTCTCTCTTGACCCTGGTTCTATCCAGGCCGAGCTGTTGTGTTCTAGAGTGCTAGCCATAATTAGCAATGAGTTTACCCAGATACTGCTTTGATGTGTAGTTTGTAAAGATCAAAAGTACAATATCACATGGTTGGATGGACGATGCTCTCCGTTCTGTCTCCCTGTTTCAATAACTGTTCTGTCTCATATGAAATCTCTTCTTGGTGCCGTTTACTGGACAGAGGCAACATAAGCTGAGTGACGGTTCCCAGCAGGCGGTCCGCGGTCAGTGCCAGACTCCCTCCTCCGCTCCACAGTCACAGCCAACCACGTCTATCAAAGGAAACGTCAGTCAAAATGTCCGACACATTTTGTTACTGCAGCTTTAGTGAAGGAGGTTACAATGATGAGGGAATTTTGTGTTTATGTTATTAATTTAAATTAATATGGAGAGCAGTATGTTAGTGCCATGTATGGGCCTATTATCTGGGCCCGAAGATTTTCAGAATTATCAGGCCCGAACCCGTATCAAGCCCAACTTCTAATTTATTTTAATTTTTGTACAATGTTTTAGCATCCCATATAGTGCTGCGCACTGATATGAACACAGGCCCGGCTAGAAGGCGGAGTTATCCATGGTAGTGATATGTTGCAATGAGTTTTGTGTGTACGGCTAGAGTGAACGGCCGCAGCTGTACGATTCCCAGATGCCGCAATAAACTACAACACACTTGAAGGTAACGCTATGTATCGTCAATTACAATACTATACAGAACAACAAATACTACAGCGGGATAGAATACTATATTAATTTGGTGCGTTTGTAAATGTAATCTGCCACTCTGAAAACGAATAAATAAAAGTGCCCGATCCCGACCCGTGTCCGAGGTAATTATACGGTCATCGGCCCAAAGCCCGGTCCTCGGGCTGTCGGGGCCCCTTGGGCCTAGGGCTCAAGTGCAGGGCTCTACAGTATGTAAACATCTGGCCAAAAGTGGTACTGCTACCTCTCCCACTCTCCCTGCCTCAGGTTGCCAGATATGCAGACAAATCCAGCTGGGACCATAATAACTGAAGAGACAAGAGTTTTGTCAACAACAAATCTATAACAAACACCTCTTTCACAAAGGCCGCGATGGAAATCCTTGTTTTATTCCTTGCTTTGTCATTAATGATTTTAGAATCATAGTATTGCAGTCACATGTTACTACACCAGTGAGATTAGCTTGGCGCAGTAAGTTCTGGGAACCCGGATCACAGACTTTCTGATTGGTAAACTGGCAGAGGGCGGGACATTTAAAGGAAAACAATAACAAGATTTAGGGGCTGTAAAACTAATTTTGAAATTCAAATATCGCGGCTGAACTACTGTTATCAGTTAAAGAAGCATGCTGAATGGGCCAGAGAGGCAGAAGTGACTGAAGGGAAGACGTCTCAAGCTTGCTTACTAGACTTTCCTACATTTGGAAAGTCGTTGCTTGCTGCAAAGTAAAGTTTAATCCTAGAAGCTTAAAGCTCGGGTATAGCTTTAAAGAAGCTATACCCGATTAATTTTCTAACAAGTTCAAAAAAATTAGTTTTTCTACATACAAGTTGTATTAAAATCCATAATTTCATTGAAAACTTGAGCTCATTGATTAAGCTTGTGTATGAATTCAGGCCGTAAAAAGTGCTAGAGACTTAGCGTGACGCTCGTTCTCCTCCACTGACAGAACGAGGAGCGGCGCTGTTACAAACAGACTGCGTCCTCTAGCCTCTACGGCACTGGTAAACACAGTAGCATGTTAGCAGAATTGGCAATAACTACTCTTGCTGTAACTGCAAAACAGCCCAAACGACGCAATTGTGAGAAAGAGAAGAGGGAACTAAAGCGAAAAAATTATCAAAGAAGAAATCAAGCCCGGGTGAACATAGATAGCTTACATATACGTAGCGTTAGCTTACATCGTACCCTCCGGAGAGACCTGCGGGAGCGGAACCACCTCGGACTACATTTGGACGCGAAACTAGCAGTAATCTTTCAGTTATACATTTTGTTAGCAGTGCGTTGTACCATTTCATCAGTGATTGTTGTAGGCTTACAAGAAATTGCTAATTGCTAATGCTAATGTTTGCATAAGTATCAGATCGCAAATAAAGCTAGATGGCTTCGTGGGATGAGAGCACAGGGGAAATGAGAAGCCTGTGAGCGAGTTGGGGGGCGGTGCTAAACATTCAAACTGAAAAAAAAAAACTTGTAGAAACGGGTATAGCTCCTTTAAGAAATGGCATTAATATAAACCCCCCAGTGATCCGAGATGAATTACATAATCTCTATGCGACATAAAATCTGGAACCTAATGGCGAATATGTGAACGGTTCTGCATGTGGAATGCTGATTACGACAAATCAAATCATGAGAAGTCATAAATCATCAGCATTAAGCCAAGAAAGCAGCAGCCATGGACGTCCGGAACATTAGCAGAAGTGACACGTTCTGGTCAGCTATGGTTTTGCGCAGTGGTTCTACTTCCGCAGGACCAGAGGGACAGGTGAGCATTCTGACTACTGTATTTTTTGCACCATTTGGTGTGGACAAAAGTCTTTAATTTTTACAGTGTGCCGTATAATCCAGAATGCCCTTGTATGAATTTCTAACTGTATATAGCTCGCTCTGTAAACAGTTTTAACTCTTTCAGTGCCAGACATTTTCAGAACATCACTCCTCCAGTGCCAGCCGTTTTGCTGATTTTCACCGACTTTTAAAGACCCATAGAATATGTTCTGCTATGACTAGCTTAAATCTGAGACCATATTCTGAAAGATTGGACCCTCTAGTTTACTCAGAAAAAAGTGTGTTTCTATCGGCTTTAGTTCTTCTGTAATCACCATTGGAGTAAGGTAAACTTTTCACAGAAATCATCAGTTTCCGACATAAAGCTGAGAAAATTAGGTGTTTGTGAAAATAAGCAAACAATGCAGAAAAGTGACTTTGAAAAGTTTTTTTTTACTTTAGTCATTTCTCACACAACAGAACATTCTTCCCATATATAAAATAAGGGAAATTACTCAAAATAAAGTGCTTTTGATAGCAAAATAATACTCAGAACACAGAATAATACTCAGAACACAGAATAAGAAATGTACAAACATACAGTAAATTACAAACAAATAACTATATACATAAAGTGCTGATTGGCTGAGAGTGTGCGTGCGTGTGTGCGTGCGTGTGTCTCTGTCTATATAGTGTAATCTTGTTGTGTGTGATATTTTGTGAAGCACTCTCCTTTGTGTAAGGGGACACCACATGCCTTGCACCACATCCTGGTCTCACTGCGCAGGCCTTTGCGCATGCAGACCCTGCATCTCCTCGAGGGTCTGGTCTTCGAGCCGGAGGACAGCAGGTACTCCACCTTGTGCCTGGCACCCTCATCGAGCCTGCTCTCTGGATCAGTGTTATATGGAGCCCTGGGGTTTTGTGGTGCTCCTTCCTCCACACATGCAACGATCGACTCGTTCTCCTCGTTGTGGTCCTCCTCGTCCTCCTTGTCCTCGATGTCCTCCTCGTCCTCCTCGTCCTCGATGTCCTCCTCGTCCTCATCCTGGACCTTCAATGTCCAGGACCTCATGACCCCCTGCATAAATTCCAAGAGGGTTTTGTATTCCCGGTTCCCGTTCCTGGCTCTGTAGAGAGTGTAGGCATTGTACATTGCGATTTGGAACAGGTAAGCGACAAATTTTTTGGTCCAGTTCAGAGACTTCCGGACGAACGGGTAGTATTTAATGTTCTGATCCAATCGATCCACACCATTCATGGAGGAGTTATAGGCATCGACACACTCCGGTTTTAGGACAGACACCTTCTCCCTCTGTCCTCGCTGCCAAACGTCGACACTAGTCATATTGTCATGGTGACATGTTGTCAACATCTTGACAATCCGTTTGTCCCGCCACGCCACAACCATGACCTTCCCATTGTTCACCGCGACTCTCCCCCCCACACTCAGCTCAGTCTTGGTCACGTCCCTAATGCTCTCAGGCTCTCCCCGGTTCTTCCTTAGCGTCCCACACACATTTGTTTTTACTGCCATCAACTGCTCAGACAATGCCACAGAATTGTAATAATTGTCCATAAACAGAGTGTGGCCGGCACCTGGGAGACGGTCAAGCAGAGAAAAAACAATGTCAGGGATCGTGCGAGGCTCACCAACATAGGGCTGCAGGTTAAAGCAGTAGCCGGTGGCAGAGTCGCAGAGCACATAGGACTTTATTCCATACTTTATGGGCTTCTGTGGGTTGTAGACCTTGAAGGCCAGCCGTCCTCTCCAGAGCAACATCCCCTCATCTATGCAAATATTCTGCCCGGGTTGGAACATTACCTTGAATTTATTGATCAGGTAGTCGTAGACGGGGCGAACCTTGTATAACCTGTCAGTTACATCAATTGCAGAGTTGTCATTGTAATGGAGGAACCTCCATATGAGTTGGAACCGGTTCCTGGACATTATTTTAGTGAAGAACGGGGTCACAAACATCTCATCCACGTTCCAATACATTGCCAGGGTTGGCTTGTGGATAACACCGGTGAGGAAAGATAACGCAAAGAACTTTTTTAGCTCTGGAATGGTCACTGGTCTCCATGCATGCTTTCTGCTGTGTTGCGGAATCTCTGGGTTTGCCAGGAAATGCTGCTGAGCATAGAGGTTGGTCTGCTCTGTGATGTGCTGGAGCAGCTCGTCCGTGAGGAACAGCTCCAGGAAGTCAGCAGGCGAGGTGGACTCCAGCTCTGCTGCCGCGTTCAGGGGACCAGGCGTTGCAGTGAAGGGGAACACAGTGGGTTTCCATCCGGATTTCCGCCAGGTGCCGCCTTTACCCTTTGCAACTGTAATAAATAATGGAAATGTATACAATAAATAGGAATGAAATAGAGCTCGTTTTATTGATTTGATGTGATGTAGAGAAAGATATTCCTACCTCTTTTCTTCACACCTGTATTTGCAGGACTCACGCTGGCAGCGCCTCTGCTCAATGTAGCGCCTGTATAGAATTGTACAATAACTCATCTATCCATATACACACATATCCAAATACATATACATCTACAGACGCACATATCCAAACCACACAGACACACACGCACAGAGACACACGTACACACACACTACACATACATACATATTATACACATACATATAGACACACATGCATATATACATACATATATGAGTATTTTATTTACCTGTAGGCCTCCTTTTACCAGCATTAGTACTCCTGGATTGGGCCAGCACTCTGCTTACTAGAAATACACACAAATACAATCATGAGAATTATACAAGAATACTTTTATTTCATTGCTAAATACATATGTATAATGTATGCCTTACCTGCTCTGCCGGTTGCTCTGGGGGAATCGGGGGATGAGTCACTGCTGTATGGGTCAGCTTCAGGTTCCCATAGCTCTGAAGAGCCTGTATCCGACGAGGAACTTTCTCTGGACCGACGTGGACCACTGGAACTGCGCGCGGCGGCTCTGGAGCGACGTGCGCGGCAAGGACTCCCGCCAACGGCCAGATGCTTAGCAGTAGCTTTAGCCGTAGCCTCAGGCTTTTTGCCAACTGAAGGCCGAGGCAGATCACCTCCACCTTCATCATGGCCATTACCCACCGACCTTCTGATGGTACCACCAGCACCAAACGCCTCCTCCATCGTTAGCTGCCGCTTTCTGCTCATGTTCGCTCTCCCGATTACTCTCGTGTGCTCACTCTAACCAACCTACTCCCACAATGAGATCTGGGCATCCGGTTCCTTTTATGCCTGATCGAAGAGCTAAAGGACGCTACTGACATCTGCTGGCCGAATAAAATACTGTCAAACAGTCCCGATCAGAGATATATGATAGAATGGATGCGTCTGGATCTGAATACACCAAAACACGTCAATTGCATAAAATGCGTCAATGGCACACAAGCATAGATCTAGAATTGACGTAATATGCGTCATTGGCACTGAAAGAGTTAATGCCAACATGTAAAAGTCCGAGCCGGCACGGAAGCCAGATGCGTCACCCGTAAATGAATGAAGCGCAAATAAGAGACGCATGCATCTAAACGCCCCAGACAACTCAATACAAAGTTTCACGTCTTACAGTCTTTGTTTGGGCTTGTGTGCACCGACTAAAGCAACAAACATGTCTGTTGTGTTTGTTTAAATGTTACTACTGAAACATGTTGAGTTATTCAAGTTATAGAGTTTATACTGGTAAATAAATTGAGTTATGTTTTACCCGATGATCTGATGGCTTTGTTTCACTTAAACATTGAGGTAAAAATTGCATTCGTACTGGCTTTGTTTATGGGTAAACCAGCATTAATTAATGCGCCTTATAATCCGGTACGCCGGATGGTGTGGGCAAAAACGGTAATCAGAATATCACTGATCAGAGCGGGACAAGAGTGAGGCAAGTTTGTGGCACAAAAGTGTGGATTTATAGAAAACTGATGGATGTTCTATTATTTTTTATTTCAGCTCTTATGTCAAGGCTAACACCATGGTGATGTCACACTCCGTCAGTCCACTCCTGATATACGCTCTATGATCCTTCTACAACTGCATGTTTCTGAACTGCTGGACGCTCTTATTCTTATTATGAAACTATGCACAACATCAACCTTTTGATTATGTTTTGGATGCAATACACAGATCCGGAAGAGCATTGCATTGTATTGACCAATAGGAGGAACTGTCTTTACAATAGTAAAGACTATTGTAAAGTGATTGTTTTTTCCAGTAAAAACAATCACATGGCAACCCCAGCTGAAACTGATATAAAAAAATGAAACTCTGCAGCCATGATTAACAATTTCAAGTTCTGTTTTATATGGAGAATCAAAAAAGCACAAATAAATATTTTTTTTTATTGTATTATATTATTTTAAACAAATAGATGATTTTTGATCATTTCCAAAGGCACACCAAACAACGTCTTAAGGTACACCAACGTACCACGGCACACTGGTTGAAAAACATTGAATAAAACATAACATTTGATTTGCACAGTTCTTTTCCATCACCTTTCAATATCTCTATACATTTTGACCTTCAGTCTCCCGATCCAGTGTTTATGTTTGGACTGAGCTTTGAACAAGTCTTGTAAAATTAAAAATGACTCGTAGTTGCACTTTTATGTTAATTTCCAGTTCAAAAACAACCAAATATACCACCCTGTGTTTTCATACTCAATTATCATTCAAAACACATTCTCCAAGTTGTAAATGTGTTTCCCATTCTTATTACCCGTGCTGTAGAAATATAAGTGAAGCGGAAATGAAGCGGAGGGGAAAAGCACACACAAATATACCCATGCATATACGCAAGCACGATGTCTGGGCCCGATGACCACAATCAGGGTGAGACACTGCGCACAGAAGGGGAAACAACTTTCAGATGGAGATAACACACACAAACAGCACTTACTAAAGCACAACACGGCAACAGAGAGAGGAGCGGTATCTTCAGATGCATCAGAGATCATAGATTTCCATAAAAATAGGTTCAAGTTTATTCAAATTCAGAGTTTAAGGGTTGAGTATTTTCTCTAATATAATTATCAAGAAAAAAATATATATATCAATGTTGAGGAGCCTTATGCTTGTATTTGTGAAAGGCCACCTCACTATGTCAGTGACATTGAGGGGTCATGTGTCCCATGCAATTGACTCACACTTAAAGTGGACATATCGTGTTTTCAAATAATTGATTTTTACATCTAAATCATTAATTTGTGGTCTATATAAAGCGTAACTGCAATGCCTGGGTCTGAGTCTCATTATTTGTAGCTCCACGGGCCTTTCTTCTACACCTGTTCTGAGGTGCGTCTGAGAGCAACCTGTTTTGGTGCTGTCTCTTTAAATGCAAATGAGGCGCTTTTGACCACGCCCCCATCCAGGTGACACAGGTTCAACTCCACCCCGAGTGGCCATTTTTGTAGTTTCTAAGCACAGATACAATTATCTAATAGAAACTTCTCATTACATCGCAAACATGAAGCAGGCCTTCCTCATTGACTGAAAGCAAATGTTAAGTTTCATTCTTAGTCCAGTCTTATTATCGACTCTTCTCTTTTTAGCTTTGGAATCCATGCGCACAGTCTATGATGCTCACACGCCGGTTTGACAGACACATTGACAGAAAATTGAATTGAATATTGAATATTTGAATATTACTTATGCACAATTTTACAGCATTTAAAAACGTTAAGAACGTTTTTCCTTCTACAGAAGGAAAGAGACGCATGCGCCTCCGGAGCCGCAGGTTGCCAACTCCAAGTTTATACAGTATGTGGAAGCAAATACTGTAGAGGATCAGGATATGTGCAGTTTCAACAATAAAATAAAATGCAATAGTCTACATTAAAGAGAGTAATAAACATGTCTCAGAGTGAGGGAGGTGGACACAGACAACACTATTGTTTGTTACAAGGATGAGAATTGGTCAAAAAAGACTGAAATGCATATTGTCAGCCATTTGCTGGCTCTAAATCTGTTTAATTTGTTCACAACATATTACTTTTGGGCTCAAACATGAACTTTTAATGCAATGCAAAATGTAGGTATTTATGGAAGCCCGTTTCCGCCATGTAAAAAAAAAAAAAAAGCCTACAGAAAGTCAAAATTTTGACTTTAAAAGTCAAAATTTCGACTTTTAAAAGTCAAAATTTCGACTTTAAAAGTCAAAATTTCGACTTTAAAAGTCAAAATTTCGACTTTTAAAAGTCAAAATTTCGACTTTAAAAGTCAAAATTACGAGTTTTCAACTGCGCATGTGCAGTTGAAAACTCGTATGTGTTGCTGTCTGGAACGGTCTCTGGTCATCCCTGTTATAGATCCATGACCATGGGTCATCCTCTACCTGCAGATTATGTGAAGATTTTGCCTACAGACAGTGACCACATCCATGAAGTAGCAGCAATAATGTTGTGGTAGTAATCGCGTTAAAATGCAAACGGTCTCTCCGTTTATGATTAGAATCCGCTTCAGAAGCCTCTATTTAATTTATCCTAAACGGACTGTGGAAGATTAATAATAAAACACATGTGGCTGTTCAAAGTCATTGAGCATCAACTGGTGACATCTGGTCAGTATCACGGCTATCGATGGATGCACCAGAAATGCAGTGAATAATATTGTGACTGACAGAGAGACCGTTCGCGATTACAGGACAGTGAGGGAGGTCCGCAGACAGAGGCAGGAGAACCACAGACAGAGGCAGGAGAACCACAGACAGAGGCAGGAGAACCACAGACAGAGGCAGGACAACCACAGACAGAGGCAGGAGAACCACAGTCACGGGCACTGACAATAATACCCTTTTGGAATTGCGATCAGTGCATTGAAGAGTATGTGACGTGTTTGCGTGCATGCGGGGGTGAGCTGATGGAGCGAGCGGGTAAAGTTGTTGGCGTATGAGCAAGAACACAGAGACATACAGGGAATAAGTACCTTGTCTGATTATTTTATTGTGACAAAATAAAGCCCACGACTCTTTTAGCAACAATCCGGAGAAATAACTCCGCAGATAACAGTGAGGGTCTTTGAAAAGGGTTAGAAATAGAAAAACCCATTATAGATGCATGAATAAAACCCCGTACTCAACACGTAGAAAGCGCATCCTTTCAGCCGTGGAAATACTCGCTCCGTGTGGACCCCTCTCAGCGCCATCGTCTGGTCAGAGTGGTCTATAGCAGATTGGATTGGAATGTCTCGATGGCTCATTTTCCTTTGATTTATTATAAAACGTATTGCTCACATTATTTGTTACTATGTCGAAATAAGAAGTCGTTTGATTTAAATGCTGTATATATGTAAATTGAATTTAACATAAATAAATAAAAAGACAGCTCCTCCCTGCCTCCTACGACCGCGGTCTGGGGCTTAAACAGGAACGTTTTACAGAATCAATCAAACAACATTATTTCTGGCTACTTCATGGATGCAGTGGTCGCTGTCAGCAATATCTTCACATAATCTGCAGGTGAAGGACGTCCAGAGACCGTTCCAGACAACAACACACACGAGTTTTCAACTGCACATGCGCAGTTGAAAACTCATAATTTTGACTTTTAAAGTCGAAATTTTGACTTTTAAAGTCGAAATTTTGACTTTTAAAGTCGAAATTTTGACTTTTAAAAGTCGAAATTTTGACTTTCTGTAGGCTTTTTTTTTTTTTTACATGGCGGAAACGGGCTTCCATAGGTATCAGAGCTTTATTTAGGGCGTTTAATCGCGCTTCGAGAGGAGAGGGGAGACGCGGACTGTTTCCTGCAGCAGTGTATTTATTGGGTGCACAGATTACTCAAAGACACGTATGGTCCTGTGCGCGTTTATGGGGTTGGGTACATGGCCACGATGAGGCTGCGCGCTCAGCCACAACACGGTGGAGCGGCTGCGAGCGGCTGGACGCGGCTGGACGCTCACAGCCTCTCGCAGCCGCTGGACGCTCACAGCCTCTCGCAGCCGCTGGACGCTCACAGCCTCTCGCAGCCGCTGGACGCTCACAGCCTCTCGCAGCCGCTGGACGCTCACAGCCGCTGGACGCTCGCAGCCTCTCGCAGCCGCTGGACGCTCACAGCCTCTCGCAGCCGCTGGACGTGGAAGCTGCTCATTACAAAGCGGCCGCAGATGCCCCGGAACACTGCGGCCGCTGAGGTGGCGGAATCCCGTTCCAGTACATACAGCAGGTGCCCCGCGGATACGCGCGCCCCGCTCCAACAATTCTCAACGGATTTACACTTCTCATAAACATGTGTTTTGTATGAGGCAGACAGACCGGCCCAAATATGAGCATCGGCCCTTTGGGCATTGCCCGGTACGCCCGATGGCCAGTCCTGCCCTGTTCGCTGGCATCCTTGAGCTTGGACTACAAATGAAGTGATGCACAGTAGAGGAGGGCTGGGCCGAAGTGTTTTGTTAGACGCCCATGCCCTTATATAGCAGTCTCGCTGCAAATACTGTGACGTAATAATTCTAAACACGTAATAGAGAATGGCAAAATCAGAACGGGTTGAAAAATCTTACCTAAACAGAATATGAAGTGTTCTCTGCAACCCATGAAGAGACTGATTTCAACTTTTTTGCACTTCTAGAGGCTCC
Organism: Knipowitschia caucasica; assembly: GCA_964034765.1. NCBI lineage: Eukaryota > Metazoa > Chordata > Actinopteri > Gobiiformes > Gobiidae > Knipowitschia > Knipowitschia caucasica. Next base: position 29,132,658 of record OZ035839.1, read on the forward strand.
AACTACACAACATAAGGCATTTAAGGCACAAAAAGTGGATTTTTCATGATATGTCCCCTTTAAAGAAGCTATAACCGATTTATTTTCTAATGAGTTCATAAAAATGTTGTATTCAAATCCGTAATTTAATTGAAAAAGTGAGCTCATTGATTCAGCTTGTGTATGAATTAAAGACGTGCTAAGTAGAATCTTAGTATGACGCTAGCTCTCCTCCGATCACAGAACGAGGAGGAGCGGCGCTGTTACAAACAGGCTGCCTCCTCTCGCGTCTACAGCGCAGGTAAACACACCAGCATGGAGGCAGAAAGTGGTTATAGCTCCTCTTAGGCCATGTGCTAGTTCTAGAATTTTACTTTTGTTGTGGTTAATACTTTCTTTTTGCTATAGGTTAATGCTAAATAGTTACAGTTGAAACAGTGAATAGTTCCACAAACAGAACTTGTGGTTTTGATTGAAATTTGAACATTTTAGCATGATGTACCATGTTTGGAGGTTTCTAATTACAGAACTACCTAATTTCACATTCAAAATAATGTATTCCTGGAATATTACTGTTATTGAGGAAATATTTCAATACACAAAATGATTATGAAAAAAACTATGACATTCAAAATTGAACACTAAAATGGAAAAACTACCATAAACTGATTTATGTCTAATGATGGCAAGAGCTCTGGTGTGTGTCGTCGGGTGCACACTGGGGTAGTCTTGCACAGTTTTTCCAATGTGGTTTTACTGCAAATGGCAAATAAATGAATCTGAATCTGATCTGATTTTTGACTTTCCTTCAAATAGCTCAAAGATAATCACAAATAAATACTATGAATTGAAATGAATAATAATGCATTTCTAGATCTAAATATTGCAAAGTTGACTATTTACCCAACAAAGGAACATACTGTATGTATGCCACAGTACATACAGACAATTATTTCAGTAGGAAATGTGTGTGTGAAAACTTGATAAAAACAGGAGCTAGAACAAAAATATTACGTTTACACTTTCTTTCCATTTTATGTTCCCAGTACTACCTCAACCCCCTGGATTTCTTCGAAAGGAAAATGAAAACTACAATACTATTATGACCATTTATATTAATCCATCATTGTCATGTATATGTAATCATATTAATTACATATTAAGTTTATATATGTAGACATTTAGAACATTCCAGCACTAGTCATTAAATTTATATTATATATTATATATTATATTATACTGCCTTTGCCCATGTCAATGTCAAGCTTTTTTCTATAGCACATTTACAACAACAAACGCCCGCCCAGTCAGGTTCCAGCTTGTGTCCATGTAGCGCACCACAAATCCCTGCTACGGATCCACAGCCCCCGGGAAGCCTTTTCTGCACCCTCAAGGATGTTTTTGATGGTTCTTCTTGACTGCAGTCCTCTAAAGCCGAGGATTTTGATCACTCGCTGGAGTGAGTGACCTGCGAAACCCCTACATCCAATCTCTACTGGTTTGCACCGAGCTCTAGCCGTTGGTCCCTCAATCTGCTATGAGCTCAGAGTATTTCACCCTCTTTCGCTCATTCGCTTCGTCAATCCGGTCCTCCCAGGGAACTGTTAGGTCCAGTAGTACCACTTGCTTGGTTGACTCTGATGTTAACACCATGTCTGGACGGAGTGCAGTGGTGAGGAATTGGAGTTGCCTTCCCAGGTCAACTTGGAGCTCCCAGTCATGAGCAGTGGCGAGGAGCCCTCCTGAAGAGTGTGAGCGGAGTTTGGCTTTCAGGTGATCGCCTGCTTTGGGGCAACCTTGGACTTGCTGTTTTGTATCGCTGCAGAGATGGAATCCGCCAGGGACCGTAAGACTTGGTCATGGTGCCAGCGATACCGCCCATCCTCTATAGCCTTGGGGCAACAGCTCAGTGCTCCAAGGAGCCTCTCCTCTGGCACAATTTGCTATCCGGGGTGTCTGCCAGGCCCCTGGTGTGTAGGTTGGCCGGACTTGGGAGGACATGATACACAGACTGTATGAGGAATTTTTATGCGCAGAGGTTCAGCTCTCCAGAGTTCTACCCAGGTGAGACAGGGGTGGGGGTGGAGGCCAGGGCTGCGGGCTGGTGGTGGGAGAGAGCTGAGAGGCGTGGGCTATAGTGTTAACAACCGTGTCTGGGGGGGCATTGTTCTCCAACAGGGGTGGGTAGCAGCAGAGCAGGGGGTGGGGTGGGTTATTGATTGAACCGCAGGTAAAAAGTGTTCCAGTCGTGTGTCCATTGTCTGTCCCCCACCTGCGGAACAGGTTTTGGTTTAAATCCTGAGATGGCCTTCAGATTGTCCCAAACACCTTTGATGTTCCGTCTGCGTAGCTGCTCTTCCATTTTGCCCCTGTATCCAGCTTTGGCCTCCCTCACTGATGTTCTAAGATGTCTCTGTACGTCTCAGTTTATATATCCTGTGGTGCACTCCGTCATGCCATTAATATCCTGCCCATGGGGGTCCCAGAGATCATCCCAGAGGGTCCTTTCAAAGCAATCTCGGAGGGCCTTGACAGTGTCTGTATTCCATGTTCGTATCAAGCGCCTCACCACGGGTTGCCTGTGCAAAAGTGGTTGGTATACAGACCGGAGGTGCATGATGTTATGATCAGCTCTGCCAAGCGTGGGGAGGGCCGCCGATGTGTATGCGTCCTTGGCATTGCTAAAGAACAGATCCAGTATTTCTTTTCCTCTGGTGGGACAGGAGACATATTGTGTGAACAGTGGCATTGTAGAAGCCGGGGACGCTTGGTTGAAGTCCCCAGTAATGATAAATAAGGCCTGAGGGTGCTGTGTCTGTAGGTCACTGACAGTGGAGTCAGTCTACTTTTGCAGATGGAGGGATGTAGACTGCTATAACAATCACATGCCCAAACTCCCGCGGCAGAAAGTATGGCCGCACACCAATGGCAAGAAGTTCAATGTCTTTCTCACACACCGTTTTACAGTGCAGTGCTCCGGCTCTCGTCATTCCACTGTCCGTGGTGCGGTCTGCTCTGATGGTGTGGAATCCATCCAGAGCGACTGCAGAATCCGAAATGTCTGTGTGTAGACATGTTTCTGTAAATACCTGGACGCTGGCATCGCGGTACCCCTGCTGGTAGCGCATCAGTGCCGCTAGCTCGTCAGTCTTATTGGAGAGAGACCTCAAATTCCCGGTAATCACGGCGGCACCGCGGGTCTGGATCTCTTTAGCCCTTGAACCTTCCATCCCGCGCGGCAGCCTCTGGGTGTTTTCCGTAAAATCTCCGCAGGAATAGTGTGTTTGTCCCCCGGAGCGACCTCCGCTCTCCGCAGCGCCAGCAGCTGGTCCCGGTTGTAAACAATAGGAGCGCATGGGCACATCTCCGTTCCCGGGTATAATCCATGTTTATGATGAGGAAAACGGTGGAAAAACACGGCGTGTCTCACTTACTAAGTGGGCACTAGTTTCACGCGGCTGTAATATAACAGCAGTTACCGGAACAAAAAAATAAGTAGCTAAAAAGTAAGAAAAGTGGAAAGGAAAAGGGAGAGCGACGCAACTATGCAGCCGGCTCCTGCCAGCGCATGCTCTTGGAATTTAATTTAAATGAATTGACTAATTATATATATATATATATATATATATATATATATATATATACACAGGTCCTTCTAAAAAAATTAGCATATTGTAATAAAGTTCATTATTTTCTGTAATGTACTGATAAACATTAGACTTTCATATATTTTAGAATCATTACACACAACTGAAGTAGTTCCAGCCTTTATTGTTTTAATATTGATGAATTTGGCAACAAAAAGTAAAGAAAAACCAAAAATACCTATCTCAGAAAATTAGCATATCATGAAAAGGAACTCTAAACAAGCCATTAACCTAATCATCTGAACCAACAAATTAACTCTAAACACTTGCAGAAGATTCCCGAGGCTTTTAAAAACTGCCGGCCTGGTTCATTGCTCAAAACTGCAATCATGGGTAAGACTACCTGACTGCTGTCCAGAAGGCAATCATTGACACCCTCAAGCAAGACACAGAAAGACATTTCTGAGCAAATAGGCTGTTTCCAGAGTGCTGTATCAAGGCACCCCAGTGGGAAGTCTGTGGGAAGGAAAAAGTGTGGCAGAAAACGCTGCACAACCCCAAGAGGTGACCGGACCTTGAGGCGGATGGTGGAGAAGGGCCGATTCCAGACCTTGGGGGACTTGCGGAAGCAGTGGACTGAGTCTGGAGCAGAAACATCCACAGCCATCGGGCACAGGCGTGTGCAGGAAATGGGCTACAAAAACCACAACCAGAAATAGCGGCAGAAGTGCCTGACCCAGTGGGGGCAGGTCCCAGCTCAAAAGTGGCCAAAATGACGTGCGCTGACAAGCTTGCAATACCACCCCGGGCCGATGGGGGTGGACCCAGAAGAAGAATTAGCCAATGCTAACATATAGCATTGGCAGACCTCTCAAAAACGTCTTTACAGGATGGACCAAAAGTTGGCTCTTGGCTCAAAGCTCCGTTCCACATGTGTGTCAATGCTGAGGGGGGTGAATTTTTTTGGTCCACTCTAGTTTATTTGCTGTGAATTTTTGAAGTCTCTTGTTCAAACGAATGGAGCTGCGCCGGCTGACGCATGCGCAGATGCGTTTTTTCACAATTTTCTTGTGGGCGGGACTACTCGCGGCCATTTTGGATAGCTCCAGTAGAGCATTAATTTTGGCCCATTAGTTAGAACGGCGGAGATAGGCGTGACTCTGTCCGTTAATATAGACAGCCTATGGCCTGACCTGGGTTACAGAGAAGCAGCACTGGAGTGTTGCTCAATGGTACAAAGTACATTTTTTGGATGAAATCAAGGTGCCAGACTGTGGAGGAGGACTGGCAAGAAGGAAATGCCAAAATGTCTGAAGTCCAGTGTCAAGTACCCACAGTCAGTGATGGTCTGGGGTGTCATGTCAGCTGCTGGTAGTGGTCCACTGTGTTTTATCAAGGGCAGGGTCAATGCAGCTGGCTATCAGGAGATTTTTGAGCACTTCATGCTTCCATCTGCTGAAAAGCTTAATGGAGATGAAGAATTCCTTTTTCAGCACAACCATTTACCAGTGGTTTTGGCACTGTGAGCAGGTGCCTGCTCACAGTGGGATTACTGTACTCAATTGGCCTGCCAACTCTACTGAACTGAACCCAATAGAGAATCTGTGAGATATTGTGAAGAGGAAGTTGAGAGTCACCAGACCCAACACTGTGGATGAACTCAAGGCCACTATCGAAGCATCCTCAAAATTAAGAAATTCAAAAGCACAGGATATATTTGGAATAGATACCAATCTAGTAAAGCACTATAAACTGTGTCTGTCAAAACCCATCACACATCTAATTAATGTATCGATTACACAGGCAGCTGTTCCACTGAAGTGGAAGATGGCCAAAATTACACCTATCCATAAATCGGGTGACAAAACAGACCCCGCTAACTATCGGCCCATCAGCATTCTGCCCACCATCTCAAAGATTGCTGAAAAATGGGTGGCCAAATCTATTACAGAACATCTCAACAATGGCAAAGGCCTACACCCCATGCAATTTGGGTTTAGGTCCCAGCACTCAACAGAAACAGCTGTCTGTGTATTCGTGGAAAAGGTCAAGTCTTATCTTGACAAAAATAGTTGTGTTGCAGCCGTCTTCATTGATTTTAAACGTGCATTTGACACGATCAATCATTTAAAACTCCTGTCAAGACTGTCTGAATTTAACTTCAGCGCTCATTCAGTTCAGTGGGTGAAGTCCGGCAGCAGTGTGTGCAAGTAGGTGACAGTAGGTCCCCCTTTCTCCATTACAACATAGGGGTTCCTCAGGGGTCAATTTTAGGCCCCTTACTTTTCTCACTGTATGTCAATGACTTACCAAGTATCTGTAAGAATGTGGACACCATAATGTATGCTGATGACACAGTTATTTTTACAAAAGCAAGAAGTGCAGAGGAGGCAGCACTTTGTCTGTCAACAGTTCTTGATGATCTACAGAAATGGCTACGTGACTCCTATCTCTGTCTCAATGTTAAAAAAACTGTATCTATGTTCTTTTCCAAGCCAAACACAAAATTAACCCCAGCAAAGGTAAACCTGGGGGGTGTAGCCTTAGAGAATGAAGAACAATTTAAGTATCTTGGTGTACTGCTAGATTCAAAATTGTCATTCCATAATCACGTCAAAAAAATAGTAAAAACCGTAAAATTAAATTTACATAATTTTAAACATATTCGAGCTTCCTTGACTGACCAAGCAGCACTAACTTTCCTACATTCTATGATACTGTCTCATATAGAATACTGTATCACGAGCTGGTCTTATGCTGGTATCTCAGCGATTAAACCAGTCGAGTCATGCTACAAAAGGGCACTTAAAATCCTTGACAAAAAACCTCTCTCTTTCCACCACTGTCAAATCTTAGATAAATACAAGTTACTAAGTTTTTCCAATTTTAAGTTATTTAAATCTACTTGCTTGATTTACAAAGTCTTGCATGATTTGGCCCCCCAACCAATGAGTGAGTTCATCTAGCAGAAATCTGTTAGTGGCGCTGCTCGCTTGACTCGAGCGACAGTCAGAGGAGACTGTGATCTCCCACTGAGAAGGACAGCCTTCTCCCAAAATGTCCTGTCAGTCCAGGGCGTAAAGGACTGGAACAGAATACCAGCATCAGTGAGGGACTGCACCAGCCTCCCCACATTTAAGCATCAGTTAAAACTGTGGCTGAGGGACTCTCAAATATGTGAGCATGTGTAACATAAGTCTTGAATAAAGAAACAGGGGAACAACAGGGAACAGTACAGAAAGGAATTGTGTAGTAGGGAACGGTGCAGTAGGGAGTAGTGCAATAGGGAGCAGTGCAATAGGGAGCAGTGCAATAGGGAGCAGTGCAATAGGGAGCAGTGCAATAGGGGGCAGTGCAATAGGGAGCAGTGCAATAGGGAGCAGTGCAATAGGGAGCAGTGCAATAGGGGGCAGTGCAATAGGGGGCAGTGCAATAGGGAGCAGTGCAATAGGGAGCAGTGCAATAGGAAACAACAGTGCAGTAGGGAACAACAGCGCAATAGGGAATAGTGCAGTAGGGAACAGTATAATAGAGAACAGTACAGTAGGGAACGGTGCAGTAGGGAACAGTGCAATAGGATGTGTGAAATACAATGTCTCAAGTCTTTCTGTCAATTGTTGTTTTACTATCTCACATGTCTGTACGTGTTCAGCTGTCCTTGTACATGTCCTGTATATAGTCTTGTGTACACTGTATTTTTTGCATGATTTGTATTGTTACATCTTGTTTGTTTTTATGTTCTATGTTAACATCAACCTGCCAGGAGGTCTGCAGATGGAAATTAGCCTAAGGCTATAATCTGGCATACTTACATTTGTTAAATGTTCATTAATATGCATTGTACCTCCTTTAACACCCAAATAAATAAATAAATAAAATAAATAAATAAATAAATCATGGGGCTCCATAACACCTCAGCAGTGCCACAGGTTGATTGCCACCATGCCACGCCGTATTGAAGCATTCATTTCTACAAAAGGATTCCTGATCAAGTATTAAGTGCATTACTGAACATCTTTATTTGAAGGTTGACATTTTTTTGTATTAAAAAACGCTTTTTTTTAAAAAATTGGATAGGGATTTTTGTTTTTTTGCCAAAATCATCCTAATTAAAACAATAAAAGGCTTGAACTACTTCAGTTGTGTGTAATGAATCTAAAATATATGAAAGTCTACTGTTTATCAGTACATTACAGAAAATAATGAAGTTTATCTCAATATGCTAATTTTTTGTATCGATGAAATATTAATTATGCAAGTGAGTACAAGCATGTTGATGGTTTAAACTGCTGTAACAGACTGGGTTTGACCCATGGATCTATTATAACAACTGGATAGGGTACTACTACTGTAGCTTGGAGCTGAAGGCCCATGTGCTCGCGGGATTCTCGTGGTACTGCAGACTAAAGCAGACTAATTCATGTGGGCTACCCAAAAATGTTCCCCATGGAACTCAATGTAAACTAAAAAAGCTCGGCCTCAGCTGACAGAGAACCAGCAGAGGATGTACTTCCTGCGGCAGCTCAGGAAAGCCAAGCTGCCTGCACAGATGTTGGTGCAGTTCTACACGGCCATCATCGAGTCCATCCTCACCTCCTCCATCACCGTGTGGTTCGCTGGAGCCACAGTCAGGGACAAACAGAGACTACAGCGCATTGTGCGCTCTGCAGAGGAAGTGATCGGCCGCAGCCTTCCATCGCTGCAGGACCTGTACGTCGCCCGAGCTCGAGGCCGGGCTGGTCGTATCACAGCCGACCCCTCTCACCCTGCACATGGACTATTCCAACCACTCCCCTCAGGCAGGAGGCTGCGGTCCATCAGGACTAGAACCTCCCGCCACAAGAACAGTTTCTTCCCCTCTGCTGTTGGACTCTTGAACACTTCTTAACCTGTCCCCCCGCCCTTTATAAAGTCACTTTACTGCCCATCATACGTCACTTTACTTCACTGTACTGCTGTCACCTTACATTGTGTGCACCATGTGCACTTGTATATTGTAAATAGTAACTGTAAACTCTATTTTAAATTTAAATTTATTCTTTAGAAGTGTTTTTTATTCTTATTTTTATTATCTCTTTTTGACTGTTGCACTGAGCCAAAGCAATTTCCAAGTCTGTGACCTCCCGTTACTTACGTTGGCAATAAAAATGATTCTGATTCTGATTCTGATTCTACAGCTTCCACTAAGGTCGGATTTTGTGGGGATTTTAGTGTCCCTTGTCATCCTGAAATTTTTTTCTTCTTTAATCCTTCGGTTTTCTTTAAATCCACACTTTAGTGGCACAAACTCTGCTTGTTTAGCAGAGCCACACGCGTATTTGGCGCAACGCATCATGGGAGCTCATCAACTGCGCAGAACTGGGAGGACCAGACAATGTCCAAATATAGGCAAGTTCTGCTAATATGTCCGCGCCCGTGCCGGCATCATTCATTTGAATAAGGCGCCATCTTGGATCGCCTGGGCTTGGTTTGACCACGTCTCGTTTCCTGACCATCAGCTCCAGTGCAGGCGTGTGTGCTGACCCCTTTCTTTACACACTTTGTTGTAAAGACAACATCAGTCCTAACATTAACAAGAAGCATCTCAGAGACTCCTCCGCTTTTCTGACAATAATACACACACACACACACGTGACTGAATGGTCGAACATGTGGGCCAATCCGGCTGTTGCTCTTGTTTGGTTTGGTACGCGGTTATTATGGACATCAAACTAAAGTGATAGAAAGCTTTTTAAAGCTAAATAGAAAAGTGACTTACAGAATTACACAGAGAGCCACTGGTACAAGGATGATTGAAAGAAGTAAGAGTGGCGGTGGTTATGGTGGTGGTGGTTGCTGGGCCTGCACTAAGACCTGAGTCTGAGTCACCAAATAACTATTGATTTATAAACAAACAAAAAATTCCATTAATTGTGTTAAAAAAATTAACGCTTTTAACGCGTGCGCGTGACCGCGGGGCAATTGCTGTGAGTGGGAGTCTGCAGCGTTCTGGGGCAGCTGCGGCCGCTTTGGACAGCGGTTCCCGCGTCCAGCAGCTGTTAGCGGCTTTCAACAGCACGGGAGCGAGCAGCCATAACGTGGCCATGTACCTAATGCCATATACACACACAGGACCACTGTGTGCACTAATCACGCACAGGCGTGACCAGTGCTCACAATAAAAACAGCGCTGCAAGAAACATTCCGTCTCCCCCGTGTCGTCTCCCGAAGCAAAAAAAAGACACTAAATTAAAGCTGGGTACCTAACTTTTCCTTTCCTTTGCCCAATAATGAAATTTTGTGAGCTAATTTATTAACAGGTTTAATGACAGCCATTGGCTGACATGCATTTCAGACTTTTTTCAAATGTCCCATTCTCATCCCTGTAACAAACAATAGTTTTCAGAGGCACAATAATGAAGAGGATCCACAGCCTTCATGAGACAGAGAAAATGAAAAAAGAGGAGGCTTAAGCAGGTGCGGAATATGTTGAGCAGAAAAAATAGTGTCTACTACAGAAAGACAGCATGTTAATAATGTTAATGCCGTTTTATGTGGATTTATTGTTATATTGAACAAATACTGTATATACTGTATGTACACTATGTCATCATTTATCTTTCCCTTCAAACAACCATTTACAGAAAAATATGGCATCATTTTGCCGATAGTTTGAAATGCGATTAATTACGATTAATTAATTTTTAAGCTGTAATTAACTCGATTAAAAAATGTAATCGTTTGACAGCCCTAATTTATTTATGAAGAGTTATTGGTTCACTGCTAGTTATGATCATGAGAGTTAGTGGGCAGCGTTTTGGTTCTTTGTACACAGCCATCAGTAATGTTATAATACTGTTGTCATTAATATTCAAGTCTCCTCTGGCCTGGTCTCTTGTCCAGCCTCACACAGCCTCAGTCCTAGATCTACCGTTTGTCCGTCCGTGGGAGCGAATCTCTCTCTCGATATTGTTGGTAAATCCCCAACTGTGTAAAGTCCTCAGAGTCGACTGCTGTTGCGATATACAGTATATATATATACACATACATTGAATCCAGTTGAATCCATTCTGTTAATCTCCACCTATAGTTACTGACCAGGTTCATAAACTCCATGTATCAAAAATGACCAGACACCTCACATATGCACACACCAGTTAGGGATCCTTCATTCCATGTGACTTCAAGGACCATGTTCATTGTGAATGTAAATTGGGATATTCAACATTCTTCCAAATACATTAAATGAAAATCTAATTTATATTGTACAATGGTGCACTTTAATTCTTGGCATAAACAAGTGCACTTGTCTTGTCCCATGTGTGTCCGATGGTCAATTTCCCTAATGTCCATTCAGCTTCAGAGGAGGACGAGTATAAAGAAGCATTGGTCTCATGGTTCATTAGGAGCTGAAGTAGATCCACATACATACATTAGGTCAGTAAGGAGAAATGTGTCATACTCAGTTTTAAGATGCTAAAATCTGAATTTTTTTAAATTAAATTAGAAGCATTGTGTGACAAATGTATCTGAAAATTCAATGTCACTCATATAGAATGTCACCTACTTTTCAAACATAGAAGAGAGATAAACGTTTCAAAGACTAGCACTGGTTTGTCCTGCCCACAACCTACTGTTTGGACATAATTTATTTAGTTTATTAAAAGTTATACTTTACTGTCCCCTTTGTTCTTCTGTACCCACCAGGAACTCTGTCAGCAGTGATTGCCGTAATAACATGGACCATCTCTATATGTTGATGCTCTTAAGGACCAGAACTGAAGAATTTGACCTGTGCTAACCACTCAGCCACTAACCATATCATAGGTTTAACTGTTCACCTCCAGTGAATTAGGACTGGTAGTGGTTATGGCAATGGGACGGACTGTTTAATACTTGGTCATGTCTCATTTAAGTAAGACTAGTTATCTATCATCACAAGACGTATACAATACTACAGTGCCTTGCAAAAGTATTCGGCCCCCTTGAACCTTCCAACATTTCGCCACATTTCAGGCTTGAAACATAAAGATATAAAAAAAAAATGTTTTTGTCATGAATCAACAACAAGTGGGACACAATCGTGAAGTGGAACAAAATGTATTGGATAATTTAAGCTTTTTTAACAAATAAAAAACTGTAAAGAGGGGCATGCAATATTATTCGGCCCCCTTGCGCTAATACTTTGTAGCGCCACCTTTTGCTGAAATTACAGCTGCAAGTCGCTTGAGGTATGTCTCTATCAGTTTTGCACATCGAGAGACTGGAATTCTTTCCCATTCTTCCTTGCAAAACAGCTCGAGCTCAGTGAGGTTGGATGGAGAGTGTTTGTGAACAGCAGTCTTCAGCTCTTTCCACAGATTCTCGATTGGATTCAGGTCTGGACTTTGACTTGGCCATTCTAACACCTGGATACGTCTATTTGTGAACCATTCCATTGTAGATTTGGCTTTATGTTTTGGATCATTGTCCTGTTGGAAGACAAATCTCCGTCCCAGTCTCAGGTGTTTTGCAGACTCCAACAGGTTTTCTTCCAGAATGGTCCTGTATTTGGCTCCATCCATCTTCCCATCAATTTTAGCCATCTTCCCTGTCCCTGCTGAAGAAAAGCAGGCCCAAACCATGATGCCACCACCATGTTTGACAGTGGGGATGGTGTGTTCAAGGTGATGAGCTGTGTTGCTTTTACGCCAAACATATCGTTTTGCATTGTGGCCTAAAAGTTCGATTTTGGTTTAATCTGACCAGAGCACCTTCTTCCATATGTTTGGTGTGTCTCCCAGGTGGCTTGTGGCAAACTTTAAACGAGACTTTTTATGGATATTTTTGAGAAATGGCTTTCTTCTTGCCACTCTTCCATAAAGGCCAGATTTGTGCAGTGCACGACTGATTGTTGTCCTATGGACAGACTCTCCCACCTCAGCTGTAGTTATCTGCAGTTCATCCAGAGTGATCATTGGCCTCTTGGCTGCATCTCTGATCAGTCTTCTCCTTGTTTGAGATGAAAGTTTGGAGGGACGGCCGAATACTTTCGCAAGGCACTGTATATGACACTATTATACTTGACTTACTTGAGGATTAGAATCAGAATCAGAATAATTTTTATTGCCACGTAAGTAACAGGATGTCACAGACTTGGAAATTGCTTTGGCTCAGTGCAACAGTCAGAGAGGTTTAGACCTGTCTCACGATGGTCTAAACCCAGCTCACGTTCCCCATTAGTGGCTTGACTACTGTAACGCTTTGCTGGCAGCGTGCCCTAACACCTCTTTGAAGATACAGCAGCAAGGATCTTAACAGGCACCAAAAGGAGGGAGCACATAACTCCAGTGTTAAAATATCTCCACTGGCTTCCTGTGGAGTACAGAATAAAGTTTAAAATTCTTCTTTTGGCATACAAAGCCATAAATGGCTTGGCTCCCTCTTATCTTCAAGACATGTTAATGTCTTATCATCCAAGCCGAGTACTGCGCTCGCAAAACGCCAGACGTCTGGTGGTTCCTAAGGTTTAAAAAAGCACTAAAAGCAGAGCATTTAGCTACCAAGATTCTTTACTGTGGAATCAGCTTCCCACCCACATTAAGGAAGCAGACACGGTCTATACATTTAAGGCCAGGCTTAAAACACTCTTCTTCAATTTAGCATTTGGTTAGGTTGTTTGTCCGGTCAGGTCTCGTCCAGTCTTGGAGTAGATGGAACCCGGTCCGCTGCATCTTCAACCCTATTTTCTAGGCTAGACTAAAACAGTCCTCCTCAGTTTAGCATATGGTCAGGGAGGTATGACTCAGGGAAGGCTAAACATCTTAGACCAGGCATGTCAAAGTCAAATACATCAGAGGTCCAAAAAAACAAACTTGCTGAAAGCCGAGGGCCGGACTGGTTCAATGTTTATTAAAACATACTAAAATGATTGCACATAACCTATTGAAAGAAGACCTAATACAGTGTACCGTATATTATTTGATGATTAAATGAATAATCCAATTCTTTTTGTGGCTCAGTCAGTAATTTTAAGTGAGAGAATCTTTAAACAGGTTGACAGACAAAAACAAACTTCTTTCAAAGAAAAATCACATGTCCTGTACAATAAATGAATAAAGCAATATTACCTCGTTTTAATTCTTCCCATTTTGGAGTTTTGGTGCAGCAGGCGGATCCAGCCTGCGGGCCGTTTCTAATATTGGCCTGCCAGCCCATTTCAGAACAGGTTTGCCAGCGGTTTCTGATGATTTTTATTGATTTTTCAAGACCCACAGAATATTGTGTACTATGACTATCTGAAATCCGAAACCAGATTCTGAAAGAATGGACTATCTACTTTCATCAGAAAAACAAATTTTGTTTCAAGCTTGTTTCGTTCCTGTACTCCCCAGTCGAGTAGAGGGAATTTTTTACTTAAATCACCGAAAAGCTGAGAAAAAGAGGCACAAGTGCATCCTGTTTTCAAAACATCCAGACGCAGCGCTGCTGCCAGCTGCTGGCGCGATAGAATATGCTCTAAAGCTAATCCCCATACATATTAGATACAATAGATGTCTGGGAACATGAAAATAGCGGAAAACACAATTAACAAATTAATGCGTCAATGGCACCAATCAAATATCATCCCGGGGGCCATAGATAATTCATTCCTTGACTTTGACACATGTGTCTTAGGCCCCGACTCCACCGGGCGCGTAAAACGGACGACGGATCCGTCCAAACGTGTCCGTTTCATCTCCGTCTCCGTTATCTCCATGAGAGTGAATGGAAGTGGCTCCACTGTCTCCAACATGCGTCCGTCCGTCCGACGCACGTCGGACGCATTCCGCCAACGGAGGGTGCAACGGACGTGGACGAACAAAATAGAAACAATACTATTTGTTCCGTCCGTCGACGCGTGTCGGTGTTAAGCTATGTTTCTATGTGCACAAATGAGGAGCGGTGATAGTATCGCGATGTTTGGGTGTTCATGTTGATGCTCACACGAGACTGTATTCACTTGTCTGCTATTGTGATGGAGTAAACATCGTTTCCATAAACCTGTGTGTTTATTAAGCTAACATTGGTAGCAGAGGATGGCTGCTGGTGGTAACTACAAGATCCCGCCGCCATTTGACGAGAAAACGTCATATGAAACTTGGAAGAATGAGATTGAAATCTGGAGGTTGGTCACAGATTTGGACCAGAAGAAACAAGCGCTAGCCGTTACCTTGTCGTTAGCGGGGCGCGCGAGGGAAAGTGCGCTGGAAATACCCGCCGGTGATTTGAATGCTGACACTGGTATGGCCGCACTTTTGGCAAAATTGGACTCTGTGTTTCTTAAAGAAGAAAAAGATCGCCAGTATGAGGCGTACACAGAGTTTGATTGTGTAACTAGACACAGTGGCGTGTCTATGGTGGACTATATAGTGGAGTTTGAGCGCTGTTACAACAGACTACGTAAATTTAAAATGGAGTTCCCAGATGCTGTGCTAGCATTTAAGTTGCTAGATACGGCCGGTCTCAACATAAAAGACAAACAGTTAGCACTTACAGCCTGCCCCACCGTCACAATTGTTGATATGAAATCTGCATTGAAAAGAATTTTTGGAGACGTCACATCACCACGAGAGGGCAGCAGTGAGCCGCAAACGGCTGACAGCGAGTGCGCCTATTACACACGATACACTGGGAAGAGAGACGGTAAATCAAACTATCAACAAAATCAAGCTATGGCGCAAGGAACAAACCCACTCGATAAACTTGGCAGAAGAACAAAATGTGCTGTTTGTCAGAGCACATTTCACTGGGCAAGAAACTGTCCAAACAAAAAGGAACAGTGAAGATAATTAAAGATGAAGGACAAAAAAGTGAATATGAGGAGTGCAATAATACTTTGTTTTCAAATGAGACTCTTTCAGACACAGACATCTTCATGGTGGAGGCTTTAGGGTCAGCAGTGATTGACACAGCTTGTACAAGAACAGTGTGTGGTGAGAAATGGCTTGAAGATTATACAAGAGGACTACCACAATGTGAGTTACAAAAAATAGTTGGAGAAACAAGTACAAGACCATTTAGATTTGGCGATGGCAAAGTGGTTCATTCTACAAGAAGAGTTACACTACCTGCAAAAATTGGTCAGACTAAATGCAAAATAGAAACAGAAGTTGTTCCTGCAAACATTCCCATGCTATTGAGCAAGGCATCACTAAAAAGGGCCAGTGCAATATTAGACATTGCATGTGACAAAGCCACCATGTTTAAACAGCCAGTTAAACTTGAGCTGACATCTTCTGGACATTATTGTGTGAACTTGAGAGATAAGAGTAAAGAGGAAACTCAAAATGAAGAAGAGGTACTCATTGTTAAAGAGGACATGAGCACAAAAGAAAAGGAAAAAATTCTTTTGAAACTACACAGGCATTTTGGACACGCCTCCGCTGAAAGGTTGCAGAAGCTTCTCACCTGCGCAGGCACTCAGGACAAAGAAAGTATAGATATTCTCAAGAGAATTGTCCAAATTTGTGAAACATGTACAAGGTACAGCAAGCCAAAAAACAAGCCAATAGTTGGTTTGCCAATGGCCACAACTTATAATGAAACTGTGGCTGTCGACTTACATGAGCTTGACCACAACGTGTGGTATTTACATGTCATAGACCACTTCACCCGCTTCAGTGCTGGGAGTATTGTCACAACAAAGAACCCCAAAGAGATTGTAAAGCAGTTCATTCACTGTTGGATCAGTGTTCATGGTCCTCCAAGCCGGCTATTTAGTGACAATGGAGGTGAATTCAATAACGAGATTATCAAGGACATGGCTGAAAAATTCAACATTGAGATCAAAACCACTGCAGCGTATAGCCCATGGAGCAATGGGCTTCTGGAAAGGCATAACCAAACGCTCACTGAAATGCTTCTGAAAGTTAAAAAAGACAACAATTGTGACTGGCATACAGCGTTAGACTGGGCACTGATGGCCAAGAACTCCATGCACAATGTACATGGGTATAGCCCCTATCAACTGGTGTTTGGACAAAATCCAAACCTTCCCTCGGTGCTCACTGACAAACCCCCAGCCCTTGAAACAAGCATTAACACCTGGATAGCTCAACACATGACAACACTACATGCAATGAGAAAGGCGTTTACAGAGGCAGAATGCTCTGAGAGACTCAGAAGAGCCCTTCGGAAACAACTACGACCAGTTGATGACAAGTATGTCACAGGAGACAAAGTCTACTATAAAAGGGTTGATTTCAATGAGTGGAAAGGTCCAGGGGTGGTACTAGGTCAAGATGGGGCTGTTGTATTTGTGAGACATGGGGGCTCCTATGTCAGGGTGCATCAATCTAGACTTAGAAAGGTGACTGAGACACAAACTAAAATGACTGAAACAGAACGTAAAATGACAACAATCGAGACACCGACAGCACCACCAGCAGCAAATCTTTATGATGCAGAAAGTGACTATGAGGACACAACACAAGCAGACATTGGCCCATCTAATGTTGAGATTAATGAACTATCTGGTGCAATGGGCAGTGATGAGCAGTCACAAGCCAGCTCCTCCTGTGAAAACATAAAGCTGAAAATTGGCCAAGAGGTTAAATACATTGACAATGAAAGTGGTCAAAGTTGCACTGGAAAAGTCCTTGGCCGAGCAGGAAAGGCAACTGGAAAACACAAAGATTGGTATAATCTGCAGTTCAGTCAGCCTGAGGACAGAGCTGGCACATCACAGTCAGTAAATCTTGGCATAATAAACAATGTTCAAGTGATTTCGTCAGAGGTTGAGTGTACTGACAAAAATGGTGACGATGCATTTATTGTACAGGACGATGTCTTCATGGCAGCCAAACATGCAGAACTTGCAAACTGGAGAAAAAATGATGTCTTTGAAGAAGTTAAAAGTGAAGGTCAGAAATGTGTCTCAACAAGGTGGGTGTGCACACTTAAAGACACTGCTGCAGGGGTTGTACCTAAAGCGAGGCTAGTAGCAAGGGGCTTTGAAGAGCTGAACAGTCAAAGCCTACAGAAAGACTCACCCACGTATGCTACTGAATCACTGAAAATGATTATGGCTGTTGTAAGTCAAAACAAATGGGAGCTTAACTCTATAGACATTAGGCAAGGTAAAACATTGGAGAGGGACATTTTCATCCGCCCACCACATGAAGCACAGAGCAAAGGAAATGTATGGAAGTTGAAGAAGTGTGTTTATGGTCTCACAGATGCTTCTTTGTATTGGTATAGAGACACCATGCAGCAGTTGGGAGCCCGAGTGTCCAAGGTAGACCCAGCTGTATTTTACTGGCTTGATCGGTGTGGCCAGGTAAAGGGAATCCTCGCGTCTCACGTAGATGACTTTATTTGGGGCGGAACCAATTTTTTCTCCTCATCTGTCATCCCTCAGCTAAAAACTGCCTTTCAAGTTGGACGTGAAGAGCACACCAACTTCAGCTACATTGGAATGGAAGTTCATTCTGTAAAGGACAAGATACAAGTGCAACAGAAAGCATACATTCAAAATCTGAAACCTATTGCCATTGATCCCACCAGAGCATCACAGCGAGAAGCTGCATTGACAGAAAATGAAATGGACATGTTGAAGTCAAAGATTGGACAAATATTGTGGGTAGCAAGACAGAGTAGGCCAGACATTATGTGTGACGCATCAATCTTGGCTTCTGAGACTAAGCATGCCACAGTTCAAACTCTGCACTGTGCGAATAAACTTGTGAGAAAAGTAAAATCAGAAAATGTCATGTTGAGGTTTCAGCACCTAGGAGAAAACAGTTCACTGAAACTAGTGGTATACAGTGATTCCTCCTTGGGAAACCTCTCAGATGGAGGCACACAGGGTGGGCATTTCATAATGTTAATGGGTGAAAACGGAAAGTTCTCCCCTATCTCCTGGCAGTCCAAACGGATCAGGAGAGTTGTCCGGAGTACATTAGCGGGAGAAACTCTGGCATTTGCAGATGGGATTGATAGTGCAGTTTTCCTTACTACACTATACTGTGAATCCAAAGTTGTTACCATTGTGTGCGTCACAGACAATCATTCTCTTCTGGATGCTGTCAAATCAACAAAATCTGTCACTGAGAAGAGACTGCGTCTTGAGATTAGCAGTATAAAAGAACTTCTACACTCTGGGACTATTCAGCAGATCCTATGGTCAGACACCAAAGAGCAGCTGGCCAATTGCTTGACAAAGAAGGGGGCATCTGCACTGAGTCTTCTTAAGGCACTTGGTGAAGGTGTCTGCCAGCTAAAAAACTGAACAAATACATTTAATGTGATACATTTGTTGTATGTTATGTTCTACATTGGTACTGCACTTTTTAAAAGAAAAAAAGGGGAGATTGTTAAGCTATGTTTCTATGTGCACAAATGAGGAGCGGTGATAGTATCGCGATGTTTGGGTGTTCATGTTGATGCTCACACGAGACTGTATTCACTTGTCTGCTATTGTGATGGAGTAAACATCGTTTCCATAAACCTGTGTGTTTATTAAGCTAACAGTCGGGTCCGCTTTCCATTGAAAATGCAATGGAATAATATGTTTACCACATTATTAAACATGTATATATGCTGTGGTCCTGTTTATAAGTGTTTGTTAATGACAATGATTATTAACAAATGTGTGTAATTTTTTCATATATTAAATTAAAACAATTGTTTCCTGATTGTAAATCTACCATTTATTTTTCTGCGTAATGTTAATACGCTAAACTTTACATACACCTCGCTCTTTTTCCTCTCGCTCTGTCCCCTCTACCTCCAAGGCGCTCTCTCCTCACCGTTGCGCGCTCCCATCCACACACACACAAACACAAACACACATTGCCCACAGAGCTGCACTTATGAAAGACATATCTCACAACACTGGATAAGTTGGAGTTCTTTTCTCTTTTCTCTCTACCCTTTTTCCAATTGCTGTCAATAAGTTTTGCCTCATCCATCGCGACGTCTGCGATGCTTCAATATGGCGTTCTTTGCATAGATCAAAGCCACAGCTCATGCAAATCACACACCGCTTCTTCTATTTAAAACAAAGCCTCACGGGTGCTGTTAAACGCTAAAAGCCAGAGCTCCGCGCTGCTGCAGCCGGTTTGGCCACTATTCCGTTTTACGGGCGTCTGATGGGCAGCAGCCAACGCACGTCAACGGAGACGCGCCCGGTGGTGTCCTGGCCTTAGACTGTCAGTCAAGCTGCGTAGGGATTCAGTTTGCTGGGAGAAGTATGGTAACTTGAGCACTATCCTTTCCTTTTTCCTGCTTTATCTGTTTAGCATTATCAGGGTTTTGACCGTAGTTTGTTCATTGCTATTCACCCGTTGTCCTATTGTCTGTTTCATGGTACGATGACGGGACTTCTGAACCTGGCCTCCTCCATCTACACCTGCGGACTGCTTCAGTCCTGCACCGGACCTGTCCAGGTTCAGCGGACTGTAGCTTAGGTCCTGGATCTATAGCCCGTCCGTCCGTGTGGAGCGGATCCCTTTCCCACTGGGTTTTTGTGAGTTTGTCCTTGCCAATGCAGGAAGGCTTGCTGGACAGTTAGTGTTCAACAAAAATGATTTGGTGATGATACAGGACACTTTAACATTCTACAACATGTATGGAATTTTTTTTTAACATGTGTTCTATATTACTTCTGTGTCTTAACTGTTGATTCTCCGATCTGTGTTGGTGATTTCAATGGTTTTGTTAAGTCCTCTGAGATGACTTCTATTGTGATTAAGAATAAAGAATACAAGAATAAATTGTATTGTTTTGTATTGACCAAACAAACCATTACAAACAGTTGTTTGGCTGAAACTCAACACAACTACTTGAATGAAAGAAGACAGTTCTTTTGTCTCTTGTTCGGTGGTCGAAGCAGACAGCTGGTTGGTACCTGCTTCAGATCCAGGGTGATGGTCACGTAGTGGTACTCCACGCCATTCATTATGGACGGACTTTGCCACCAGCGGTTTGTTCCATCGATGGCAAATTCAATGGGATGTCGTTCTGTTCACGAGAAAGGACAAGAAACAAAAATAAAAACATATTTCTACAGATTCACAGGATCTTTCTTTATTCAGTTCAGTTACGTGCATTATGTATATTGTTGAATTTACGCCACGAAGGATTAAGACAGTTTGGAAGGAAAAAGGGGGTCCAACCCGGTACTAGCAAGGTGTACCTAATTAAGTAGCCGGTGAGTGTGTGTGTGGTGTCACATGACCTCAGACCCACTCTGCCTTCAGGGATAAGAGCAGATGAAACCGTCCTATATCACATTTTTCACTTTCTCATACCCCTGTTATTTTTTTCCACTGTAGGTCATTTACATTTATTTAGAAATGAATTCACTGACGAGCTGTCGGCAAGTGAAGCACAAGCACTTTAATGTATGGAAATAGAAAGACAAATCCATCACGGTGTCAGAAATGGAATCAGTTACCTAATTAAACTCAGTTAGTTACGCAACATTAGGCCCAGTCACTCAGCACTGGCTCTCTCTCAGTCTCTGGCTCTCGGTCTCTGTCTCGGTCCCAGTCTCGGTCTCAGGTCTCTGTCTCAGGTCTTGGTCTCGGTCTCAG
The DNA here is from genome assembly GCA_964034765.1 of Knipowitschia caucasica. Classification (NCBI taxonomy): domain Eukaryota; kingdom Metazoa; phylum Chordata; class Actinopteri; order Gobiiformes; family Gobiidae; genus Knipowitschia; species Knipowitschia caucasica. The sequence goes on from OZ035839.1 coordinate 29,153,761, forward strand.
GTATCAATCCTGATCTCAGGTCCCTGTCCCGGTCTCGGCCCCGGGCTCTGCCTAGGTCTCGGCCCCGGTCTTGGGTCTTTGCCTCTGGTCTTGGCCTTGGTCTTGGGTCTTGGCCTTGGTCTCAGGTGAGGTCAAAACAGCTGATTCACGTTGACTTCATTAGTTGGTCTCAGGCCTCGGTCCCCGTCTCAGGTTCTTGTCTCAGTCTTGGTCTCAGGCCTCAATCTCAGTCTCGGTCTCGTCTCGGTCTTGGTCTCAGGTCCTGGTCTCAGTTCTCTGTCTCCGGTCTCAGCCCCTTGGTCCAAGTCTCAGTGGGGGATTAAATGGTTACTTCTCAGAGACTACATGGTTTATAACTTTCAGCTGATGTCTTTATTGAGTCGGTGTCATGTTGCGATTGATTGGCCGGCTCAATCCCCAATTATCGTTTCTGACACAGTGATTGGTTAAACATCCGACCAATGAACAGTAATTAGCTAAAGAGGCTTGATTCATGAACGGGATTGAGAAAGTGATCAGTCACAGCAACAGAGAGAGATAGAGAGAGAGAGAGAGAGAGAGACGACTAAGAAATCAATGCATTTAGTCTGCAATTATCGCTGAGAAAGTGAAGGGTGCAGGTTAAATACTATTTTGTATGTTTTGTTAAGCGAAATTACATTATTATAATGTGTCTGTATTTGACTTGTCCTGCACCAGGGCCTCTGTCAGGAGCAGTGGTCGCCATAGTAATCCATCCCTTAGGTGTTCATCCTCTTCAGGGCTAGAACTACAGGATTTTACCTATTGTTAATTTTAGTGGTAGGGGAAACCGGAGCGTCAGGAGGAAACCAATGCAGACGCACAGAGAACATTCAAACTACACTCAGAAAGGCCCTATTCTTCCAAGTTTAGTTCAATATTTTTGTTTATTATATGTTTTTTAAGCCGTCACATTAGAGACTGTTTGTTGTACAACAGCAGAAGAAATATCTTTTAATAAATTCATTACTACATGAGATGAAAATCAGAAAACTTATCTTCAATAGAGCAAAGGTAAATATTCCCCATTTTTTGTCCCTCTAGTGCACAGGTGTCAAAGTCAAGGCCCGCAGGCCAAATCCGGCCCGCGAATGAATTTTACATGGCCCGTTGCCTGCCATTGACGCACTATTACGTAAATTGCGTTTTCCGCTATTTTCATGTTCCCAGATGTCTATTATATGTAATATGTATGGGGATAAGCTTGAGAGTATATTGAATCCAGCCAGCAGGTGGCAGCAGCGCTCTCTGAATGGTTAAAAAACAGCTAGATGCACTTGTTGTGCCTCTTTTCTCAGCTTTTTGGTGATTACAGTAAAACTTCCCTCTACTCAACTGGGAATTACAAGCTAGAAACAAAATTATTTTTGCTGATGAAAGTACAGTCTATTCTTTCAGAATCTGGTTTCGGATTTCATAGTACACAATATTCTGTGGGTCTTGAAAAATCTATAAAAATCATCAGAAACTGCTGGTAATATGGGAGTACCTGTTCTGAAATGGGCTGGCAGGCAATGAGTTAATAAACATTGAACCTGTCCGGCCCTCGGCTCGCAGCAAATTTGTTTTTTTGGCCCTCTGATGTATTTGACTTTGACATGCCTGCTCTAGTGTGTCATGATAGATTTACTTTACTTCATACATTTTTGGCGTGTTGATTACGAATGATCCCGGTGATCCAAGATGGCGGCCAATTCAAAACTGGCTTGTGCTCAGTAGCGCACGGGACCACCGTGGGCACCGAAAGAATTATCGGAACTGGACCATATTTGGGAATCCTTTGGTCCTCCTGGTTCTGCGCAGTGGACGAGCTCCGATGATCCTTTGCGCATGTATAGCTGGCCCCCCCGTGGCCATGGGTGGGCCAGCTATAAGCTAGTAATACCCTATCCAGATATTATAATAGATCCATGATTATAAAGTTCTAGTGAATACCAGAATCAATTTAATTAGATTGAACAAGACGTAAACCTGAGCTCTCTGATGAGTGTGAACTTCCAGTCCATTTCAGGCCTGGCTGCACACAGACAGGAGACAGTTTTTTAACATACTCTGTATTTGTATGCAGTAAAGTCTGTCACTGTCTGTATATTTCCAAACCGGGATTAATATACAGACAGTATAAAAAGTCCAAATGATAGAAACCTTGCCGTTGCTTACCTGTTGGCTTGGTGCTGTGCAGATGGCAGACGCGGCACTGGGAGTTCCTTACTGGCTGGCCCGGGACATGGTCCACCAGTTTACAGTGCATCTCCGGCTCCTCTGACCCGCATGTTGCGTTAGCCTTGATGTCCGCCATGGTGGCCAGGTTCAGTACAGCAGGGAACAAGCCTGGAGAGGGAGAAGCAGGGGTTTATGAGAACTGGGGTGAGAAGGGCACCCTTCAAATCATGAGCACCACTGTGAGCTTTTGATCATTAGATACATTCAAAAGTACAGTTACATTACTGTTACACTAAAAGACCCACAACCATATGTTCAGTCCCTCATGCTATCATATGTCTGCATGCATCAGATTTGGTAATTAAACCATGTGTCTACGACGTGTTTGATAATTGTTGGAGGTCTATATAAGACACAATCCTTCTCTGTGGAAACCAGACTTTTGCAAGAGCGACTGGGATCAGACAGACACTTGCTCAGAGTCTAAAGCTGTCAATAAAAAGACTCCTCTCTCCCGGTGTCTCTTTTAACAGCAGGTAAACAGTATATAGATGGACAACCCTAACCTGCTAGGTCAATGAATCCATCTAGCTCTACCAACTGAGCCACTGTCGCCCCTTGTAGCCCCAGGTTGTAGCACTGTTGACCATCATTAGCCTTACATAGTTGACTCTAAGGGTGAGTTCTAATTAATCTTTTCCTGAGGTTTTCCTGGACTCTGAGCTACCTTTGGTTTGATCCATTAATAATAATCATACATTGAGATTACACAGCGCTTCAGGGACAATCATACTGTTTTTGCTAGAATCTGACCTGTTACACATTATTGATGCAATCCACCTGCTGAAGTTTAGCTAGAAACTGTACAAAGTGTGTTTTATGAATGACCACTTTGTAACTGCTTTTCTTGCTTTTTTGTTTGTTTGTGATACATAAAAATGACAAAACCAGCTACATGTCTATTGTAGTTTCAAAATCCAATTGAAGCAATTGCTCAGAGAAACAATAAGATTAGTACTTGTAAACTTTGAAGATAAGACATCATTTTGCCTCTGTCCTGGATCTAAAGCCTCAGCCCTGGATTTCTGAGTGGTTCCTTGCCGCAGGAGGACAATAACATTTCTGGAAAGTTGTCATCCTCTTTGTTCCGGTTTGGTTATCTGATCTGTTGTTTGTGAATCCACAACTTTATAAGTCCTCCAAAACGACTGCTATTGTTATGTAGGCCGACACTTTGAATTGAATTCAGCAAACAAAATATGACATACAGTCCCATTTAGAAATAAGTCACTAAATTACATTATGGACAGAAAAATACTGAGCCTCTCAATGTTCCACAAGAGGATCTTGGTCATAAATATACCTTTTTCGGCAGCAAACAGGAAACAACTGGGCTTTTTAATATGTGGATCTAAACTCCTGAGCATGCTGCACTCACTGCCTTCGAACACTACCTTTGAACACAGATCTTTGTAAACTCCACATAACACAACATCAGTGACAGTGATAGCGATCCAAAAGTGTCACAGGTGAAGATGATTAATGCTTTCAAAAGGCAGACTAGAAGCTGTTATTTTTTCCAGCCATACAGTATTCATGGCACTACTGGGATCACTATGGAACAGCTTTATTTTCAGGCCCTGCTCCAACCCAATCACATACGCAACAAGCAGCTTCCAATTCCCAAAACATCTCATGAAGTGCATTTCAGGAAAACCTCTGGGTGCTATAAATGTCAACAACTTTTATTATGTAGAGCCCTTTTCTGGGACTTTTTTCTCTTCTCCCCGACACATCAGGGGCTTCAGACAAATTGATCATTTTCAACAACTTTCACAGTTCCAAGGCGTGAAGTTATCTGTGCGTTTCACACAGCCCTCTGTCGCTGCTGCAGTGAAAAGCTTGTTGAATTAATTGCAGAATGCATGAGATTCATGTGGGTAATTTTTCCTGTAGAGCTACAAACATGTGGAATGTGATCAGTCAGTGGTGTTGAGTAGGGACCTAATGGTACAACACTGAGGTACAAGGAAAAGTACAGTAATAAGATAATCGACAAAAGTCCTCTTGTCGAGTTGAACTGCCGCATACGTCATTTTACTGACGCAGGCCGATGACGCGTCCTGTGGCTAACTTGACAGCTAATGGCTTACAACTTAGATTTTTTAAAATTATTTCCATTATCAACCTGACAGACCAGTTAATTGACTCATGCCAGGGTACCTATCGTTCAAAGCACAAATACCGGACCTATGTAACACAATCCATCAAACTACTATTTGGGCTCTGTCACATCTTTAGATAATAATAATACTTTTTCAGATAAAAAGTGTAAAAGAGGGGACCTGCAGTGTGGGGGCCCCCCAGGGGACAGTCCTTGCACCGTTCCTCTTCACCCTCTACACTGCGGACTTTAGACACAACGGTTGTAGGACGGTTGTGTCCTACAGAAGTTCTCTGACGACTCTGCCATCATCGGACTCAGCTTCGAGGACGATGACGCAGAGTACAGAGGAGTCATACAGGACTTTGTGGACTGGTGTCAGCGGAACCACCTCTTCATCAACGCAGAGAAGACCAAGGATATGGTGGTGGATTTCCGCAGACGTCATGGCACCTGCCCCAGTGAAAATCCAGGGAAGGGACATTGAGATAATGGACTCATACAAGTAACTGGGTGTTCATCTGAACCACAAGCTGGACAGGACTCATAACACAAACGCCCCTCTTCCACACACGGACACTCCTAAAGACCTTCCATGACTCTGTGGTGGCATCAGCCATCTTGTACGGTGTGGTCTGCTGGAGCAGCAGTATCACAGAGAGGGACAGGAAGAAGCTGGACAAGGTCATCAGGAAGTCCAGCTCAGTCCTGCGCTGTTCCCTGGACAGAGTGCAGCAGGTGGAGGACAGGAGGGTCCTGGACAAACTAACATCTATGCTGGACCATGACTGTCACCCCCTGCAGGACACTCTGGCTGCTCTTGAGAGCAGTTTCAGTGACAGACTAATTCACCCTCGCTGTATGAAGGAGAGGTTCCGTAGGTCTTTCCTTCCTGCTGCTGTCAGACTGTACAACAAGCAATAAGGACTAATGAACACTGCCAACTTGATCCCACGTGTCATGTCATTCATCATTGCAATAACCTTAACTTATATCAGAATGTGTAATAACCACATGTCACTGTCACTTTACTTTACTGCCTAATGCTGCTAATGTACAGATGTAAACATACTGCTGCTAATGTACAGAAGTACACATACACTGTACTGCTGCTAAGATGTACAGATGCTACAGATGGGTAGGGAAGAGTACAGTAGAGTAGAGCTGATGGAAAAGTGGCAATTGTCTCTTTCGTTCTATATAATTGTAAAGCAGACATCACATCACTGTCCTGCAGACTGGCCCCAGTATAAACACAAAGAGACAAAAATAAATAAATAAAGAGAACAAACAAAAATGAACAAACTAACCCTGAAGACAGAACTAATGCGTATCCATGGTAAGGACACTGGATATCACTCATGCTTATGAGATATTAATGGAGACAGAACCAATAAATGTGCTGTTTACACTTCATGTTGAGCTAAAACGATCCATGGACGCTTTTCCTGCATGACATCAGTGACATTTTTCCTCTTTGATTATAAATGCCACAGCACAGGTGCTGAAGCAGCCAGCCACACATCACAGATTCAAAAAAACAGTAGAAAAAGACTCAAACATAAATCAGTACTTTGAGTCAGAAACAGTTCCACAGTTGTTTGATTGCTTTCAGCACAACGCATCTATAAAGGTAATGCTTCTACACATACAAGTCAATCTGTGAGTTATAATAAGATTCCATCAAAACAACTCAGCTGCTTTTACAGTGTGCTAATGTAACAGGAAGTGTTGGGAATCGTGTTGGAGTGGACAGTGTGCATGTCCAGCTGTTGATCCAGATGTAAGCTCTGAACATCTGAGGGTCTCATGTTCTCACACAGATCAATCATTTTAACAGCATTCCCGCAATGGCGTAACAGTGACAGCTGCAGCTCCTGGGACTGCAGCAGGAAACCCTAGTTCTGCATCTACTTCGTGGACATCAGGCTTAGTCCATTCTGGGTTCACATGAGGACATCATATTATTTTGAATGTATTCAAGAATTTGGGACAGCTACACTACAGATAAGCACTGGATTTTTCCTTTTCAGAACAAAATGATACTGGGGGCAAGGCAGTGAAAGTGTCTTGCCCAAGGACCCACAGCCGGCAATACTAATGGGAGCAGGTTTCAGACCTGTTTACCCTCGGATCAGTCCAGCGACTGCTCATCTAATGATATTTGTGTCAAAGACCAGGGCCAAGAGGGACTAAATAAGGACCTGGTACCGGTTAAACAGGGCCTGTGGCAACACAAAGAGTAGAGTAGAGAAGAATAGTGTAGAGTAGACTAGAGTGGGGTAATGTAGGGTAGGGCGGGCTTGGGTAGGGTTGAGTAGGGCAGGGTAGCGTTGGGTTGGGTAGGGTAGAGTAGGGTATAGAAGAGTAGAGTAAAGCCTTATAGGGTTGGAGGAAACAAGACTATACAGCGCCTTTACTCCTGAGCAGTCCATGAGAACATACAGATAGACATCAATGGTTGAGCTGCTGTCTATTAACAAACGGATGCTAAATGCAACTCCCTGCTCCAGCTTCTTGCAAGCTCTTCAACAGAGTCTAGACCGCTGTAGTAAACTGTAAACAGAACAGTTTTCTCGCCAAAAGGAAACGCAGCCCTCTTCGTGATCTCAAACAGATGTAAACAAAAGCCAGACTCCAGGTTCAGCTGGAGCTTCTGGGAAAATGGACGAGAATACATAGAAGCCAACGTTTATGGAGCAATCTTGATGATGTAAGAGCTGAACGTATGCGGTTTACAAGCTTCTTTGTTTTTTGTTTCATCCATCCATCCATCCATTTTCTTCCCCTTAATCCATTTCTGGGTCCGGGGGGTGGCAGTCAGAGCTGCACCCAGTACACAGAGCACCAGCCCCTCACTGATCCTCCTGCAGGTGGTGAGTCCACAGGAACCCTGATCTTTCAAGCGGGAGCTTCAGGCAAAGCTGGGTTAAGTGTCTTGCCTAAGGACACAACGACAACAGCAGTCATCAGTGGGAGTCGTGAAGTAGGTCTTGTGGTGGGCTCGAACCCACAACCTTCAGGCTCAAAGGCCAATGCTCTACCAACTGAGCTGCGACAGTAGCCCATGTTGTTGTTTTATTCCACATTTCATTATCAACAGATTTGATTCTACATAGAGTAATCCAGCACTGTATAACAACAACAACCAGTGAGTGTGATGTATCTGAAATAATGACAAACCCAATGTATATAAATGGAGAATGAATATAAATGGAGAATGCTAACCTGCAAGCTCCAAACCAGTATCCTAGAACATTTCTTGGTAACCACCATGGCGTCCAGCAGCACTCTAGCCAATCAATGTCAGTAGGAACACTTTACTACCTTTGGGCCTGGATAGAACCAGGGCCAAGAGGGACTAAAGAAGGACCTGGTACTGGTTAAACAGAATCTTCACCCATGTTTAACCTCCTCAACACAGACTGAACTGAGGATTCATAAAATAGAAAAGAAAAATCAAGAATAACAGAGACATATTGAGTTACTGTCTTTCAAACAGAAGATCCTCACAACAAAACATCTTCTTTTAATGTATCCTTTCTATTTGATGTTTAGTCACGAAAATCTTGTTCTAGTTCAAATAGCATTTCAAATATGAGACAGAGTTCAAATATGAGACAGAGTTCAAATATGAGACAGAGCTCACAAATATTGTGGACCTATTGTACAAACAGTCAGAACGATGGCTTGTACATAAACTGTTCTAATAAATGTGTTTTGAAATATTATAACTAGAGCTGAGGCATGTATTGCATAGTCTTCCATTGTCTTTTGTGCACACTCGGTATTTTTGCTATATTATGTATTTTTGATATTTCAATGGGGTTTTCAACTGCAAATGGTAAATAAAATGAATACGAGGCCTATCCAAGCAATGGCCATGAGACGGAAACACAAACTATTCCCAGGCTTCATTGTGAAATGGCCTTTAAAAACTCTTCTTCTATATAAAACACTTGATAACGCTATGTGCATAAAGGCTGCAGAGTCACACGCAAAAATAAGTGATGTAATAAAAGCATATACAAACAGGGGGGTAATCAAACAAGGGTGAATGACAAAACAGGTAATGAAGGACAACACAGGGTTTGAATATACCAAGCCTAAAAGATGAGTGAACATGGAAGCGGATCCCTCCCTCATTGTGAGCCTCCTTGATCTTTCTCACTTTTCTCCCTCTGGGAGTTCTCCCTTGCCTGTGCAGGAGGGCCTAAGAACAGTGTGATTATCCAGGACACTCTATATTCAACAGCATTTATGGACATTTATTAACATTTATGGACATTGGTCAGCTGCCCATTATGGTTCTATGTGTTTTTTAACCTTGCATTACCTGTGTTTGAACTGTTTGATTTTCTGATCTGTGTTGGCGAATTGACAGCTTTGTAAAGTCCTTAATACAGTAGTGTTTAGGGCTAAACAAAAATGTATCGAATTTAATTGAAAAAAATATATCACTATTTAAATAAAACCAGTATCAAACATTGTCAAAACCATAATGAAGTTTTAAGTCGTAATTATGGTATATTCCTGGTTGATAAAAAATGGTGTTATACCAGACACACACAAACATTCACACAGCATGGGCACACACTGAGACACGCACACAAACACATGCACGCACACACACATATTAACTCTATGCTCTGATAAACATGGCCTGTTCTGATAGCTTTTCTGTCCTGTATTTTTGCTCTGTTAAACTTGCCTCTCGGAGGAATCACTCCTCACATTCACAAGACCCTGTATAATGATATCAAAAAAGTTAACAAGCGAGAGACGACAGAATGCACTGTCCACCAGAGACGACAGAATTAAATATACACACACCTTTCTCCCTCCGAGGGCGGTTATCCCTCTCTAAGCTCAGGTCCTCTACCAGAGGCCTGGGAGCTGGTAGAGCACAGTATCTTTGCTGTCCCTAGCACTGCACATTTCTGGACCGAGATTTCCGAGGTTGTTACAGGGATAGATTGTGACCACTACTCCTTTGGGGTCACTGCCCCAAGTGCACCGATCACTACAGGCAATACTGTCACCTTCAACTTCCAGGCCCTCTCCAGCTCCTCTCTGAGCCCTTGGAACCACCTCTTTCCTCTGCCCTTTGTCTACCACCAAGTCCCAAAAGATCTTTGCACGCTCATTCTCCACCACCTTTGGAGGAGTTTCCCATTTAGACCTAGGAGTTTCCAGTTCATAGATGTTTCCACTCACTATGCCAGCCACATGGTTATGGTGTTCCATGTAGAGCTTCCCTGCCAGCATCTTGCACCCAGTTATGTGTTGGATCGTCTCAGGTCCTCCTTTGCACAACCGACATCTTGAGTCTTCTCTGTTGTGGTATATCTGGGCCTATATCGCTCCTGTGCAACCATGATGAATGCCTCTGTGCTGTCCTGTAGGCTAGTCCTTTCTAGCTATTGGCAGGACTTCCTGATATCAGCCACTTCTGCCACTTCGGCTTGTCCTCCCATGATGGGCGTGATCCATTTTGGCCTTCTCCATGATGTAGTTATGGAGTTTGGATGTTTCGTCCTGGACAGTGGCTCTCACACTCACTAGTCCTCGGCCTCCTTCTTTACTGCCGATGTACAGTCTCAGGATGCTGGATTTGAGATGGAACCCGCCAATGCATGGAGAGGTGCTTTCGAGTTTTAACATCCGTGGTCTGAATCTCTTCCTTTGGCCACCTGATTATTCCTGCAGGGTATCTGATCACTGGCAGGGCGTAGCTGTTAATTGCCCGGGCCTTGTTCTTGCCAGTGAGTCGGCTTCTCAGGACCTGCCTTACTCTCTGGAAGTATTTGGCAGTTGCCACTTTCCTCGTTGCCTATTCAAGGTTGCCATTTGCCTGTGGTATACCGAGATACTTGGAGCTGTCCTCAAAGTATGCTATTGTTCCCTCTGGGAATGAGATACCTTCTGTGTGGACTAACTTGCCTCTCCGAGTAACCATCTTCCTACATTTCTCGAGAATGATGTCTCAATGCCATGGCTGTAGATTCTGGTGGTTTGGATCAGAGAGTTGATGTCTCTCGCTCCGTTCCTGAGGTGGTAGCCGACTATCTGAGTGGCTGAGTAGATAGCACTCTCGACTCTCAGCAAGAAGGTCCTTGGTTCGAATCCCGGTTGGAACAGGGCCTTTCTGAGTGGAGTTTGCATGTTCTCCCCGTGTCTGCGTAGGTTTCCTCCGGGTGCTTTGGTTTCCCCTTCCACTAAAAACATGCACAATAGGTATGAATGTAAATGAGAGACTGAATGGATGGTGTTGATTGGGGGCTGATGCGCCAGTGTGTTCGGCAACTCACTTTCGTCATCACCGTGTGTGGAATGATTGGAACAATATCTGAACTCTGAACATTGTAAAGCGCTTTGGATGACCTTGGTCTGTAAAATGCGCTATATAAAAAACAGACATACAAGTCTCCCTCGATAGTCTCCCTCGATCTGGGGCTCCACACAAGATCGCACCCTGTGGGATCAAAATGGTCAAGAACAGTAAGCAAAAATGTCAGAACCAGATTTTGAAGGAAAACCTCCTTCCATCAGCAAGGGCTGAGATGGAGATTGCAGATGAAACATGGCTAGGTCTTTCTGCATGACAATGATCCAAAACACACCGCCCGGGCAATGAAGGAGTTCTGGAGTGGCCTAGCCAGTCTCCAGATCTCAACCTAATAGAAAATCTTTGGAGGGAGTTGAAAGTATGTGTTGCTCAGCGACCACCCCATGTGATTTTCTTGATAATTTTTTTTCTCATTTTGTCTCACATAGTTGAGGGTTACCTATGATGAAAATTACAGGCCTACCACATCTTTTTTTAATTGGGAAAACTCACACAATTGGTGGCTGACTAAATACCTTTTTGCCCCAATGTAGCTGGGACGAAATAATTGCCAATTATTGCTTCAATATGATATTTATTTCAGCTTAAGAAAAAGCCCTGGTACCTGCTCCCAATCGGGGAGCGTAAAGTTGAATTGATTATAGTAGAGAATAGTAGAGTACAGAAGAGTAGAGTCAGTACTACAGCAACCACTGCTCCTGACAGATGCCCTAGTGCAGGGGTCCATCCATCCAATTTCTTCCCCTTAATCCATTTCTGGGTTGGGGGGGGGGGGTGGCAGTCAGAGTTGCACCCAGTACACTTAAAACCAGCCCCTCACTGATCCTCCTGCAGGTGGTGAGTCCACAGGAGCAGAGATCTTTCAGCGGGGGCTTCAGGCAAAGTGGGGTTAAGTGTCTTGCCCAAGGACACAACGACAACAGTCATCAGTGAGAGTCGTGAAGTAAGGCTTATGGTGGGCTCGAACCCACGACCTTCAGGCTCAAAGGCCAATGCTCTACCAACTGAGCCACTGCGTTCATAAAACAGAAATGCAAAGTGTGTGAGCAATTCCACACTTTGCTTTAAGCCCCCGCTGAAAGATCAAGGCTTTTTTACCGACAGAGCAGCCATCCTCTTGCGGACTCACCACATGCAAGAGCATCAGTGAGGGGCTGCTGCTCTGACTGCCCCCCCAACCCAGAAATGGATTAAGGGGAAGAAGATGGATGGATGGACAAATATACCATTAAACAGTGACCTTGTATTAATTAATACATTTATAGTTAAGAGATGTGTAATGACTCAAAAAGGAATCATTCAGGATCATGTGGTAAATTCTGAAATCCATTTGGGTGCTACCTGAAAGGGGGTAGCGAGCTACTGCAAGCTCCCAAGCCACAGGCTGGAGATCCCTGCCCTAGTTGCGTGGGTCAAATGCAGAGGAAAAATGGCCCCACGAGGATAGTGTACCTAAACCTTAACCTAGAGAAGAGTAAAGTTAAGGAAATGAGAAGAGAGTGGAGTAGAGAAGAGAAAAAAAGGGCTGGTGGAAATGGGGCTGTAGACTGATGCAAATACTATAAATCCACATACTCAGCCATTGAAGCCGACCCTCATCTGACTCGATTCCAGTAACGTTTGTAACGACAGCCGCTCAGTTCGGTCAAATGACGCTCCTTTATTCCATTAGAACCAAAACTTTATTTGCCATTTTCTTTGCTGTAGTCGAGCTGTGATGGATGTGTGACTGTGGCGTTCTGAGCCTGGGTGTATGCATGATAGAGGGAGAGGCGGGCGGGAGACGACAGGACCATCTCTCTCACCCGCTCTTCTGTTGTTTTCTCTCTATCTGTCCCTTCATCGCGGAGAGAAGGAGTCAAAGCTTATTGGACAGGCCGTGATGGATTGGAAGGCTTCCAATAGATAGATAGAGTGATTTTTAAAACGGTCAGGGCCTGGAGTTGAATGAGCGATGAGGCAGTGATAATCCCCTGTACTTAAACACAAAGGGTTAGCGATGGAAGGGTTAGGGGTATCCACTTGATTATGAATGGATGACATGTGTTGTATGAGGGTCTTTGCTTATATGGAAGATAGGCTGATAAAACAAGCTGCTGTTCTGCAAAAGTGTTACAAAATTCTTTTTTAAATATAACTCTAGTCACCTGCACCAATAGACATAGGCTTCAACTTGCTCTGACTCCTAGTAACTTAAAAATAAACACCTCAGGCTCAGTAACCATACAGTATATGTCACCATGATGTTGCAAGAGCCAGTCCTTCAAAGCCCGAGAGAAGCTGTGAAAACCTGCCATGTTCTTCAGATTGTCTGGAAGCCCATTCCATTCTTTGGTGGCAGTGTAGGAAAAGGCAGATTGAGAAAACACTGACTTTCTTTTGGGAAAATTGCAGTCACCCCTGGATACAGACCTCAGCATACTTGAGCTTGTGGTTGTACAAACGTTTTTAAGGCGGGTGGGGCGGCGTCATACGTAATATTTTATGTACCCGGCAGATGTTAGAGAATCTGATCAGATCATCAAAGCTCAATATTTTAAATGTGTCAAGTACAGTATGTGGCAGTGGTGTTGGTAACGCTGAGGTTTTTATCAAGGATTTTCAAGGCCTGAATATGTAATGATCGAAGGGGATTTAGAACAGTTTGTTTGGCTTTAGACCACAAGGGCTCACAGTATAAAACATGGGACATGATCATTGCGTCAAAATATGATTTAGCTGCTTCCACTGACAGTGAGCTCCTGATGTGCTGGAAGTTGGCTATGTAGGGTGACTACTTATTATTAGCTGATTATAATTGCTTATTAGTATAAATTTGGTAGTGGGGGTCTGCTTTATATTTATTTTTGGCACCAGCAATGTGTGGGACACACTGCGCAGACCAAACCAAATCTTTGCCTCGATATCAATCTTATAATCTAAGGGTGTAGAATACGTTTTATCCGCCAGTGATAGTCCGAGATCTTAACAACACGACTCTGATAGGATTGAGTTAAAGAAAAGGGATTTATTGATTACAAAGTGGGACGAAGCATGACGAAAAGGGATTTCTGGTCACATTTGAGTAGGAGCTGTACACATTTCATTCAAATTGAACACTGAACAAGGAACAGTCTTACTTGGGAGTCGTTCAGAGGGAGATGGGTGGTTAAGATGAGGATGGAGGAATGAAGAAAGGATGAGGATGAAGAATAGGATGGAGGCGATGTCTCGTCCACGTGGTCTTTGTTCGAACAGGGAGCAGGAGGAAGCCGGCAGGTCGGGTCCAGGCGTGGGTTCCACACACACACGGTCTAGGATAGCGTTTGTGGTGGGGTGTTCCAAGGAGCCCGAAAGTGGCGATAGAAGGTCCTCGTCTCCGACAGCGAGAGTGGTTGCTGTCCTCGTGGGTGTACAGGTCCGAGATGGTGGCGGGCGTGGGCCGTGTAGGGGACACGTACCCACGGGGTGGTTGTTATAGTGGATTCGGGAGAAACAAGAGAAAGAACAATGGCGTGTGGGTGCTCATATAGGCTTCCCAGGGGGCGTGTCCATGCCGCCCCTGCCCTCTGTGGACAGACCCCTTTTACAACAGACAGTTTGTAAAGGAAACACACAGGATTGATGCTAATAATCATAAGACATGTACAAACACACACCGTATTTCATTACTTTGACACTGATACACACATATGGGGCACAATGCAGATTATTGGAGTACTGGACCCAGGGGTACCGGTTCGCAATTGTCCGTCCCGGGTGTGATAGTGTCCATTGTTCACAAGGGGGCGTCAGAGCGCCGCGGGGGAGTCTTTGATTGTCCGGTGGCAGGAGTCTGTGAGCGAGGGCAGGGTTGTGATCTTTGATCTCTACAGGCAGGCAGAGACAGAGGTGCTTATCCCCGTGGTGACTTTATTGCTCTTTTTGGCATCTGTAATCCTCATGATTGATGGCGGCTTGTGGCTGACCCCATGGCTCCTTTGAAGCTGTATCTCTCCATTTGGTCAATGGTAAACAGAGTGGACAGGCTTGGTCCTGCCCTAAGTTTAACCTTACATACCCCCCCCACGGCAGAGATGCACCTTCCGACAAGTTGCATGTCATGTCGGATATGCTGTGGGGTTGTCTTCAGTCGGTCTTCTCGCCTGTTCGGGTGTTAGTGTACAATTTGTGGTGACATGTTACAACATTCCCGTCTCAATGTGACTCAGTAGCTCGCAAGCGCCTAACTGGGGCAGGCTCGTAGCGGTTGGGTCTCGGGCCTCTGGCTTGGTTTGTCGAGGCCGGGTTTTCTCTAAGGCGAGTCCTGGCCCTGCAGGCCAGTTCTAACCGGGATCAGGGGTTTTAGGGAGTGAGCTCCGGCCGTGAACTCTAAGGTTTGGGCCGGTGCGCCTGACTCCTGGGTCTCTTGGTCTGGAAGACTCAAAGTTCCAAGCCAAGAGAGTAGCAGGAGTTTCTACTTTAGGGGACTAGGATACAGAATAGGAGACTTCAAAAATCAAAAAGGGTGGCTGCCTTGGCAGCGGGTAGGAGCGTCGTTAAGGCACTCGATGGTGAGGGGTTCCCATCTTGCTCGTTCTAAAAGGGGAGTGTGAGGGTTACACGAATATATGACGTAGCAAGTGGGGCTTTAATTACGAGGGACATTTCCTGCATATAAATGGGGATGACAGGCATGATTGTCTAGGAGACTGATTAGGTATCGAGGTAGGTTGGTTGGGTCTGAGCTGGTGACTCTTAGTGGTGTTTTAGGCCCTTGGTTCACCTTCCGTGATAGAAAGGGTGACCGCCTCGAGTGGGTGACTTTGGAGGTCCTCGTACTCTGACTCATTGACCTGGGGACGCCGACTCAAATTGCCACGCTCGACGGCGCTGTCGCCCCGGTTTGGTCGTCTACGGATCTGTCTCGTCATTGCCTCCGTGCACCTGTTAAAGCTATCGCGGAGTCGTCTAACCCGTCTATTTAGGACGAAGGCCATGACTACGACCAGGCCGTACCCGAGTCCTACCGCGATGGCCATGACTGTATCGGGGGCGGCCCAGGAGTAGGTTACTGGTTGGTGGTGGATGGTCGGTCGCTTGGCAATCTCTTGAAGGAGGTTGTCTACGACCGTAACGTCAACGGTTTGTGCCCCCTCGTAGGTGGCTTGGACTAGGGTAGAGGGTTGAAGTTCCAAGGCCCTTTTCTCAAAGAACTCTGGTACCTCGACCTCTGCCTCGTACTGGTTTGGGTACAGGTGGTATAGTGCCAGGTCAGCACGAGAAGGAAAGTGGGCCACATGTTCTGCAAGGCGTGAAACAACTGTTAGGGGTTAGACAGAGACAGAGAGAGAGAGAGTCGATTAGTGCAGCCGAGAAGAGTGTTAGTGAGTGCTGGGCTAATCGTGTTTGAGGTCACGTGGTGTGTTCCTAACTGGGTTTTGAAGTGTGCCCTGCTTGTCCCATGGGGCTTTGTTTGTGTGGTTTGGTTTGGCTGTAACGGGCCCATCTGAGGGTGGGCTCTCTACTTTTTGTGACCTCGATTTGGTGCACTGCGGTTGAGAGTTTGTTTCCCACCCTGTATGGTCTTGACCAGCGGGGTAGCGATTTCCGGCGTAGTCTGGTGGGGCCGGTCCCCGCATGTCCTGGGGAGTGTGCCAAGGTGTAATACCATACCTGGTTTTTGACCTGGGGGTGGTCCTGCGGGTCGGTCCTGTATTGGTTTGTCCTCAGGGGCCGGGGGAGTTTCACGTTCTCGACACTCCGGTTTGGGGATACATACCTTAGTATTTTGGTCCCCGTCCGGTCCGTTGTTTCTACCTGTTGTGGTGCCTGACGTGTGTCATGGGCGTGTGCCAACATTACCCCCCCCCTGCTTCGAGGCACCACGAGTACCGACGAAGTGAGTGTATCGGAAGCAGAGTCTAACAGCCCATGGCGTATCGGCAGTATTAGGGCGCGGCGTTAAACCGCAGCGGTAGGCGCGGCGTAAGGGACGCAGCGTGAGATGCACCTGCGTGGGAGACGCAGCTGTGGCGTTTGAGACGCAGCGTGGGGCGCGGCGTAAGGGCGCGGCGCAAGGGCGCGGCGTTTAGGTACGCAGCGGCGTTAGAGGCGCAGCTGTGGCGCTTGAGACGCGGCAGCGGCGTTTTAGACGCGCCAGCGGCGTTTGAGACGCGGCAGCGGCGTAAGGGTGCGCCGTGAGGGCTCGGCGCAAGGGCGCGGCGTTTAGAGACGCAGCGTGGGGCGCGGCGTTTAGGTACGCAGCGGCGTTAGAGGCGCGGCTGTGGCGTTTGAGACGCGGCAGCGGCGTTTTAGACGCGCCAGCGGCATTTGAGACGCGCCAGCGGCGTAAGGGCGCGCCGTGAGGGCGCGGCGCAAGGGCGCGGCGTTTAGAGACGCAGCGTGGGGCGCGGCGTAAGGTAGGAGACGCAGCGTGAGAGACGCAGCGTGAGAGACGCAGCGCAGGAGACGCAGCGCAGGAGACGCAGCGTCGGTTTGAGACGCAGCGTGGGGCGCGGCGTAGCTTGAGACGCAGCGTAGGAGACGCAGCGCAGGAGACGCAGCGCAGGGCGCGGCGTAGCTTGAGACGCAGCGTCGGTTTGAGACGCAGCGCGGGGCGCGGCGTGGCTTGAAACGCAGCGTAGGAGACGCAGCGTGAGAGACGCAGCGTGAGAGACGCAGCGTCGGTTTGAGACGCAGCGTGGGGCGCGGCGTAGCTTGAGACGCAGCGTCGGTCTGAGACGCAGCGTGGGGCGCGGCGTAGCTTGAGACGCAGCGTCGGTCTGAGACGCAGCGTGGGGCGCGGCGTAGCTTGAGACGCAGCGTAGGAGACGCAGCGTGAGAGACGCAGCGTGAGAGACGCAGCGTGAGAGACGCAGCGTGGGAGACGCAGCGTCGGTGGGAGACGCAGCGTCGGTTTGAGACGCAGCGTGGGGCGCGGCGTAGCTTGAGACGCAGCGTCGGTCTGAGACGCAGCGTGGGGCGCGGCGTAGCTTGAGACGCAGCGTAGGAGACGCAGCGTGAGAGACGCAGCGTGAGAGACGCAGCGTGGGAGACGCAGCGCAGGAGACGCAGCGCAGGGCGCGGCGTAGCTTGAGACGCAGCGTCGGTTTGAGACGCAGCGTGGGGCGCGGCGTAGCTTGAGACGCAGCGTCGGTTTGAGACGCAGCGTGGCTTGAGACGCAGCGTAGGAGACGCAGCGTGAGAGACGCAGCGTGAGAGACGCAGCGTCGGTTCGAGACGCAGCGTGGGGCGCGGCGTAGCTTGAGACGCAGCGTCGGTGTGAGACGCAGCTCAAGTAGGCAGTAGCAAAAGGCAGCAGGCTGAGGCAAGGCAATGCAGTTTTAGTGACAGTGAGGGTTAGAAATAGAGTATTAGGTTTGGTGTAGTACCATCAAACATAGAGTTTGGCAGAGTAGAGTGGCTATAAATTGGAGCAACAAAACAGCATGGAACAAACAGCCAGACAGTGTTAATGTTATCACCATGGGCCGCAGTGCGGTCTAGCCGTGGCATGCAGGAGGGGCAGAATTAAAATTGTTGGTTTTAGTTATGTATAGCAGTAATGTGTTCAAAATAGCAACATGCGCTAGAAGTAGCAGGGTTACAGTATGAAACTTGGTCAACGCAGTAATGTAGCTTAACAATTATGTTCAATAGGAGAAGCTGAAGCAGAGTGTTAGCTGTACCAATGTATGGCAGTAATGTGGTTATTGACAAAAGCAATGTGACATGCAGAAGGAGCAGAGTTACAGTATAGGATTAGTTACCACAGTAATGTGCTATTCATAACGTGCAGTAACAGAGGCAGAGCCAAATTATTAGCTTTTGTTATGTACAGCAGCAATGTGGTTCTAACACAAAGAAAGAGAAAAGAAAACATATGGCATGCAGAAGGAGGGGTAGAATTAGCGTAGTCGTTTAGTACAATCAAACATCAAGTTTGGCAAAGTAGAGATTTTAGTTGGAACAGAAACAGCAAGGGACAACAGCCAAAACAGTGTTAATGTTACAACCACAGCCAATCACTTGATCATGAGACGTAGTGCAGGGTAAGAAGTCAAGACAGCAGCAATGTGGTCCCGGAAGTGGTTCACCGGGACCGGAAAGCGATTCTGTGTTAGACAATAAAGAGGTGCGGCTCGTTTAGCAGTGTGTAGAGTCGGGTTAGCACTTCATGATCGTCAAAACACAGAATCAGAGTGAAATAGGATAGTACGAGAGTATAGTACGTTTTGTTATTGTTAGACAACGGGTAGGCAATGCAGCAGAATGGTATTAGCAGTGGGGATGCGGCTCTGGCTTTTAGCGCGCCAGGGCCGGAAGTTAGCCGTGTGCTAAAAACAAAGGAGCGTAGCTAGCTAGTTTTGCCGGCAACGGCACGTTTTTAGAAGCAGTTTGAGCAGTAAACAATGAGTTTTAGTAACCGAATGCAGTTTGGTCAAACAGAGTAGCATTAGTTTTAACGGTAGAGAAGCAGCTTATAGTGTGAGCAGTAGTAGGACAACGATGTTGTCCGAGTGTAGCTTTGAGGCTTAGCAGGCCCGAGCGGAAGTTAGCTTAGCTAGAACAAAGGAGGGTAGCTTAGCCGTTAGCTTTCGAGCGCGGAGGTTTTAGCAGTAGTTTATACAACGAAAGTCTGGAGCGAGTTGTACGGTTCGCACAAGCACGTATTTGCAGTGGTGGAATGGGGTTTGTATGTATGTACTGTAGGGTGCTGGTGTGTGTGTACAGCAGCAGGTTAGCAGGCAGAGAGAGTGGTGAGACAGAGTTAGCGTTAGCAACCTTTAGCAGAACGATAGCATCACATTCAAACAGCTGCCATTTACAGCCTTTTACACCGATATACTCGGTTACAATCCTGTGTGACTTAGGTCACAAAGGAGCAAGAGGAGGTCTGTACGTTCGTGTTCTGGACACGGTGCACAGTGGTTACAAGGAGAAGTTTTTGCGCTTTCTCTTCAGAGGTTAGCGGCTTCGCATTCCACGCTGCCCACGGGGCTACACGTTGGAGATGCGTAGTACCTGTACAAAAAGTCAGGATTTGAGACTATATATAGTCTATTGGGATCACGAGCGCTTTTGTTGCAAGCGGTCGCGTTAGGGGAGCTCAAATTGTTGTCAAATTCACCATAGCAACGGGGTTAGAGGAGCAGAGGGGGTGCGGGAGTGGGGGGAAAGCGCTTGGAGCGGGCAGTGGCAGAGTTTAGCGTTTACGGATCAATTCACAGAGTACGAGGTTGATAAATTCTGGTCCATTTGCGCGGATCTCACAAACAGGGTACCATTATGTAGGGTGACTACTTATTATTAGCTGATTATAATTGCTTATTAGTATAAATTTGGTAGTGGGGGTCTGCTTTATATTTATTTTTGGCACCAGCAATGTGTGGGACACACTGCGCAGACCAAACCAAATCTTTGCCTCGATATCAATCTTATAATCTAAGGGTGTAGAATACGTTTTATCCGCCAGTGATAGTCCGAGATCTTAACAACACGACTCTGATAGGATTGAGTTAAAGAAAAGGGATTTATTGATTACAAAGTGGGACGAAGCATGACGAAAAGGGATTTCTGGTCACATTTGAGTAGGAACTGTACACATTTCATTCAAATTGAACATTTAACACTGGAGCAGTCTTACTTTGGAGGAGCGTAGAGGATGGAGAAGGGCTTTGGGTTGGGAAACAGCCCACGTGGTTTCTTTTTTCGAACGGGGAGCAGGAGGAAGCCGGCAGGTCGGGTCCAGGCGTGGGTTCCACACACACACGGTCTAGGATAGCGTGTGGTGGGGTGTTCCAAGGAGCCCGAAAGTGGCGATAGAAGGTCCTCGTCTCCGACAGCGAGAGTGGTTGCTGTCCTCGTGGGTGTACAGGTCCGAGATGGTGGCGGGCGTGGGCCGTGTAGGGGACACGTACCCACGGGGTGGTTGTTATAGTGGATTCGGGAGAAACAAGAGAAAGAACAATGGCGTGTGGGTGCTCATATAGGCTTCCCAGGGGGCGTGTCCATGCCGCCCCTGCCCTCTGTGGACAGACCCCTTTTACAACAGACAGTTTGTAAAGGAAACACACAGGATTGATGCTAATAATCATAAGACATGTACAAACACACACCGTATTTCATTACTTTGACACTGATACACACATATGGGGCACAATGCAGATTATTGGAGTACTGGACCCAGGGGTACCGGTTTGCAATTGTCCGTCCCGGGTGTGATAGTGTCCATTGTTCACAAGGGGGCGTCAGAGCGCCGCGGGGGAGTCTTTGATTGTCCGGTGGCAGGAGTCTGTGAGCGAGGGCAGGGTTGTGATCTTTGATCTCTACAGGCAGGCAGAGACAGAGGTGCTTATCCCCGTGGTGACTTTATTGCTCTTTTTGGCATCTGTAATCCTCATGATTGATGGCGGCTTGTGGCTGACCCCATGGCTCCTTTGAAGCTGTATCTCTCCATTTGGTCAATGGTAAACAGAGTGGACAGGCTTGGTCCTGCCCTAAGTTTAACCTTACAGCTATGTTAAATTTCAGAACTTGGCTGACCTTTTTTACATGTTTTTTTTAAACTAAGGACAGGGTCCAGCATGACTAGATATTAGATTTTTTCATCATTTTGGATCATGAAGTTCTTCACATAGATATTTGGGGGAACACTTTGATTTGGTTTGTTTGAGAAATACATTGTGACTGTTTCAACCGGTCAAGCCACTCAAGTTTAGCTGCTACAGAGTGTTGTCGGTGTACATCAGTACCTTACACATCATCACAACTGGTGGGGAGGTCGTTGATGCACACACTGAACAGGAGTAGCCCAAGAATCGACCCATTGGGTCAGTCCTGTAGTACATGATTGCAGAGGTCAAATTCTACCATTTATTCGAACGCCCTGATGACGGTCTGCAAGATAAGACTGAAACCACCTGATGGTGTTGACTGAAAGGTGGAAATGTTGCAGTTTTGGTATCAGAACTGAGTGGTTGACAGTGGCAAATGCCTTTAGCAGATCCAGAAATTGTTTTGACAAAAATGTTTGAAAAGGTATATGTCCCCATGACAGCGCATAGGTCACCCCATCAGGACCATTGAAGGAATTTTGAACATAAACCAGCTGGAGCCAATCTCCAGTTGGCTTATGTTCAAATTGGCTTATTTTGCATTACTTATTTTTCAGATATGTTCCTCAGTTATATCTCATATGAACTGTATTAGCTTCCTGACAGACAGGAAGCAGCGAGTGCGTCTGGGGAAGAATGTCTCGGACTCTCGGATCTTCTCATCAAGAAGGCCCAGCAGAGGATGTCCTTCCTGCGGCAGCTCAGGAAAGCCAAGCTGCCTGCACAAATGCTGGTGCAGTTCTACACGGCCATCATCGAGTCCATCCTCACCTTCTCCATCACCGTGTGGTTCGCTGGAGCCACTGTCAGGGACAAGTAGAGACTAAGTCACCTTACTGTCCTTTATTAAGTCACTTTAATGCCCATCATAACGTCTCTTTACTGCTTGTCGCCTTATTGCACTGCCTACTACATTTTGTGTGCACCATGTGCACGTGTATATTGAATATTGTACATAGTGACTGTAATTGTAATCGTAATAAATTCTATTTTAAATTTTATACCGTAAAAGTGTATGCAAATTTTATTATTCTTATTATGCCTTACTCTATTCTCTATACTTTACCTCTCTTCTTTGACTGTTGCACTGAGCCAAAGAAATTTCCATGTCTGTGACTTCCTGTTACTTGCGTGGCAATAAAAATGATTCTGATTCTGTTCAGCCTGGAACTCATACAATTCCAGGGTTCGACCTTGTACATTTGTTTAAATGTGTTTTTTTTTTTTCTTTGATGGAAAACAGCCGGGCTGTGGATAGTAGTCAGCCCAAAGCTATATACTGCCTTCAAACTCGCAATATTTAGATTTTTCTAAACTCCAATTGGGGATTGGATATATTCATACTAGAGCTGGGTGATAAAACAACAACAATATATATCACAATAGACACATGTTTGATATCAATAAAAAACGGGGTCGATAGAATGTTCGATTGTTTAACTTCCCTCTATCATAAAAAACAGGAAGAAAACACAGGAAGTAAAGCCGTGTCACAAGCGCGCGGCATTCTGGGGGACGTAGGCAGAGGCTTCTCAACCTATCACGGCCGAGCATGAAATGCAAAACATTCTGGGAAATGCAAAAAAAACAACCGCAACGTGCGTAGCATCCATGGATCTATAGATTGTGTTTCAATGCTGTGTCAATAGTTATGAGGAATAGCATTTGCAGCGTGGAAGAGGCCGTGGGTACAGAGACCCGATGCATTCGGCGAAAGCAACAGATTAACTTTTTATTCTGGAAGCACGGGCGGCTATCAGAGAGCCGCACAAAGCCATCAAGGGGACACAAGACACTCGAAAACAGCTAAAACAGGAACTAAACCGAGACTAAACCGGGATTAAACCAGGACTAAGAATGAGGGACAATGTGCTTGTGAACATATGCCTCCAGCCTGAGCTCTAATTTCCTCCGTGACCGTAAACAAGGCTGCTAACGTGTGTTAACCAACACGACAAATGTATTTATATAGGTTTAAAAAAAAACAATCAATATATTAAATCTTAAATCTTACTGCTCACCTATGTACACTGCTTACCTTTGGAAGAGTTTTAAAAAGTCCAGTTTGCAGAAACTCACTGTGGCCTATAACAACTCCTTGAGGCTGCTGCTGAAGGTTCCTCGGCACAGCAGCGCAAGTGAGATGTTTGCTTACTGTGGTGTTCGATCTTGTTCTGCATCTCTTCGAAATGTTCAGTTCAGATTTATGTGTCGTCTGAGGAACTCTATTAATGTGATTGTTAAGACTCTCGTCAGCCCCGAGTTCTGCTCACTGCTGTTCACCTCCAAATTATGGACTTACTGGAGGTTATGCCTTTATACTGTTCAGCAGCTGTAATGTTCTCTTTTTGTTTTGTTTTCTTGTATATATTTTTTCTTTGGTTTAACTATGGACCGTGTTGTATTGTGTCCTTAATAAAGATTAATAATATGAATATCATGAAGATATGAATCACTTATATTGTAATATAGTTTTCAGCCATATCGCCAAGGCATAATTCAAACACATTTGAAATTGCAGTTTTAATTTGAAAAATGTGTTAAATGAACCTGTTATGCCTGAGTGATAGGTAACAGGCTGGAGCATATAGAGCAGTCATAATCAGGAACCACAAGCAGACTAAATTAAATGAATTTGTTTTGGGACAAATCAGAACTGAATCCTCTCTCAGCAATGAACCCTGCTTGCTCATATCGGGACACACAGCAGCATCAGTCTCCCTCACAGTTTGCACATTCACAAAGCAATCACAGGATGAGATTTTAACAATTTAACAAGGACAGACACATGTCGGGAGCCGCAGCCTCTGCTTCTACATCACCACTTCATTACAAGCCCATCTCACTCAGATGGAGCATTTGGGAGCAGAGTGCATTATGTGTCTGACAGAGCCCACAGAAGGAGAGCCACAAGTGCTTATAGCAGTGTTTTTCAACCACTGTGCCGCGGCACACTAGTGTGCCGTATGATATTGTCTGGTGTGCCGTGAGAAATTCGTCTACTTTGTCTAAAAATAACTGCATTCGCTGTTGACGAGCGGTGACTTGTTTTGAACTGTGGAGTAACCATGTAATACTTTTTCAAATCAGTAGATGGCAGCAGATAGCTAAGTACTTTGAAACTGAAAAATTGGATGCGACCACTGGCTACAGGTCAGCATTGTGGCGAGAAAGGTAAAATTGGATGCGACCAACAAATGTGTGAGGGAGCGAGACAAGAGCTTTGTGGCGCGAGTGAGAAGTGAAAGTGATAGAGACGTTTTTGAAAATGAATTATGCCGTTTCTGAACAGGATTAACATCCTCCGCTCTGCCCCGGGGCAGCTGTGGCCGCGTTGTAGTGGTTTAACTATGAAATATACAATCGCGAACGCACTTCTGAACTGGGTACCGAGCGCAGACCATAGTCGAGTGGACAGAACCACAGACATGCGGACCGGACAGAACCATAGACATGCGGACCGGACAGAACCATGGACTCGCGTTCAGGACCTCCCGTGTCCCTCATCCAAAACTCCTGAATTTAAAGCTCGGATACCTAAATTTTTCCCATGCACTAACAATGCATGTTCTTTGTGTGAGTTATTTGACTATTTGGGCAGAGAGTGGATTTTCTTAGTTTTTTTCCACACAGTTAGTGCCACTTTATTCCCAAACTCTTGTTAATTGTATCGAGAAATATTAAATAAAGCTTAATGTCAAGGCCTGGACTTAAGCATTTTGATGAGAATAACTGTATATTGTGAATATAGGCTACAGAGTATACTGTATACATTATAAGATAAGATAAGATATACTTTATATATCACACAGAGTATGTACAGTATATATTTTTACATTAGTACTGTATACATTTTTACGTTTTCTCCTGGAGGTGTGCCGCAAGATTTTTTCAGTGAAAAAAGTGTGCCTTGGCTCAAAAAAGGTTGAAAAACACTGGCTTATAGCGGGTGCAGTCTGCTCTAGCCAACCATGTGGCCAGTGGTATTACTCAAAAGACGAGTGGACGAAAGCATGCGAGCAGAAAGGCCGCCATTAACTTTTTCAAAATAATACATCGACTGATGACGAGAAATGGACATGACCAGCATGATAAGCACTACACTCATCTCTCCCAGTGTGAAGGAACCAATTTGTTTGAACCTCAGGTCTATTGTAAAAATAATTTACATGGGACGCCCCCATCTAGAAAAAAAAGCATTATGAATGAATGCTGAAAAAAACAGAGAATGCAAGCATGTGTTCAGTTGATGTAGATGACAAACTTCCACTTTATAGACAAGTGTGCGTCTGTTTTTGCATCTTTACAACAGATACATTTTAAGCTCAGGTATATACCTTATTTTGTTTGTTCACCAAAAGAAGAGTTTTGTAAAAACAAAATGTGACCAAAGCTTTAACCCCATCTTGTACAGGTTTCCCACATAACAATATTACTGAGAGGAATATTGAAATATAAAACATAGCAAAGAGCTTCCGTTCCTCCATATAAATAAAGCTACTTCATCTCTAAAACATGTCTTTGCAGCTGTCTCCCCACACCATGAGAGCTGTCTGTTAGCTCCGCTCGGAGAAGAAAAAGCTGGTTAGCGTTTGTTTCTGTGTTTGCATTTCTCCTCTCAGCCTCTGGCTCTACATCTGTCGGCCACTACCGACCACCTCCAAGGGAATGCTGAAAGGAATACTGAGTCAACATCCTGCCCTGTGGGACGTCCTGCCCAGGGAGCGAGGGTAGAAGGGAGAGAGGGGGTCTGCTTTGAAAGAGAGAGTCAAGGCACTGAATAAATGCAGTCAAACGGAGGGAGGTCGGAGGCGAAAACTTCAAAATCTTGAAAATGCTATGAAAGCATACTGACATTACTTTTGTCTGTGACTCGTTGTTTAAGTAGGGCATATGTGATGGTAGAGTTCTTTTACACATTATATTGTTCTGCGATCAGCCAAGTAATCCTCACTATATATTCTGTGTAAGTTTCCGAAAATGTGGTAACGCCTAAAAGGTACTTTCTATAGCTGAACAATTTTGCCTATACATCATACATGTTGTGAGACTAACACACAGACGCCACTGAATTTGAAGCAAATTAATGTAGGTAGCCACAGGCTAGCAACCAAAGAGCCAGTCAGGAGCGGTGCTTGTGTGTTCATTGCTTGTAAGCAAAAGCTGAATTCAGGGACAATTCAAATCAATGTATTTGTATATTGCACTAAATAAGAGCAGCAGTCATCTGAGAGTACATTACAAAGTTGTGAATTCACCACAGGGTGATACACAATTAAAATGCTTTGAATTGAATGTTCTGTATATTTAAAAAGTTAAATCTTGATGTGAGCAAAACTTGATACGAGAGTTACACATTTAATAAGATACCTCAGACACAATTCCATCCATCCATCCATTTTCTTCCCCTTAATCCATTTCTGGGGGGTGGCAGTCAGAGCTGCACCCAGCACACATAGTACCAGCCTCTCACTGATCCTCCTGCAGGTTGTGAGTTCTTCGGACTTCAGACAAAGTGGGGTTAAGTGTCTTGCCCAAGGACACAACAACAGCAGACATGTCTTGTTTGTTTGCATCAACAAGATAAAAATGATGATGGCAAAAATCAGGAATGTCATGTGAAAATTTAAATATTTTGCAGCCGCTTAAATTAATTTATTGATAATGGGGAAGGCACATATAAGCTTTTTGCTTCGGCCTTCTCCTTTTGAGCCTTTTTTTTTTGTCTTTTTTGAATTATTTGTGCATGTTATTGTGTATTGTCAACTGCTCAAATAAAAATACTACTACTACTACTACATCAGTTGGAGTCGTGAAGTAGGTCTTGTGGTGGGGCTCAAACCCCACAACCTTCAGGCCCAAAGGCCAATGCTCTAACAACTGAGCCACCGTCACCCCTGACACTCCAACACATAGAAAATGTTTATGGACTTTTAACCTGTGGAAATACAAGATCCACTGCTGGTTAAATAAATGCTTGAGTAGCGCTTCTTCTTGCACTGGGGGTGTCTCAGCTCCTTCAGTGAAAGACATCCTCAGTGTAAGAAGTGCTACCACAGGGCCTTCATCCCCACCGCTGTCAGACTGTACAATAAGTCACTTTAAGTCACTATTTAGGACTGAAAAAAACAGCATTGCTCTTGCCACTTTTTATTGTACATAATATATCCTGCACAGACTATATTTATAAGATAAGATAGACTCTATTGATCTCACACAGGAGAAATGTACATGTTACTTTTGGCATGGATAGAATCACTCAAGATTTGTGCAAAAAAAAGTCAGTGAAAACCAAGCCCCGGCGATCCAAGATGGCGCCCTATTCAAATGAATGGTTGTGCTCAGTGGCGCTTTGTGACGGCATGGGGGCTGACAGATTAGCGGAAGTCGCCTGGAACTCGCAAAGATCTATGGGAAACTCGCCTGTATTTGGGCATTGTCTGGTCCTCCCGGTTCTGCGCAGTGGATGATCTCCCATAATGCGTTGCGCCAAACATGCGTGTGTGGGACTCACACCGGGTCTCACGCACAGAGGGGCTCGGCTGCGCTCTGACCAATCAAAGCAGTTCATCAGAGCGGGAGTTCTGGATGACAAGGGACACTAAAATCCCCACAAAATCCGACCTTTATTAAAGCTGTAGGTTCTGTCAGCTGAGGTCACGCTGTTAAAATACATTGAGTTCTATGGGGAAATGTCTGGGAAGCCCACGTGAATTTCGTCTGGTCTAGTCTGCAGTACTCAGATTCAGATCAGATTCATTTATTTTAGATTCATTTATTTGCCATTTGCAGTAAAACCACATTGGAAAAACTGTGTAAGACTACCCCAGTGTGCACCAGACGACACACACCAGAGCTCTTGCCACGGCGCCATCTTTACGGCGCCATGCGTACTGCGAGAATCCCCCGAGCACATGAGTTATTCAGCTCCAAGCTAGTAATACCCTATCCAGTTATTATAATAGATCCATGGTGAAAATCGTTCCCCTCGGACACACAGCACACAGAGAACTTCTGCAGGTGGCAGCTGCAGAGAAACGGTGAGAAGACAATGCCCTGAGGGGCCCTACACTGTTAAAAAAAATTCCCTTAAAAAACGGAAAAAGTGCTGGTAATTAATTACCAGCACTTTTTCCGTTATTGCACGGGCACTTCCGTAAACCTTAAAACGGATATTTCCGTAGATTTAACTGAGTTTTTCTGTATCATTGACGGACACTTCCGTCAAACCTAAAATGGAAAATTCCGTATTTTCCGTAAATGTTTCCGTTATTGTACGGGCACTTCCGTAAACCTTAAAACGGATATTTTCGTAGATTTAACTGAGTTTTTCTGTTATCATTGACGGACACTTCCGTCAAACCTAAAATGGAAAATTCCGTATTTTCCGTAAATGTTTCCGTTATTGTACGGGCACTTCCGTAAACCTTAAAACGGATATTTCCGTAGATTTAACAGACTTTTTCTTTACCATTTACGGACAATTCCATCAAACCTAAAATAGAATATTCCGTATTTTTAAAGTACTCAATCTGTACCATTTACGGACACTTCAGTCATCCTAAAATGTTTAATTCCGTAAAGTTCTCAATACCGTTTACCATCAATAAAGCACAAATGTAGAAACAAATACAGTGACAGAAATTTAGAAATAAACAATTATTTATTTCATTTAACAGCTGCCAGTGCTTTAAAGTTATTGCACTTTTTGTGGTGAATGAATTGCAATATTTACATTACAACCATTAAAACATTCAGAACATCTTCACATTCAGAGCAATTTTACATACATAAACCAGCTGTTTTCTCAAAGAACTACAGCCATGTTCTTTAACAGGGAGCTGCCAAATCTAGCAACGTTTTAGCACCCACAGGTTGACGGGCATTAATAACAAATGGATTTGTTAAAGACATTGACAAAATAAGACAATAAAACTGCCAGCATTGCTGTTGCTGTCTCACCTGTCGGTGCAAAATGAGGAGCCCCCTCCAGGAGGATGCAGAAACCCACACCTCCAGCTCCACATATCACACCGACAGGCAGAGCTCTGCAACCAGTGTCTGACCTTTCTACAAAAAACAAATAGAACATTAGAAGTATTACATTATACAACTTTTCTATATAACATCAGTGCAGCAATAACAACCATTACCTTAGAAGGATGACTCTGTGTAACATGCCATAAAAGAGATTTCTGCAAAAATAACACTTAAAACTTGCACCTCCAACTCCACATTGACAGGCAAAGCTCTGCCTGGAATGACAAATATCGCCCACCTTCCCTCCCCCTTAACATGGAGGGTTTGAAACTGCAGCATGTGTGTTGTGGGCATCTAGTTAAAACATCTGAACTCACATAATACTGTAAAATCTGTATTTCTACTCCCAATCCCCATGTTTTTGGATTTGCGTGTGTGTGTGTGTGCATTCAGTCCAAAAAGAGAACCGCTCAAAAGGCCCACTCAGATTCCTTCTGCTTGCATTCAAATTCCTTCAGCTGAGAAACCAGCTTCCACACCTGTGGAGGAATGAAGTGCCGTTTCTTCCCCTTCTTCTCTGCCTTGGAGCCTCGCTCAGGATTGATCCCAAAGAAAACTCTGAGAAAAAAATAATAACAATGAGATGCAGACAAAGTTTGCACATGTAGTGTGGCTTGACAGGAGTGGAGCAGTTCAATAAAATCATACATTTGTTTTCTTCAATATGCCCCTATGTGTGAACCTCTCCATCATTCTAGTTGACCATCTGTCTTGTACCCAATGTTGTTGTGGTGCAGGTGCCAGTGGCTAAGCTTATCTATTCCTTTTTCTTTTCAAGACACATACATTCACACTGCGCATATACAGGAATGTTTGCAAGGGCGAGAAGTCTGCTTATCACCAACACATGACAGCATGCATCCTCAACGTGTGTGTAGGGATATTATAAATGCACAGAACACAGAAGGGGATAGAAAACACAGTTGACATCGTCCTATCAAAAGGTGTAACAGTACATTTGAACACGGACTGTCCTGGGGGTTACTCAAACATGGAGTGGAGCAACTGTGACATTCAGTGCATGTTACACATCAAAGTATTAACATTTGGGCATGAATCCAGCATTTATTATTTTTTAAATGAATATGTTTAGTCTTTGCTACTGGAGGGGGTCCCTGGAATAACATATTTTGAGGTTGGAGTCTGCAGCCAAATACATTTCAGTTTGTGTGTCTTTGACATGAAAAGGTTTGAACACCACTGACATAACTTTGTCTCCGGTGCTAATGGTTTTTAAGAGATAGCTCAAACGAATTTTGTGTCAAGAAACCATTCTAAGAAAAATATGTTTTTGCTCCATTTCCCAACTAGAATCATGTTATAAAAAAAGCAGCAAACCCAGGCACTCTAAAACAAATATGCACAGCACGAGGAAGTACTTAAAAAACATGTTGGTTTGGCCATCCTAATAAAGGCCTTTTTAAGTACTTTCTCGTGCTGTGCATATTTGTTTTAGAGTGCCTGGGTTTGCTGCTTTTTTGAAACTTGGATCCCTTTCCCAAGGGCACCTACACAAACATTTTTGGAATATACTGGGACACCTTGAGCAAGCAGTCATCTTGTTGTTTCTAGAATCATGTCATGTTTGTTTTTGATTGACTTGGGACACTATGTAAAGCAAAAAGCATGTTACCTGCCATTTAAAAAAATATGACACATTTATTCCAATAGTCTTTAACAGGGAGCTACGAAAGCTACAAACAAATCCATATTTACGGGGATCATAACAGGGCATAACAAATCGCCACTTGCAGGTCACAGGCACTCACTACATTGAAAACCTATCAACATCACTGAATAATGATGATAATATTATAGTATATATTGATGGTGATAATACTATAATAGAGCACATGTCTGAGAAATTAATATAGTCAGCTCATTACTATGAAGGCACACATTGATGATGATGATGATGATAATCTGAACACATTTTGAGCTTGTACATATCAGACAAAGGGGTTTGGTGTATATTGACAAAAAGCAGGTCGGGTGCAGAAAGGCACGGCAAAGTCACATTTACAAAGTATTTCCAAACAATGAGTGCTTACCTTTGCATGAATTCCAGAGTAAAGGCCATCTCCGGTGGGTATTGGACGTTGCAGACATAAAACATGGAGAAGACGTAGCTCAAGGCCACAATGGGAGAGGTGATGTGGTCATTGACAAGTATCAACAGCAATCTTGAATTGCTGGTCACCTTAAACACAGAAAAAAACTATTCTGAGCACCATGTACCAAAAAAAAACATCCTATATTTTAAAGGCAAGCAAAACATTATTTTAATATATACAACAAAACAACAGCTTATAAAACAGCTTGCTGGGATACAAAAAAATATTAAACTACAAACCTCTGACTAGGATGCATGGGGTCACTGGGAGGTCGACTTCAGGATCTGCAGAGATCTGTTTTGGTGACAGACATGACACATGAATTAATTTTTCCAGCGCACACAAACCTGCTGGCAAATTGACTATCTGCTAGTGTCTTCATCAGACAGAGGTAGCCATTAAGCACAGACATTAATGTAAATAGTTTATAGAGAGTTTATAGAGAATATCAGCAGCACAATTAGGGGAATCTATACTTCATACTGTGATTGGTTACTTGGTTCACCACTGGATGCAAATAATTATCTTGCACACAGTTTAAAATGTACAACATCTACCTCTTTTTTGTCGAAGAGTTTATAAGAGTCTTCCTTGAAGTATTTTGCAATGCCACAGATGAGCTGTATTGGACCTGTTCAAGGTTCAAGGTGTTAATTTTGTACAGGTACATAAGACTTACACTCATTTTCGTTTGGCCTCTTTTTGGAAAGTTCCTGTTCAAGGTTCAAGGTGTTAATTTTGTACAGGTACATAAGACTTACACTCATTTTCGTTTGGCCTCCAAAAAATGCAGCTATGGAGAGAACTAAAAATAGAAAAAAATCGAATTTAATTTTCATTTGCAACCTGTTCTGTTTTGATCTCAAACGTTCTGCTTTTTTGGTTGCAACTTCCTGATTTTTGCTCTCAAATCTATTCTATTTGATTGTTCATCCAATTTATTATATTTGACTGGTTGCCAGTTTATCTTTTTTGGTCTCAACTCTTTTTGGTTGCAAATCTTTTTTTGATTGATTAATAAAGACAAAATTCTCTCCATATGGGGCAGCACAGCACAATCATAATAATAACAGTAACAACACACCTGTGCCAGCTTGTTTTGTACAGAGAAGCCAAGCAGTTTAGATGCATGATCAAACAGGTGAGGAACTTCAAACAGGAACGGCCACTCATCCTTTACAACGCCAATAGGGGTATCATCATCGTTGAGGATTTCACGCTGAATGGGATATGTTTCAGTCATCAATTTTCGAACAGATGACTCCTAAAGATATGAGGCAGTTAGTTAAACAGTTGAACAGTTAGTCAAACTAACCAATTAAAATAATAAAACAGGGTATCAATTTCAATAGACTATGGGCGTAGTGATGTCAGACAATCTACAATTCCAAAGTGTCCTACAATTTCACATGACCTTACAACACAAGAAAATAATGGAGGATTGCAGACCCACCTGTAGATCCCGGGTTTGAAAGGCACGTTTCAAGTCATCTCGTTTAGACAGCAGGTCTTCTCTACACACAGTCCCCTCAATGATTGGATCCCACGCCACACATCCATACAGATCTGAATTCCTGGGCCTTTTCTTTGTTGAATTTTCACCCCCTGCTCCCCTCTTCAGTGAGCTTTGTGGCCTCTTCATATTTTAAAATCTGTGTTCCAGCTAACGAAAGAGAGTTTCAGAACCATCTTTTGCAAAAGGTTTGTTTCCAAACGGCTCTGTCAGCTTGAAGGAGGCAGGATATTGTCCTACAATCATACAGGCGAGTTCCCTCAGCTTTTGTCTACCAGGTCTTCCTGGGTGTTTATGGAGGTCATCTTCAGCGACGATCTGAACCATCTCTCGTCTGTCTTTCCCCATTATGTACTTCTTTTCACGCAACTCATCCATGACTTTTGAGGGAAATTTGTGCCATGGTACAGAATATGTGTGTTGGGATGGGGAGTCGGCTGTCTCAGGTGGTGTTGAGGGCAGCTGAAACCTCTGTGGCTCAGGTGTTGAGGGGCCAGGCCTGGTGAACTGCGGTGGAGCTTGTGAATCTATGGATGACATGACACACATCTCCATAAATTAAACACATCACGATTGTTACGAATCAATTAATACATTTGTCCTCAATGTCCAGTTTGGGTCCACCAGGAATACAAATGGACCTAATTATGAAAACCAATTATAGGGTAGTTATTGCAGCTGATGGCAACCTTTTTTCTTTTTTTTTGCATTTTTTTGAATAAACCTTTGTAGTTTCAGAAATTGCATTAAAACAGAGGGGCAAAAACTCACCTGCTTCCAATGCTTTGACAGCTCTGACGAATCTTTTGCACTGGATGAATGGCAGAGTGTCTTTAATGTCCTCCGGGTCCACAAGGCTCAGGTCATCTACAGAGAGTTTATCCATGAGTGTATCCATCTGATCGCTACTGAGCGATGGCATTGCTTTCTTGACATAGTTTTTCACTAGTTCCATGTTGGTGAGTGTTTAAGAGGAATGAGCCACCGAGTACCTCTCTGGTAAGAAGAAAGTGGATGATAATCATCAAATTTGTTCAAATCATGGCAACTGAACAGGTCAGAAGCATTTTCATCAAGTTCATAGAGTCCAAGCTCAGGTACCCAGCTGGCAGTTTTCCCTCGAAGCAAAAGTAGGACAGTAGTTTCATTTTTTACAAAAATGCTTGCTATTTGTCCTAACTGCAGTTGTCCTTTGGCATAGCTCAGTAAGACCAGCATTCCATTTGCATATGTAGTGCCTTTAACCTGCACTCTCTCTGTGACAACTGAGTTACTTGAGTTCAAATCAAATTCTTCAACCACTGTCTTTATGTTCTGGTCATAGAGCTCTGGATAGAACCGCGTTGAGTCTGAGACATGAACCTGGGGACTAAACAAGGGACCACAAGACTGATAAGCCTGAAGCAACTGGTGCCGTTCAGCCAGAGACTTGGTTACATTTATGAAGTTCTTACTTGCCCTAATGCACCTTTTAAAAAAAGAATGTTTTGATTCAAAGCGCATTGTCCAAGTATATATGAGTGGGCCAAATTGTAAAGTCAAGTGTGCATAGTGAAGCAGGTAGTGGTGTTTCGGTCTAAGTTGAACTCTTGGAAATAACTCTTGCCTCAATTCCACATACAGTTCAATCAGTCCCTTCATGAAAGAAATCTGCGACTCTGAGAGCCGAGGTGCACAGACAAATTCAACAAGCTCCCTCAGAAGTAGTACCAGTCCCCATACTTCATTATCAGCATCTTCAATGCAACCTGTTTTGGGCTGCCTGCCCTCCAAGCCTTGCTCCTGTAGTGGGAATAGTGTTTAGCTTGTCGCTGCTTTCCCCAGGAAATGATTTGATTCTTTCATTAAGAACCTCATAACTGAACCACTTTTGTGTTCGGATTAAGAACTGCAAAAACAATGCCAAATCATAATCTACTACCCCCTCGAACAGATCATGAGCTAAACAAGCTGGTAAGCCTGGCTGACACACATGAAAGTTGGACAGTTTGTTGAAAACACTGTCACGTTTAACACCGTGATGAGTGTGTACTTCATCGTTACTTTCCAGAAACCGCACAGTCTCATTATGATCAGCTGGATTTCTATGAGTGAAAACTGTGAGAGGGTTCGACTGAAATTCCCTTTTTGTTGCCAAACAGTATCTACAGAAATATTGAGCTGTGCTAACATTTTCTGTAAAGCCACCAATCATGTGGGAGCCCAGATTATCTCCCATTATGCACGCAACAGTGCCTTTATATATCTTTCCATTGAAAGATATGCCACTTTCCTCCAGCTCACACAAGTCTGACACTAGCTTATTGAAAATCTTATCCATTCCAAAGTATTTGCAATCTTTCTCTACACAGAGTAATGCCAACTGTATCTGATCAACAGTTGATCGTTGGTGTGGATGAAGTGAGACAGCCAATACTTTATACTTTGTCTTGGCAGATCCGAGTGGATTAGCCACCTCAAAAGCATCCTGAAAGAGCATTACCTTTAAACTGTCTGGGTCTGAGGAAAACATGGCCCACCCATCAGTGACATCACAGAGTACATCATCTTCAGAATTTGAACTATGACTGTGCTGATCTAAACCTTGCCGTTTCAGAATTACTTTGAGGGTTTCCAGTATTGGGATGTAATGATAGTGCCTCTTCTGGCCACTGCGATTGCATCCAAGAAAAACTTCAACAGGTTCAACATAGTCATAATGTGACTTGTAATATTTCAGCCTCTTGTATTGCGTAGTTAAATGACCCTTTTCATGTAATGCCTTGTGCATAGGGCTCTGCTCGTATACACTATTCCCAAGAGATGTTACAGTCTCCTTTGGAACACCATACTGCCCCAGTTCACGGGCTAGTGCATCCACAGTATATTCCTGTTGAATATCACTGATAGTTTTCATTTCATTTGCTATTTCTGTTATTGTGGAGGCTGGTACCAAATATTTTGCCTGTAAACCCAAGTAAAACTGAGCAAGACTCTCTATGAAGTTGTCTTTCACTTGATCACTGCAGAAATTATCACTTTGTTCTACATCAATGTTAAAACGTTCAGGTTCTTCAGGTTCTACAGGTTCTACATGTGATCCTTCACCTTGGAAAGACCGCTCTGTTAGTTCAGATCTATGAACTGGGGCTATCTTGGTAACATCCCACCCTTTATGGTATCTGGAAATATGCGTTAAAAAGGATGACTTTACATTGAATGTCTTAGAACATCCATCAAAGGGACATGTTACAGTCAAACCTTCATCTATGTGACCACTTAAATGACTCTTTAAAGTTTTAAGATCAGCATATTCACTGCTGCAAAAATGGGTTACTTTAACTTTACAGACACATTGCGGTTCCATGTTTGTGTGCTCCTTCTGTCTACATGTGCTCGTGACATATGCACAGCAAGGCTACTGTATGTGCTGAGCTTCCTTCTGCAATCCCTATGGCCACATACAAAAAATACATTATTATTATTTCTGTGTGTTCGGCAGTGTTTCGAGTAATCAGTCGAAGACCGGGCGTCAAAGCCACAAATGTTACAAGTCAACATGTTTAAGAGATTGAATTTGCCAAGTGAAGGATAGACAGAATCAATATGAAAACAATAAATTCAGATCAGCACAGTGAAGCACATTCACTTTTCAGATACCTTCAAATAAGAAATCTGCTTTGGGCTGCAATGTTTTCCTCACTGCTTTTTTCACTTTAGGGAATGGAAAGTCTTACAATGCACAGGGGAAATCTGATCCTACTTAATCATCACCCCTTTTAATTATTGCCATTTTCAGTTGTATGGTAACGTAACACAGCGAGCTATAACTACACACACACGTGGCTAATTTACACACGCACGCACAACTAATGGGCAAACGGGACGTCGTCCACCCACGCTTCAAAATAACGCAAAACGTATACATTCAAATGTTACCATGAAACACACACGGCTACCAACTGCCTATCGAGACCAATGTAATGTACGAATAGGAACAACAAATTGGCTTTTGACGTACTTACGAAGCGCAGGCGGTGGGCTAATGCTAACGCATCTAGCAGCTAACGTCCACTCACGCTTCAAAACTACGAGAAACGCACACATTCAGATGTTGACATGAAACACACACGACTACCAACTGCCTATCGAGACCAATGTAATGTACGAGGGGGAACATAAAATGGGCTTTTGACGAACCCGGTACTTAGGTAGCGCAGCCGACATGCAATGCTAACACAGCTAGCAGCAAAGGTCCCGTGCTCAGCTGCGAGCCACACTACCCTAGCTCCGGTTGGAATGCAGACGTTAATGTACAGAAAACGGGCTTATCGTATGTTTAGCTCAATATATTTTGTTTCAGAGGTGGCACTTCATTCCTATTCTCATTACACCCAACCAACCTGTTTCCAACTTTCCCTGTGACTCGCAGAACTTCAGGCTACCACAGACCGCACTGAGTGTAATGGCGTCGGATAATTCTGGCGGGGGGAGAAAATTCTACCCACACTGCATTGCGCGACGGCAAACTTTCCGTATTTCGCAAAACGGAGCGAATCCGTAGCAAATCCACGGTAAAGGGACCCCTAAATTTACGGATTTTTTTAACAGTGTAGTACTGCAGACTACCACCTCAGACTCACAGCAGCGCAGCCGCACGTACTATGGTTGGTCCGAGAGGTAGTCGATGGTCCATGCAGTGAGGTGACTGTCCACTCCCGCGTCCTCCATCTTCCCCCGCAGCAGTGCCGGTCTGATGGTGTTGAAAGCACTGGAGAAGTAAAAAAACATGACCCTCTCCACCTCTTCAGGTTGGAGAGCGTCCGCTGCAGTAAGTAGATGACGTTGTCCTCTACTGCGATGTTGGGCCTGTAGGCAAACTGCACCGGGTCCAGGGTGGGGCTGACCACGGAGCGGAGATGGGTGAGGATGAGCCGCTCCATGGTCTTCATCTGGTGGGAGGTCAGTGCGAGTGGTCTGTAGTGAGCCGGTTCCTTGGCATGCTCTGTTTTGGGAACCTGGATCACACAGGAGGTCTTCCACATGACAGGGACCTTCTCCAGGCTGAGGCTCAGGTTGTACATGTAGCTGAGGACCCCAGAGAGCTGGTCTGCACAGGTCCTCAGCAGCCTGAGACTGATCCCGTCCAGTCCTGCGGATTTCCTCTGCTTCAGTCGCTTGAGCTGACTCCTCACCTGGTCCGATGTGATGGGGGGGGGGGGGGGGGGGGGGGCATAGCTGAACTGTGCACATGTTTCAGGTTTACGCAACTAAAATCTGGTACAATCTTCCTGAAATTATGAGACTCTGTTCAAATCCAGGTAAAAATAGTTCAGTTTCACTGCAACAATTGAAAGATTGTATCTTCACTCTTTTTAATGCACTTTGAATATTTATGATTAGCTTGATTGATGAGGCATTAAGACATGTGTGTTTTTTCTATCTTGTTTTGTTTAAGCACTTTGAGTTGCCACAGTGTATTAACTGTGTTAAAAAAATAAACTTAGAGGATATAGAATATAAGGCTTCTGCCGAACAACAACTTTGTGTCTTTTTTTCCATTGACAACTTTTCTTTAGTGTGTGTTTGTGTCTGTGTCTGTATGTGTTTGGATTAGTGTAAAAAGAATGTGGTTTTCCTGTTTAGTCTGTCTTTATGAGTCTGTAGTAATCTTTATTTATATACCGCCTTTTCACTGCAGATCTGAGTCTCAAAGCGGTTTACATTTGTTAATTTTGGGCATTTGTCTCTCACTCCACACAGAGATGGGAGCGGGGTCGCCAGTACAGGAAGCGCATGCCAGAACTATTGGACAAATTTTTAGTGGTAGGGGAAACCGGAGTACCCGGAGGAAACCTACGCAAACACGGGGAGAACATGCAAACTCCACTCAGAAAGGCCCTGGTCTGAACGGGATTCGAACCCAGGACCTTCTTGCTGAGAGGCGAGAGTGCTATCCACTCAGCCACCGTGAGTCTGGAAGAGGTGTGTGTGCGTCTGCGTTTGCGTGTGTGTGCGTGTATGTATGTGAGTGTGGCTGAGGACTTGTGTGTCAGATCCTCACAGTTAAACACTGTAAGAGCCCCTTCCTCTTTCCACATCTGGAAACACATCCAATTGAACATTAAGTTCATATAGATGACAGCGTGTGGAAGGGTAAAGAATATTGTTTGGAGTAATAGTCTTCCTCTCTCTCACTCTGATCTATCACTCTGATCTCTCACTCTGCTCTATCATTCTGCTCTCTCACTCCAATCTCTCCCTTTAGTCTCTCACTCTCAGCGCTCACTCTGATATCTAACCTCTGAGCTCTCATTCTGCTCTCTCACTCTGATCTCTCCCTTTGGTCTCTCACTCTGATATCTAACCTCTGACCTCTCACTCTAAGCTGTTCTCTTACTCTGAGCTCTCCCTTTTGTCTCTCACTTTGAGCTCTCACTCTGGTATTTTACACTGAGCCTTCACACCTATTCCCTATTTCCTGAATCTCTCAGTGTCGATGTTTATGTGAGTGATGCTGATTTATCTGGGACAAGAGCAGCACTGATCCTCCCATCCTCTGTGATGAAGACCGTGATGAAGACCGCTCTCAATCATATTCCCAGAGCAGCTCGTAAGATTTAAAGAGGTGGCTCCCGGAGAGCGAGCCGAGCTCCAGTCACACTGCCGACCCAAGGCCACAGGTGCAGCAGTAACAGCAGCATCAGTTGAAACAGCAGCAGGAGCAGGAGCAGTAGCAACCGCAGCAGTAGCAGAGGACTTGGCGTTTGGGGAATCTCTGCTGTTGGTAATGAAAACATGCCACTGAGGAGATTTACAGGAAGAGCAACTTGAACTCTGACCCCCACAGATTTATTGCTAGAGGAGCGTCTAATCTTGTCTCTGCTACTGTCGAGCCCACGGGAGGGGGGAGCAGGGGGACAGGAGGAGGGAGGGGGACGAGAGTGTGGCGCGCGAGGGTCATACAGAGAAATGGAAAAACTTGTCACTGCGATGTTGGAGGAGGAATTATGCATTATTCTTCAGCATTCAAAATTATAGACTTTTCAAACTTAAGACTTTTTCACTTTTATGTTTCAGAAAGTCTGTGTATACCATAGACTGTATATATTAACGGACAGATTCACGCCTATCTCTGCCGTTCTAACTAATGGGCCAAAAAATTTGCTCTACTGGAGCAATCCAAAATGGCCGCGAGTGGTCCCGCCCACAAGAAAATGGTGAAACGCTGGCGCAGCGCCATTCATTTGAACGAGAGACTTCAGAAATTCACAGTAAGTAAACTAGAGTGGACAAAAACAGAGCTTTGGGCAAAGAGCCAACTTTTGGTCCATCCTGTAAAGACGTTTTTGAGAGGTCTGCCAACGCTATATGTTAGCATTGGCTAATTCTTCTTCTGGGTCCACCCCCATCGGCCCGGGGTGGTATTGCAAGCATGTCAGCGCACGTCATTTTGGCCACTTTTGAGCTGGGACCCGCCCCCACTGGTGTATACGTGTGCTAGAGTGTGTGTGTGTGTTTGTTTTGAGGGCCTTGAAAAGGTAGAAAGGGGCAGTATGAATGTGAGCGTGTAATGACTCCCTAATCCAACACTGGTTTGTTTTGTATCTTTAATTTAGAAAATGACCGGTTGCACAGCAGTGTGATTGTGCGTCATTTCACTTGAGAAATTACTAAAAATAATCTAAAGTAGAAGAAGACGGTAGAGAAAAAGAAGGCTTTCCTTAAAATGGGTGTATTTTGTATGGCCCCGGGATGCAGCAATGAAGGTTACCAAAAGAAGAGTGTAATCAGCCGTCCCTACGCTCTTTGACTACAGCAAATGTTTTAATACAGAGAAGGCGACAGTCCTCAGTTTGAGGAGAGGACACCAGCGTGAGCTCGATGATGCCACCCAAAACGAGTGCTTTCAATCTCTAACCAAAAAGTTTTACGAGTTTCAACCCAACATTCCAACCCAACTTAACACAACTGTCTTTATTGAACAATGAATCCTTTATTCACTCTGTAACTACGTATCGCAAAACTAGGGCTGGGCGATTAATCGATTTTAATCATTAATTCGAGTTATACGTTTAGGGCGATTTCTTTTTTTAAAAATTCGATTTTTATTTTCTCCAGCGCAGAACTACAGCGCTAACGCGCTAACCGCGGGTCTATGGTGTTGAGCAGTCATTTTGAAGCTAACCTAATGCTAACAGTCTCCCTCTGGCCTGAGGCTCGCTCTCACAGTTGGTGCTGTTGCAATAACACTTCAAACGTTCAAGAATCAGACTTTATTTAAATCGCCAGAACACACACACACACGCACGCAGGCTCCGGTCGTTATGTCCGTACGCCATGTTCGTACGCCACATCTTTCACGCTCTCTCACGCTCGTTATTCCAAAGCGCACTCCCGTGTCCGTGGCGCGCACACACTCGTGTCCGTGGCGCGCACACACTCGTGTCCCACTGAGCCGCTGCACTTTGGGGAAAGACACGTCTCACACATTGCTCTCATTGCTCTGATACAAACAACGTGTTCCCCGCTGTCTGTTAGCTACAGTAGCTGCTACAGTAGCTGTTAGCTACAGTAGCTGCTACAGTAGCTGTTAGCTACAGCATCAGAATGTAAACAGGAAGCTCGGACAATGCGGGAGTCACTGAAGTTAGTATTAGCGCCACCAGCTGGACCGAGCGTTGTACTACAGCACAGTTACTCAGGCACAGTTGAAAGAACAAGCATGAAAACCCGAGGAGGCTTTTGGAAAAGACTGTCTGTTACAACATTTCTATTTTGAGTAATCAGTTTTAAAAATGTGATATTTCATGTAAATAATGCATGTGTTTAATAGGATTGATATATTTGCGATGGGCCTTGTTTGTGTGATTTAAGTTATTTTGAAGGTGCATAGTGTCATTGTAAGTGAAGTTATTATAAAACTGTTAAGCTACATTTTCACTGTTTACAATGGCAGAGCCATCTCGTTTACAAGCATGTTTTAAGGCTTAATTCCTGTTACACTTATGCTCCATGGGGATTTAGATTAAACTGCATAAAGGAAAATCTATTTCTTTGTCAGTTGTAGTTTGTTTTTAAATAGAAAAAAATAAATCGATTAAAATCAAAAATCGGATTTGGTGTGAAAAAATCTGAGATTTTTTTTTTTTGCCATATCGCCCAGCCCTACGCAAAACATATAATTATGACATAACATCAACACCACTTTAGCTGTTTTGGACTTTAGAACCACACAGACACAAATTCAGTAAAAGACCAGATACATTTGATTGAAGACGGTCCCTCACCATTTCTCTCAAACTAAACATCTGGAGCTGGGCCATGATATCCATTTGTAGTCAGTTCTTGAAGACTGCTCCTCATCTTTCTCAAAATCAGAATTACTGTCATAATAAGTACGTGAGGGCTCAAAAAGAAACCTGCCTTGTATTTTCCATCACTGAATGTTTAAAATGTCAGTACTGCAACATTATGTCTTACAAATAGCATAGCAACAAAACCCGCCTACGAATAAGTCACTTCCAGTCAAGACATCATTTTTCGTGATAATTATTGATAGAAACCATCAAGGATGAAACTATCTGTCAAAATTTGTTTTATTTAACCCAAAAAAGACCACAATATACCAAAGCAATGATAATAGGTCCCTTTTAAGAATATTTACCTCCAACATGTTTTAGAATTGCTGTCATAGACTTTGAATTTGACCTCTAAATGTACATGAGAGCTGGAGGACTCTCTTTGTCAATGCGCCATCTTGTGTTGCAGAATCATCAACACGGGCCTCATGATGTTCTGACCCGCTCCGAGCATTAGTCCAACTACTATGTTCACAAATTTCAACAAAACGTATTCAGGGGACA
Source organism: Knipowitschia caucasica (assembly GCA_964034765.1). Lineage (NCBI taxonomy): Eukaryota > Metazoa > Chordata > Actinopteri > Gobiiformes > Gobiidae > Knipowitschia > Knipowitschia caucasica. The sequence goes on from OZ035839.1 coordinate 29,196,547, forward strand.
AGCATCAAATATGCAAAACACACAGAATCCCCCACAAAACAGAATACAGAATGCTAGAATAAAGTTTATCAACAAAGTGAGTTTTCTTACTGTGGCGATAGGGCAAGATGCTGTGGTGAAAGCTAATAATAATCTGAGCTTTTAGCCACAGTTCTGCCGTGGCTGTGTATACCCATATCCTGGCTTCTCTGATCATTGTGGTTTTAGGTCTCTTCTCTTCACACCACATTTGTAAAATGACATTAGAGCCTCTGTGCAGCACACGGGTGCTGCTTAGACCTTTTTTTACATTTTAGCACTACCGTCTCAAATGACCAAGACGTATGAAGAGATCTGGTCGTTTATCCAACTAAAGGATTCTTTCCTTGGCGGCCAGGTTCGAATGAGCAGGAGTTGGGGACCACTGTCAAGGACGACATATGCCTCTTTTCCACAGTATCAGTACGGTACAGTACAGTACGCTTCGGCGCGGTTATTTTGCGTTTCCACTAGTGGATGGTATGGGGGATTTGCGTGCTTTTCCGTACTGCCTCAGCCGTGGTTCCATCCCCATAGTACGGTTACCATGACGTGACATCGCCCCACAACGAGTGTTGTCACTGGAAGCGACATCTGACCCTTTGGGAAAAACAACTCAACCGCCATCTTTAAAACCGGCTGCTCTGCTTTGGCTACATTACGTCCTCCTCACTCCAGAGAAATGGAATCGCACAGAAAGCCCCAAAGTCCTGGTCCTGGTCGCTACTCTCTTCAGGCCAAAGAAAGAATTTAAAGGCAGCTCTGGATTTGTGACTAGTCTGTGGTAATCCTGGAAATAACTGGTTAGCTATGAATCCCGTTGGCCCAAAGCTCTCACTGAAATGTATTTATTGTGTACATGTGTGATTGTTGTACACAGTGAGCTAGCTATAATTAGCTTAATTTAGCTATCGATAGCAGCTAAGCTAACGTCCTCCCTGTGCTACTGTGCTTTATCTCATTATCTGCAGTATCCACGTGTTGTCATTCTGTTTTGTGCTTGTATTTAAGTTGTCGTGTGTATATTTGTATGAGAATCCCTTTCCATAAGTGAGGAGATTACCGACGAGCAATGAGTGACCGGAGTATTCTCCTCATCTGGTCTCACACATACATACCTTGGACTTACTTTGCTTACTTTTATACGTAATTTGAAACTGATGGTTTTGCACTTTACGTTTTAATAAATTTGTGATTGTATCCCAAGACTGTGTTTCATTCATTTATAGAGGATTGTGGCAAATGTTTTGATTGTTATGCTCTCTATTTGCATTAACCTTTGATAAATCCACGTATTAGTCTACAACAAGCTAACTTTGTAAGCACTCTGAATCAACTGTATTGTAGCTGAAGTTTGGGTATCGGTTGTTATTCAGGTCTGAGTCTGCTGCACTGGACCCGGGTCCGGACTAGCCTAGCCTTGCCTAGCCTAGCCGCTAACTCGCTACCCCTATGGCTGCTTCTGTCTATTCCTCGGTCCTTTACTGTTCGAGTTGCCATATGACGAGTTTAAACCCTAGATCCTCCTCTGAGGGTAGTGATATGTGTTAAGTGTAGTAGCTTTGGAATCCAGGGTTAGTGAGTGAGCTGAGTCTCGAGCTAGCACTAGCATTAGCTATACCCAGGCCGTATCCTCGAACATGCAGCCCTCCTCCTCTGCAAACTGCTACACAGGCTGCTGTTGCTACAGGTCCCATTCAGATTGTACAGAGCAGTCAGCACCATTGACTTCACCGTGTCTGAGTCATTCTTTTAAGACATCATTCTTTTAAGACGCAAGTGGTTGTTGAAGTGGTCTTTCAACAACCACTGTGCTGAATTTTGTATTAAACACTTGCTGTATGTCTGATATTATAATAAATCCAAGCACCGCACCCAGGCCCGTCGCAAGGGGGGTGCGAGGCCCTGTGCGAACTCGAAACGCAAAGCCCTGCCCTGACACTTTTTTCCCAGATCTGAGGAAAGTTTTTCCTGTTATAATCTTTGACATGAATTCAGCACCACCCCGCGCGGTGCGTGAAGAGATCAGCACGCGCATAGCTGAGTGTCTTTGCTCCTATGCAACGTTGGGCGGGCGCACGCACACACACACACTACGGCGCTTGTCATTGCGATATTGGTCGCGGTCTTTTTAGCTGACATGGCTCTTTCGTCCTGTAGCAAAATGGCAGAACAACTCAAAAGATTGAACCAAAAGGAGTATTTTTCTTCTAATAGTTAGATTTTGGCAAAATCCGCCAAAATGGCTATGAGGCGGAGTCAATATTTGTTTTTTTTCTCATCAAATAACGTTTTTGCCATGCCTCCACACACTCTGACAACATACGCTCCTTCTCCTGCTCCTTCTGCTCCACACTGACCACAACAACATACTCTTCACCTCCTCCTCCACACACTCTGACCACAACAAAAACAGCGTTTTATGCCGAAAATCCACTCCACTCGCAGTGGGCGCTAAAGCTAGACATACAGATTCAGATTCATTTATTTGCCATTTGCAGTAAAACCACATTGGAAAAACTGTGCAAGACTACCCCGGTGTGCACCAGACAGAGAAGACGACACACACCAGAGCTCTTGCCACGGCGCCATCTTTACGGCGCCATGCGACAAACAGTAGAATAAACAGCAGAGAGCAATAACATACAGTTTCACAGACAGTTGGATAGACACATTGTGCTTTGTATAAACCACGGATTTTTTTCTCGGGATGAGCACCTCCGGCTGCCGAATGTGGCTGTCAGAGGGGGGCGGGGTCAGGGAGGGGGTGAGTCGGAAACACAATGAGGGGTGGAGGGGAGGGAGGGAGAGAGGGAGGTGGGGGGAGGGGAGACATACAGTGTGTTTGCTAATGCTTTTAAAAATATGTTTTTGATGTGGATATTCGGACTAAACATTGGCAATAGCAGCGCTCACACACCTGTCACACCGCTGATCCTCCTCCTCCTCCTTCTCTGCTCACACCTGTCTCACTGCTCCTCCTCCGCGAGTATCCATCTCTCCTACACTGCGATCATTCCCGTTACTTATCTCACTCAGACACTGCTAAAGTTATCTGACAGCTCCGTAAAGTTTTTTCGGAGGACCCGCTGCGTACATAGCTGCCCGCGCGCCTGCCTGTTTACAAATCGCTTTTGGTGAAAATTTGACTTTAATTGTAAAAATGTTCTTTTGATCAAACGAAATCAAAGAGGTCCAGAGAAACGGGTTTAGGGGTCCAAACTTGTGCAGTCTGCCCTTTGGGGACCCTTGAACTGGTGTATTTTAAAAAATAAAAAAAAGGAAGGAAGATTGCGAGGCCCCTGTGTGGTGCGAGGCCCTGTGCGACGGCACAGGTCGCACAGCCCTTTCGACGGGCCTGACCGCACCAATACTAGTTACGCGTCACGTGTAAATGATGTGGTCTGACAACGCTGAGGACATACTAGGGGGTACTATTTTTGATGGAATATCACGCAAATCGGGCCGTGCCGTTTAGAGTCGATACGAAGCGTACTGACACTGTGGAAAAGCGGCAATAGTGTCCTTCTAAGCTACTGTAGTACTGTAAAACTATATGATCTCAACGCAAGATGGGAGTCAAAACTACACGGTGAACCTTTAAGGAAAAACTGCTGGCGCTGTGATGTCATAGTGGCACAATGACATCATACTGTTACAGGACTGAGACACAGGTTTTAGACAGAAGGGGCTACATGTTTGTGACAGAATTTTCTGATGGATCTAAACACAACTTTAAGTCGTTTTTTTGACAAAAGAAAACAATTGCAGCGTACAAATTATAATGTCACCTTCTATCCATGATCTATGATTATATATTTTGAACATTTATATTCTGACCTAAAACAAGTTGATAAAACAAATGCACTGATCACTGTAGTGCACTGATCAGACCAGAAGGTAAACTTGAGTGCTCAATCGTACATAGGTCACTCTCATTATAGCATAGTATACATCAAAACGAGCATTAGAGACATGCATTTCTACACTCTTTTTAATGTACGGTGATTATTTATGATAATAATGCCTTGTATGATTTTATATGGTTTAATCAAGCACTTTGAGTTGCCTTGTGTATGAACTGCACTATACAAATAACCCTGCCTTGTCTAATATCTTCTAAAAGCCCCTTTTTGCCGTGTCCCTTTATTTCAGCTGATTTAGAGCTGGTTTATGGCTGACATTAGAGTGTGCCTGTCACCACTGCCAGTGTATTTGTATTTGTCCATTCAGGAAATCAACTCCTCTGCAGAGAGCCATGGTCGGAACGCCTGGGATTGTGGGTAATTGGAAATCCAGATGGACACGCATGGATGTGGAGGTGGAAGCGGTTACTGCAGAGAGCCAACAAAACACAGCACCAGTAACCATAATATTGTTTATATCCAGCCCTTTGCTTTTGGACTGGAAAGCCTAAATCCTGGGTCTGTAGTCACATGGCGTGGGTGTGTCTTCAGGGAGATTTTTGATCATGCACGAACGGAACATGAGGATGACTAATCCTCGCCATTCTCTAGATGTATCACAATACGAGTAAGAAACCACCCTTTTTGCTTTGTGAGGAGACCCGCCAAGATGCAGAAGTTTGCAGACTGATTTGTAAAGAGATTAAATGTAGCATAAGAGACCGGAGAGAGACACCAGAGAGAGACCAAAGATTGACGAGTGAGGGAGACCAGGGAGAGGGACCAGAGAGTGACAAGACAGACCAGAGAGAGACAAGAGAGAGACCAGAGAGAGACAAGAGAAAGTCCAGAGAGAAAGATCAGTGAAGATGCTAAAATAAGCACTGCTTCTGCCTATTCCTTTTTTGATTGTAATTCATTATATCATATTGTTTGAACTGTATCTTTGTTGATGTGATGACTAAAATAAACAATCTTGGTTACTGTATGAGTTGCATTCTCCCACTGCAGTGCACATCAATGTGACCACGTTTCAGGGGCCGAATATTGAAGTCTTATTATTTTAGCTTAATGTTGGTAATCAATGTGATGCAAATATCTACAATTCGGCCAAGGGGGTCATAGATTATCATTGATCATCAGTCTTGTAATAGTATAATGTATATATAGATTATTACATATTTTCATAATTTTCCAATTTTTTCCCAGATTTTAAACCCTAATAAATCACGGCATTCATTTAAACCTGTTCCCCGCCAACTTTTCCCAACTACTCAAAAGCACAAGACCTATTGAACTCTTCCCCTTTGTCTTCAATCAAAGTTTTCTGCTGCTAAATGAATTTCTATCAAACTGTGTAATAAGCTCTTAGAGGCCCTTCCTCCGCAAGACCCCGCGGCGTGTTGAGTGATGGTTATGGCTTTGGACAGCACAGATCTACAGGTTGCTGAGTCACTGCTAGGGTAAGTGCTGGTGATGATAACTCCACAATGGCCCCCGGCTCCGGCTAACGGCCTGGCACCAGAACTGCTGCGCTGGACTGGAGCTGCAACTGTGTGGTCCACGTTTGAATGTAGAAACAAGAAAGCAGCATAGTCCAGAGGGTAACGCTGAGAGAGGAGATTTGGGTTTTTGGCAGATTTACTACAGAAGAGGAAAGTAATTTGCTCCTGGCTTTCCATCTCCATCTGGTTTATTGATCCAAAACAATTTGATAAAACAGTCCATTGAGACATGAATTGACAATACATTTCTTTGAATCTACAGCATAAGGCCTATTCATACTGACATAAACACCTCAACACACTCCATCTACCTCTAATCCTTTTCTCAGTTCGATAGTTCATGTACTTTATAGTCTTACAAATTTAACACAAATTCAGGACTTATCTTGGTGTCTGTTTGAGCCTGAGGTGATCATAGTCCAATTTCTAATGGATGTAAAATGGTTCTTGGATTGATATTGACACTCTCAAATCCTCAATAGATACTGTATCTTTTGTTTTTTTCACAAATCTATCTTTCCATAACACTTTAGCTTCAGTCTGAAAACTGTACAAGTAAAAACCAGACTTCTCGACTGTTTTGGTGACTGTGCCTGTGCATGCGGCGCAGATCATCCATTACGGCGGAGCAACTACAGACAAACTACTCCCACGGTGAACATTGATTTTCACCCAATGGATCTCACTGTTAGCAAACCTAAGCTCGGTGCGTAATGGGTGCGTGTTATGGATGCCCCCCCACGGGCAGAGAGGCATGAGAAGCCAGACACCAGAAATCGTGATCATAGAATGCATTGAGGATAGAAGGTAAGAACAGATGAAGAAATTAGATAAATAATAATGGAAACAAATCGACGGAGTAGCTGTTTACTATTACTGCTAATAGGTTTTAAAAGGAGGCAAGTCGTTAGCGAAATGGATAGGCCCTGAATGACACATTACCATGTTAAAGGCTGATTCCGCTCATTATCGGAGGAGCTCTTATTCCTCCATGTATCACCAGCTAAAGGCCCGGAACACGGAGCACAGAGCTGCCGACTCAGCAAAACACACACCGAGTATACGCACGCAGTGGTGGTGACGGTGGGGAAGCAATGTGGGAGAGGATACAAGAGTGTTTTTGCTTTGGGACAGCGACATCAAAATTTAAAGATGTGACTGTGTTGGAAAAGAGAGGAGGTTTGTTTACATGCACAGCAGGTAATGGAATATGGTCAAAAGAGGATGACAAATGAGTATACATATAAAGAGAGCAAAGTAATAACCAAACAGCACAAGGTTAAGCCTATTATTAGGACGTTAGCAGCAGGCATGGCAGGTAACAAAGGCATTTCATTATCTGCACTTTATTAGGTACAAACTCTCACTTCCTCCACTGTCATACCTGTCCATCATTCCATCCATACCTTGGCCTACCTCTCGGTCCACTACCACTCATGCATAGGGTTGCCAACCGTCACTTGTAATACGGAATTGTCCCGTATTATAGAAAAACTATGTGCGTCTCGTATTGAATGGATACGGGACGGCTTTTGTCCTGTATTTCCAGAGTCGCCTTAAATGCATCACTCACTCACGGCATGTCACACACACGACACACGCACACACAGTAATCACAGTTTAAGCGTCTACCTCGGCCAAACAGTGTGAAAAGGGGCGTAGGCTTGATCACATCCATGGATGTGATCCTTTACTGTTGTGGGCACGGCCCCATAGATCCATGCACTGTCACTTGTCAACACCTTTACTGTTGACAAGTGACAGTGCATGGATCTATGGGGGCCGTGCCCGCAGCATTATCCTGGCAGAAGTCTGGTAAAATAGCGTCATATTCCCAGATTCGGACTTCCGCGGTCAATAGCTCACGGAAGTTACTTTGTTTGAACAAAAGTAATTGTGCTAAAATGATCACCTCTATGTTGATTTGTCAAATCCAATGCGCTGTTTTTAATGCAGAGAAATCCAATGAATCCAGTGCACTACAAGCGCCAAGAAAAGCGCTTAGGGAGTGCCAGCAAATGTCCAGACCAGCTTTGTAAACGAACAGTAGCTTTTACTGAAGCCATTTACACGCACTAAACTCTCAGACAATATAAATAATGACCATGTCTAACTGCTACAGACTTTGATTTCAACAATTGTGAGGTTTTTTTAACGAATACATGTTTTTATTTTTTATTTGCTTTAATATTAATTAATAATATTTTTATACTTTTGTTTTTATGCTAAAGTTAGACATTTTGTTATATTTTTATTGGTATAGCTATTGTTCACTTAACTTGTGCCATGTGCTCCTCTTTCCTACTGTTCTATAACTTGTGATTAGGGGTGGGCGATATGGCCTAAAATTCATATCGCGGTATAATTTGGGTCATAGACGGTAGACGGTATATATCGCGGTATAATTTGGTGTGTGAATTTCAATATAGGTCTAGCAGGTTCTTGCATAAAATAGTCAAGATTGTTAATTATTTATATATTAGAATCTAATATATATATTTTTTGAGTTAGAAAATCAGTTGTGAGACGAATAAAGAGACAAATAACATACATTATTTATGTATGTTACAGTAAATACCATTCACTGTAAAAGCAATTTTTAAAAAGAAAAACATATGCATTCATTTAAAATATAAAAAACTCACAAATGTTGAAATCAAAGTCTGTAGGAGTTTGACATGGTCATTATTTATAGTGTCTGAGAGTTTTGTGCAGGTACATGACTTCAGTAAAAGCTGTTCGTTTACAAAGCTGGTCTTGCCATTTGTTGACGCTCCCTAAGCGCTTTTCTTTGCGCTTGCAGTGAACTGGATGATTCAATGGATTTTATGTTCATTAAAACAGGGCATTGGATTTGAACAATTGATGTAAATGGTCATTTTGGCACAAATAATTTTGTTTAACAAAGTAGCTTTCGTGAGATATTGACCGCGGAGGTCCGAATCTGACGCTAACTTTCCCAAACTTCTGCTGTGATGATGCTGCGGACACGGCACACGCTGGCGCTTCGAGCTTACGCCCCTTTGACACTGATTGGCCAAAAGGTAGACTCTTAAACTGTGATTACTGTGTGTGTATTTAACCTCTGCTGGGGCCGCTGTGACAACAATACAGAGACAGAAACACGGTGTGAATGCCGTGCTGTTGTTCGTTGTTTCCAGTGGTGTCCAATAGTGCTAGGCTAATGCTAGGCTAATGCTGCTGAATGCCGGTTTGTTTTGGTCCTTTCTGCTGGCGTCAGAGCCTGCGCAATTTAATGACATAATGACCTATCGCAATATGCCGGTATAACAAAAATCTCTACCGTGGGCCAAATTTATACCGTCTACCGCTTATACCGTTTATACCGCCCAGCCCTACTTGTGATGCAACACAGATACAGTGCCTTGCGAATGTATTCGGCCCCCATGAACCTTTCAACATTTCGCCACATTTCAGTCTTCAAACATAAAGATATAAAAATTAAATTTTTTGTCATGAATCAACAACAAGTGGGACACAATCGTGAAGTGGAACGAAATTTATTGGATGATTTAAACTTTGACTGTCTTGGCTGACACGTCTCTGCAACATCGCGTGGCGATCGGGGGCGGTGCCAATGGAGTGGCAGACCGGGGTGGTGGTCCCTCTCTACAAGAAGGGGGACCGGAGGGTGTGTTCCAATTATCGTGGGATCACACTCCTCAGCCTCCCCGGTAAGGTCTACTCCAAGGTACTGGAGAGGAGGCTACGTCCGATGGTCGAATCTCGGATTCAGGAGGAGCAGTGTGGTTTTCGTCCCGGTCGCGGAACACTGGACCAGCTCTATACTCTCCATCGGATACTCGAGGGTTCATGGGAGTTCGCCCAACCTGTCCACATGTGCTTTGTGGATTTGGAGAAGGCGTTCGACCGTGTTCCCCGGGGTGTCCTTTGGGGGGTCCTCCGGGAGTACGGGGTCCGGGGTCCTCTGCTGAGGGCTGTTCGGTCCCTGTATGACCGGAGCCAGAGCTGTGTCCGCATTGCCGGCAGTAAGTCAGACCTGTTCCCGGTGCATGTTGGCCTCCGCCAAGGCTGCCCTTTATCACCGGTTCTGTTCACTGTATTTATGGACAGAATCTCTAGGCGCAGCCAGGGGCCGGAGGGGGTCCGGTTCGGGAACCACAAGATTTCATCTCTACTTTTTGCGGATGATGTCGTCCTGCTGGCTCCAACGAACCAGGACCTGCAACATGCACTGGGACGGTTTGCAGCCAAGTGTGAAGCGGCTGGGATGAGAATCAGCACCTCCAAATCCGAGGCCATGGTGCTCGACCGGAAAAAAAGGTGCCTTGCCCTCTTCAGGTGGGTGGAGAGGTTCTTCCTCAAGTGGAGGAGTTCAAGTATCTCGGGGTCTTGTTCACGAGTGAGGGGAGGATGGAGCGTGAGATTGACAGGCGGATCGGTGCAGCGTGCGCAGTGATGCGGTCGCTGTATCGGACCGTTGTGGTGAAGAGGGAGCTGAGCCGAAAGGCAAAGCTCTCAATTTACCGGTCAATCTTCGTTCCCTCCCTCGCCTATGGTCATGAGCTGTGGGTAATGACCGAAAGAACGAGATCGCGGATACAAGCGGTCGAAATGAGCTTCCTCCGCAGAGTGGCTGGGCGCTCCCTTAGAGATAGGGTGAGGAGCTCAGTCACACGGGAGGAGCTCGGAGTAGAGCCGCTGCTTCTCCACGTCGAGAGGAACCAGTTGAGGTGGCTCGGGCATCTGTTCAGGATGCCTCCTGGACGCCTTCCTGGGGAGGTGTTCCGGGCACGTCCCACCGGGAGGAGGCCCCGAGGAAGACCCAGGACACGCTGGAGAGACTATGTCTCTCAGCTGGCCTGGGAACGCCTTGGGGTCCCCCCGGACGAGCTGGAGGAGGTGTGTGTGGATAGGGAAGTCTGGGCGTCTCTGCTTAGACTGCTGCCCCCGCGACCCGGCAACGGATAAAGCGGAAGAAAATGGATGGATGGATTTAAACTTTTTTAACAAATAAAAAACTGAAAAGTGGGGCGTGCAATATTATTCGGCCCCTTTACTTTCAGTGCAGCAAACTCAGTCCAGAAGTTCAGTGAGGATCTTTGAATGATCCAATGTTGTCCTAAATGACTGATGATGATAAATAGAATGCACCTGTGTGTAATCAAGTCTCCGTATAAATGCACCTGCTCTTTGATAGTCTCAGGGTTCTGTTTAAAGCGCAGAGAGAACCATGAAGACAAAGGAACACACCAGGCAGGTCCGAGATACCGAGATTATCCAACAAATTTCATTCCACTTCACGATTGTGTCCCACTTGTTGCTGATTCATGACAAAAAATTTAAATTTTATATCTTTATGTTTGAAGCCTGAAATATGGCGAAATGTTGAAAGGTTCAAGGGGGCCGAATACTTTCGCAAGGCACTGTATTTCCCCACTGTGGGACGAATAAAGGATCTCTTAATCTTAATCTTGCCAGGTGAGTCATTAGCATAGGTATTTAGCATAGGTAACTGCCCATTAATGTGCATAAAAGGGACTGCAGGGCCATGTGCAGGCGCCGGAAGAAACAGCAACATGCCTAACGCCAAGAGTTACGACGAAGCATAAGGGTCACCCTTTTTATTCTTTTGCCAGACTGAGATTAAATTCATAATATTATGACTTTAAAATCAAAATATTGTGAGAATAAAATATAATCAGCAAAATTATGAGATGAATCTCAAAATATTATGAGGTTAATCTCTTACTAAAAACATGTACAATTCTGTAGGTCTGAAGTTAAATAGAGTGAATGGATGGTGTTGATTGGGGGCTCTGATGCGCCAGTGTGTTCGGCGTCTTGCTTCTATTATCACCGTGGAATGATTGGAACAGTATCTGAACTCTGAACATTGTAAAGCGCTTTGGGTGACCGTGTCTGTAAAATGCGCTATATAAATAGACACTACTTACTTACCTACTTACAATATTTCGGTCCGCAGGGAGAGACCAGCGCTGAGACCAACACAGACTCTGAGGAGAGATCATCGCAGACCCTGCAACCTCCTGCAGCAGCAATGTACAGTATATGCCATTGTTTTGTGGCCCGTGGATGGAGAAATGCCCCCATGTATTTATTTTTTCATGATTGTAATTAGGGCTGGGACTTGATTAAAAAATATATTCTAATTAATTAGAGGTTTTGTGATTAATTAATCGCAATTAATTGCATTTTAATCGCATATAAATATTTGACCTGAGAACAGTGATAAGTAATTTTTTTTCACATGGATTTTTAGTATACCATTGAATAATGACTGAATACATAAGCTTAAGCAACAAAAATATTGTTTATTTTTGTTCAAGTCCAACAGACCAGTGCAATTTTTGCCATTAAGGGTAGCAATACCATATTTAGAAATATACTTCCCATCCACGGGGCCAACCAACGCGGTCACATCAACTTCATTGTTTCTGGGTAGCCCACGTGAATTTAGTCTGGTTTAGTCTGCAGTACCGCGAGAATCCCGCGAGCACACGGGTTCTTCAGCTCCAAGCTAATAACACCCTATCCAGTTATTATAATAGATCCATGTTTCATGTTCACTGTGGTTTGTTGTTGTCTGAACTGACTTCATGCGCGTTAGTTGGTCCTCCAGTACAATTGGTCTGTCTGAAACTCATCCAGTGAGTAACGTTCCGCGGTGCAAAAATAAATACGATTAAAATGAGTCCATTTTTTTACGCACACATTTTTGTGTAATAAATTAATCTTAATTAACGCGTTAAAGTCCCGACCCTAATTTTAATGCTATCTTCTTTTATTCAGCACTTTGAGTTGCCTTGTGTATGAATTGACGGCATGATTTCCAATTAATTTGATAATGTGTTGGCACGTTTAATTTAAAAATACATTTTAAAAATGGCTAAATTGTCACAAAAAATGAAGTGAATAAATATATACATCAATATGACAGATATATCACTGTAATGTTGTATATTATCAAACTTAACAAAAGAAGGCAACACAAGCATGCCAACATGTCGGCCCTGAAATGTGCAGAAGAGTGTTCCTGAGTGTTTGTAAGATTTGTTCTTACCTAAAAGCAATCCTGGATTAGAGAAAAATTCATAAATGTTACAATCCTCGTAACAGTTCGTGAATGAGGCCCATTGACTTTAAAAATATGTTGTTGGTTGGGTGTCTAAACTCGTCCGAATTTGTCCCAGAAAAAGGAGCTTAGTAGTTTGTCTAAGTAGGGTTCTCCACCAGAGAATTGAAAGGATCCAGAACACTAACAGATGTTTGTGTTTGTATGTTAAATAAAACATGAGGGTTTTCTGTTTGGAGCCACACATAGCTGAGCACAAAAGTACAGTGTTTATTCTCCCTGTAGTCATGTGAAAGTGCTGCGTCACACTGAGAACCATCATACTCACACACAGATGTCTATACTGTTATAAACAAGTGCAGCAGCTTGGAAACAGCCATGACGCAGACGTGTCCGAATACAGAGGTTTGGAACACATACATACAAGATGTTTGTAATAATTTTACAACAGCAGCTCCTCCAATGGCTTTAACACATCATCACTGAGTCAGTTTTAAGTGTTAGGTCTTGAATTGCCTGCAGTGTTGGAAGAACATGGAACTGAGTTGAGTTTGAGAACTGGGTTTATGAATTATCATGGATGTAGGTGGACCCATAACAATAATAGGAATTACGAACAGTGTTAAACATGATGGATTTTGTTTTTATGTTGTGTATGTGTCCTGGCCCCTCACCACATGGGAGAAGTGCCTCAACGATATACAGCAGTGTGCACAGGTCATCAGCTAAGGCTGAGTTTACACGGAGACAATGTGGCAGTAAAACGGTATAGTTGGATGTCGGTTGCTACCAACCGTTCATACGAAGACTGTGTTTCAGGGGGGTGAAAACGCGAAGTGGGACAGCTCAGATACGCTGCACAGTGGGGAGCTCTTTCACACCCGCGAGAGGGGAAAAGGTGTGAAATCCCCCTCTGCTCTGACCCCCACCTCCGCGCTGCTCCCCTCACGTAAATTTGGACATGCGCAGTAGCGGAGAACAAACATAAACAACAGTGGCGGCGGTCGCACTAACTAGCTTCGTGGGCTTCCAGCGCGGCACGGAGGATAATTCTACACCTTCGTTCGTCCAAACGAGACCACGCGAAGCTCTAGGTTCAGTTCCCATTTTCACAGCTGCTGTTAAAATGCAGAATGATGTTGGTACTTTCTGAGGGTCTGGCACAGGAAGCGAGTACACTGCCGAGAGGGGGGCTGGGCACGGGGCTCGGGGTCGTGTGAGTGTTGTAAAGTTTCTCTGCCCACTACTGGCCGGGCGCTAGAACTACATCGTTTTTCAACCTCATGTGAACGCTGAGAAATTTGAATTAAGAGCCAGGTCGTTTCTGTTAATAGCCTGGAAACGTCTGCGCAGCGTCTCAGTATAAACAGGGCCTAAGAGTAAAAGGAACCGGAATATCATGTTATGTGTCCCCAGATAACAGGTCACATGTACATGTTTAGTTTAGTTCTCAAGCAGATCGTCCAATCAGAGAGCAGCATGAGGCCCTCATTTGGGTTGCCAGTTTGTTAGTGGAAATTTCACAAGTTTTGGCTCCATCATTCCTTTCGTAATTATGTCAGTAATTTTTATTAATATACCGCCTTTCACAGACCAGAGTCACAAAGCGGTTTACAATTGCTGTGGGTATTTGTCCTCTCACTCCACACAAAGATGGAAGGGGGGTTGCCAGTACAGGAGGCGCATGCCAGACCCATTGCACATGTTTTTAGTGGTAGGGGAAACCGGAGTACCCGGAGGAAACCTACAGTACGCAGACACGGGGAGAACATGCAAACTCCACTCAGAAAGGCCCTGTTCCAACCGGGATTCGAACCCGGTTGGGTTGTTAGTGGGTTTTGTCTATAATAAACCAAACAGAAACGCAGAACCACACGTTTGTTGAAATGAAAGCATAAACAATAATAAGTATCCGAAAGAAGCTATTGTGATTTTGTTTTTAAATGTTCTAATTATTTTCATTGTATTTTTTTTTACTAACTATGTAATTGTATGTAGTTTATTTGCCTCCAGACTACAGTTGGAAATTAGCTGAAGATAATACTAGTACATTTATTCAAGTAATCTGATAAAACAGAATTAATTACACAGTTTGCACTGTTTCTAGCTAAACTCCAGCAGGTGGATTGCATCTGTATTCAGTGCTGAGGAGCCACATGTGTGACAGTAGCGTGACTGTAATTGTAATGATTTTAATTTACTCATATTATCTATATTACTAGAAACAAAATGTAGAAGGTTCTCGTTGGTCAGGAAATGTTACTGCCAATTACAACTGTAATTCATATTTGTTTCCATATCCTGATTAGCCAAACCTTATGCATTCTCAATGTCTGAAAACAACATGGACAATAGCAAGCATAACAATAGCAAGCAGAGCAAACATTCATGTATTAGTGAAGTGTCCAAGGCTGCACACTGGACAATAGGCCAATCACCCACCACCTCCTCCCACCACCACAAGACTCAAACTCAGACCAGCACTGCTCAACGGGCCAAACAAGGTCAGGAAGAACCAACTCCAGTAAACAACTATTCAGACATGAGTTTTTCTCAGTAGTAACCAGACTTTCCAACATCTTGTGTCCTGTCCAATGAATTATAGGGTGCAGTAAAAGTGAATGGGCCCCTGAACAGCAATCTATCAATACTAATTATAGAAGGGTCAATGGACTTCCGCTTGTGGATCCAAAATGCAGTATTTCCTGTTTACTGTACAAATCAAGCAATACTGAGACAAAGTAAATTGTCTCTTTTAATTTTTAAAACAATGCTCCTGGGTGTCCCCGTAGTTCCTCTATGGTTCTGAGCTGCATCAAAAAAGGCTCCAATGGTAATGTGAAAATAGGCAAGGCAAATTTATTTGTATAGCAAAGCCAATACACAACATAACTTAAAGCTGAACAAAACAAGAAATGAAAATTTAAATAATCAATAATCACAGTACATTAAAAATAATAATGTGAGAGAACTTCAAGACAGAGAGGTGAGACCAAGACTAATGTCAGAGGACTTTGGGACAGAGACCTGAGACCAGGACTATTGTGAGAGGACTTTAGGACAGAGACCTGAGACCAGGACTATTGTGAGAGGACTTCAGCACAGAGACCTGAGACCAGGACTATTGTGAGAAGACTTCAGGACAGAGACCTGAGACCAGGACTATTGTGAGAAGACTTCAGGACAGAGACCTGAGACCAGGACTATTGTCAGAAGACTTCAGGACAGAGACCTGAGGCCAGGACAAAGTGCTTTCAGGAGAACAATAGTCATTAATTTCCTCTTTCCAGTGGCAAAGGTTTGAAGGTCTTTAAGTCCTCATCTTAAACTGGACTTCACTCTGTATATTGCTTTGTAAACATACACATTGTCGTGGTATTTTAAATGTTGATCATGTACACTCGCCCCTGTCATATAAAAAAACAAATAAAACAGTAAAGAGTAAATTCCAAAGTATTCTTCGATGTAATATGACTTAATAAACTCTTCACTTATTTCTCTGCAATTTTCTGCAAAAAGAGGAAGCGAGATTGTAAAAAACTCCTCTCCCCCAAAGTCCTGCGCGCCTCTGCTCCCCTTCTCTCCCCTTCCTCCCCCTCCCTCTTCTGCACACACGCTATTTTTCCAACCTATTTCATCTTGTGTCACATTTGAACATTTGCACTGCATTAGCCGTCTGTGGATTTTGCCTCGCACCGGAATAATAGGGAAACAAAAACTATAATGGGAATGTGGAATTACATACAGCAAAGTCGGCCCGCACAATATTGATGAGAAAAGCAACTGGAATAATAGAGGAACGAATGCAGTACATGGCAGTTTGTGCTTAGGCTAGGTGTGTATGATGGTGAATCCATAGCTAACCAGGCCCCCCTAATAGACTCTTATTCTTTTGGAGCTTTATCGGATCCATCAAGCAAACATTCAGGGCTAAAATAATGGGCTTTCTGTTTGCCGCCTCTCCCCTGTTCCTCTATCTCGGGGCGGCACGGCTGGACTGTGCACTGCATACAAAGTGACCAGTCAAGAAACAGAGCTGTGGCTCTTCAGGGCCCTTGTATCAGAGCCATATCTGGAGGAGAACACTAATTATTTAAAATGAGTCTTTTTAGACAATTCAAATCAATGTATTTGTCTATCATCATAAATAACAGCAGCAGTCGTCACAGATGACTTTACAAAGTTGGGTTTTCACCAAAAACAGATCAGCGAATCAAACAATAATAACAAACACAAAACAGCCATTGGTTCATAGGGAAGTGTAGAAATGTCCCAGTGAGATTGTCTGCCTGTCGAACGAGTCTTACACATACTTTATTTTCCTGACGTAATGTCTGAGGCTAAATTGACACCTGCTATCTTACAGCGGGTCCATCGGATTGATAACATTAATCTCAGAGGTTACTGTATATGGGATGTCTAAAAAATGGATCATACTGTTGTCATGCCGAATGACACATTTTACATAATATATTAATACAATAAATTATGTCTGAAACTTTTCTCCAGAAAACGCTTGTTGCAAATCATTATTGTGGTATATTCCCGTTTATTTATATAGGCTTTGCGAGTTTGTTAATCTAAAGGAATATCATCACATGTTAAACAGTATTACAATTGGAGTATTGGTCCATATTACAGATTGATTAAATCAGTCATGCCAAAAACGCAACGTCAATAAAACAGTCTCTATGTTGTTCTCCAAGTCCAATAACACAGATAAATGGTCAGATGTTTTTATTGCAGGTGAAAAATAGCTAATTTTTTCAGAATACAAATATCTGGGCATCACAATAGACTCAAATCTCACAAGTAAATAAGGTCCGTAAGAAACTCACTACTGTCACTACAATGTCTGCAAGCAGCAAAAATGCTTATGCAGTCCCTGGTCCTTGCTGTTCAACAACATGGTCACAGGCAAATAAAACAACACTAAAACCAATAGAATAATTATACAAACGGACAATAAAAGCACTGGACAAATAACCCTTGAGACATCATCACTGCAATATTCTTCAAAAGCACAGGCACTGGAACAATCTCATCAAATATACAAAATAATCCACAATCAGTCATCTCCTCCACTGCTCTGTCTCAGTGGGTTTTGAGAGGGGCAGCACGAGGGGACTGCCTGGTTCCTCTGCACCTTCAGTCAGAGTGCCTTCTCTGTAACCGCTGCCAGAGGCTGGAACTCCATCCCAGCAAATATAAGAGAATTTACACCATACTCACTACTCCAAATACATGTTAAAAATTGGTTTGTACCACAACAGACATGTAAGCATTCGTCTAGGCCCCTTTACTCATTGTTTTGTAAATATCTATTTTGTTTGTGAACTGTTTTACTGTCTGTGTTTTACTGCATTTCATTATTGTATGACTTTTACTGTTATTTTTTTAGGGAGACTGTGTACACCTTTCCAGGGATTGAAGATAGCCTACTTGGCTAATTCTGGTGCATTTTCAGAAATGTTTATTAATGTTCCCTGTCAAATAAACTAATAAAATAAAATAAAACACAGTACAGCGTCCCATATTTTTTCACTTGAAGTTTAGGTATATCTACATCCACATAGAAGCAAAGTGTAACTTTCACTGAAATAACATTAAACTAGTATAACAATATATCCTTACTAACGGAGAGATTTTACTTGCGCATGTGCAAAATCCATAAGGGAGCAGTATGTAGAAATCTGGCCAAAAGTGGTGCTGCACTCTCCTTGACTCAAGTAGCCAGATATGCAGACGAATCGAGCAGGGACCATAATATCTGAATAGACAAGAGTTTTGTCAACAACAAATCTATAACCAACACCTTTATCAACAAAGGCCCCGATAGAAATCCTTGTTTGTTCCTAGTTTTGTCATTAATGATTTGAGAATCATAACAAGATTTTTTTTAGTACTGCGACCACATGTTTCTTCACCAGTGAGATGAGCGCAACACAGTGAGTTCTGGAAACCCGGATCACAGACTTTCTTATTGGTAAAAAGGTGGAGGGCGAGACATCGAAATGAAAACAAAATCAAGATTTAGGGAATGTAAAACTAATTCTGAAATTCAATTATCTCGACTGAACTACTGTTATCAGTTAAAGAAGTAAGTGGGTAAGTAAGAGCATTGTTTTTTAAGCCTATTTTGACATGTTATGGCCATTTATTAATGACTTGATGACTTTATTAATGACATGAAAATCTTACATATTGCTACTTAAAAAAAATTGTTAGAACGCACTAGTGTTAATCAGCTTAGATAGAGAAGGAAACATTCATTAGATTTCATTTATTGTTAATATAATTAATCAACTGACAAGTGGCTGTCGAGTAAAATAAAAAAAAATATGAACTCCAATTCAAAGGCTTTAAGTTGAACAGTAAACATTGAAGAGTAAAATTCCAAATTGGTATCAATAAACCTGAGGTCCCAAGATTTCAAAACACAAAGAAAATCTAACTCGTTCCTGGCTTCGATCACTAGTTTTCATGTCATGCATGTCTGTCACATCCTCCTCTCAGCTATAACTATTCTTAAACATGGTAATATGTGTGAAGTACCTTGTTCAGTGACACAATTCAATTAATTTCAATGTATGAACAACAGCAGTCATTTGAGAGATGCACTTTATAATGTCACAATGGATAAATTCAGTTTTCAAAGGACTTTACAAAGTTGTGGATTTAGCAACAACGTATCAGAAAATCAAATAGTTCAAACACAGGAAGGGGCAAATAGTGAAAAACGCAACTTACATAAGATAGATCTTTTATTCGTGCCACAGTGAGGAAATTTCAATCTTGCAGCGCACATACAGGACAGTAGTAAGAGCACACGTTTGACTTCAAGCGTTCCTTGTGTCATTGTCCTCCAAATAAATTAATGCAAAGAAAATACACAATTTTGTATTTATTTTATTTTCATTAATTTGGAGGACAATGACACACGTCAAACGTGTCTCTTACTACTGTCCTGTATGTGCGCTGCAACATTGACATTTTTATCTTTTAAGTCAATTGCGTGTTTCACTATTTTCCTCTCCGTCAGTACGTATCATGTTTGGCTGTAGACAGAAAAGCCACAGAAAAGTGGACTATTGCTAATGCTACCAGCAAAATGTACATATAAATCTGCTCCAGTGTAAGGGGATGCATTGTTAACGATAATGATAAAGATCATGTAGGGTGAATTTGGGCAAAAATAGACATTTTATTTAATTGAAATTAGCTCAATAATTTTTCTGGCCACGATAAATGCCATTTGCATGCTTGTTCGTTTTCATCGTCTCTCTCTCTCTCGGGTCCGAGAGCCGCACAGTGGTCACGGGGACATTAGCGGTCTAGCGGGCAGATTGAAACTAAAATCCAAAATACAGCCAAAACAGGAGCTAAACCAGAACTAAACCAGGATTGACAATGAGGGACACTGTGCTTGTGAACATTTGCCAGCCTGAGTTCTCATTCTCTACTAGTGACTAAACTAGCACAGCTAGCGTGTTTGCCATTGCGGAAGTACCGTTTAATAATAAAATAAACTTGAAAAATAAATTTACACAAAAAGCTGCTAGCTTAACTCCGTTAGCATCAAAGCCTGCCCGCTACTTCCACCTCTCCCGGCGGGCGCCACCGCTGGCCAGGGCTTCTGGTCTGAACACCCCTAGCTTCTGAAATTAGAGAACGTGCGTCCCGTGCGCGCGGAAGCTGCGTTCCAGCGTTGGCGGTCTGACACACCATTATTAGAGTAACGATGAGTGAACCCTCACCCTCGCATGGTGTGTGGGAAGGCGGGACTACTGGCGAAAGAAAATAAAACGATTGTTACATATGGCCTAATGAGGCCAGTTTTTTTTCTAGTTCATTTTTTGTTAACGGAGACTGAGAGTCAATTTTATTTATTGTTTTTGTTTGTTTGTTCTTTTATTGTGTTCTAGTGTTAAATATTTATTTCTCTTTGACAAAGTGTACCTTCATCATTATCATTGTATTCGATGAAAATTATCTCAGAACGACCATATTATCGCTTATCACAATAATTTCTGAGACAATTTATTGTCCAGCAATTTTTTTTATCGTGACAGGCCTATCGATGCATTGTGGTGGCAGGTAAAAAAGATATACTATATATGCTGAAGGTGTTCTTTGTGTTTGTGTGTTAGAAATATGGGCAGTACTTTGATTATTATTTTACTAATATGGATTGTATTTCTTTGTTAGTTGTCAGGTAATTAAGCAGTACTAGCTTCTTTAAATTTTTGTCTTATTAAAAGAACCGTCTAAGACAAAATTATTTTTTGTTGTATTTTAGTATTTCTTAAAAAGGCCCCAGACTTTGCTCAGGTTTGTTCTATGGGATAGATAAATAATACTGTATTTATCCCAAAATAATAAAACAAATAGAATTCCACCATCTCTTATAAATCCTCCATTCTCCCCAGTCCTGGTCAGACGTTCATATTGCTGCCACATGTTGAAGAAGGATACTGTGGGTGAGGTAATTCGTGACTGCAGAAAACACTAAAACAGCTGGTACCAATCCACCCAGAGCTTCAGAGAGGACCAGACCCAGACGTTCGACAGCAGCAGACCAGAGGGGGGGTAGGTAGGTAGGTAGGTAAGTAGGTAAGTAAAGTAAGTAAAGTAAGTAAGTACTTACTTACTTACTTACTACTTCTTCGATGTCGGCTCTTCCTATCATTGTGGAGCAGAATTCACCAAGCGTTGGATTGTTCACCCACTAATAGGGAACGTGAGCTGTTGTGAGACAGGTACATCATCAGTAGGGTACACAACACATTTTCACATCTCTCTGTATAAAGGCAGAGTGATGTGAGAATGTGTTGTGGTGTTGTGGGTGAGGAAACTCTTTAAGATTGGCTTTGAAATACAACTTCACAGAGGAGAGAAAGAGCGTAACTGTCTCACCGACAGTTGTAGTGTACAAACCATGCAAGAAATGTTGAGGAAAAGAAAATTAATATTTTGTTAGAGCATAGAACAAACACATCGTTCTGTTTGTTTGAGCCGAGGCTAAAAGTTTACTCAATGTTTAATGAAGGAGCACTGAGTAGTTACTGAACCCTAACCCTGAAATAGGCCATCAATCAGTATCTGCCAAAAGAAACCCAAGGATCATAATTGGTGCCTTATAAGTAGCAAGTTAACCGTCATTGTCCCTGTTTTTTATATTTCAAAAGAAGCTATACCCGATTTAGTTGATACAAATGCTTATTACTACATACAACTTGTATTATAATCCGTAATTTAATTGAAAACTTGAGGTAATTGATTCAGCTGTGTAAGAATACAAGCAGTGAAAAGTTCTGAGTCGAGTCTGAGCGGCCGCTCGTTCTCCTCCGCTCACAGAACGAGCAGCGAACAGCCTGCGTCCTCTAGCCCTACAGCGCTGCTAAAAACTAGGGCTTCGGCTTCAAAATTTGAATATAATTCTAAAATTTAAAAAATATATATATAGGGCCGATGTTCTGTCGAGTTGGTCTGCCCGTCGAGATGAACTGGCTCAGCTGTTAATGATGTAATGCAAACCAGCGCTGCGTGTCTCACGGCAGCCAAAGCAAACCAAGATGGCAAACATGTAGTCCGCGAATTGCTTTAAAAGTTAAATACGAACGAATTAAGACACGAATGTCACTTTTAATGCAATTTGAGGAGAGATGTTGATGGTTCCACGTAGTGATATGTGGGTTTTTAGAGTAAGAGTTTCATGTAAAGTTTGTTTTAAGCAGTCCACCGATCCTTACGGCAGCCGAAGAAAACCAAGATGGCGGACCTAACGTCCGTGAATCTTTTTTAAAAGTTTATACACAAACAAAATAAGACACAGATGTCACTTTTAATGGAATATGAGGCGAGATGAAGAGTAAAATGTTTGTGTAGAGTTTGGTTTAAGTACTGGTTTAACTGTCAAAAACTACACTGTGCCGCGGGGTTGCCAGGTTGGGTGGTTTCCTGCATACTTTTGTTCCAAGCGACTAGTGGGTTATAAATAGACAAAAGACAATACACAGAATCATGATGGCCTAAGTTGATTGCAATACTTTTTATGGACACATTTTTTTTCCGCAGGTTTTTGGCTGGAAAATCTTGCCAGCATCTGGCAACCCTGCCTTGTCAGTGATGAGTCATGTGCTGAATCGTGTGCTTTGATGTGAGTGGTTGAAGTAGCACGTGATTCAAACTAACGGACAAGTGCTTTAACCATCACATACAATGATTTGTTTACAAGGCCCCACCTTCTGAAATACATCCCCTATTGAGAAATCTCAGACCCTTGTGTGAAGCTCGGCGAACTACAAGGGTCTGGCAAGAGTCAGGCTAACCCAGGCTTAGCCATTGCGCCGCTACTAAGCTCTACTCTAATCTACTCTATTCTACTGATTTCTACTTGGTTAAACTCTGCTCTACTCTCTATGATATTGTTGCGAACTACCCACAACAAACCGGTATCCAGGGAAATTCCTTCCATCCAGTAGCACTCTGGCCAATCAGTGTCAGTTACAACACTTAAGTACCAGCTCGGTTAGGGTCCCTCTTGGTCCCAGGGCCAAGAGGGACTAACAAAAGACCTGGTACCGGTTATACAGGCCCAGTGGAAATACTCCAATGGACAGTGTTGATTGTTGGTGGGATTTTAGCACCACACTGTTGTAAAATAACACTGTTAGTGTTGATTGTGCCATGCATTTGTAAGATGAGGTGGATGATGTTGTCAGTGAAATTAGCTCTGAATTTATTTATTATGTTAATCCCCTTTGATTTTGATGTTTTTGATTAATGTACATTCTCATTCACATGTGATTGTTGTTTACGTTGCTGTAAAACACTTTACCTCTACGAATAAATGTTGATTTGATTGATTGTGTGGCTAATCTGATGTAATGTGAGCGGAATAATATTGTCCTGTACTGCAGTTTTGTCAATATGCATTTTCAGGGGGGGTTAAAACGCAAGCGTTGAGAAACAGCCTCCTGAGTGGAACAGAACAGATATGCTGCATGGCAGGGGGCTGTTTCACAGCTGTGTTTGTTTGCCCAGACAAAAACCACGCAAAGCTGAAGTTTCAGTTTCCAATTTCGCAGCTACTGTTAAATGCAGAATGATGTTGGTGCATACATCATTTCTAAGACTACAGTCCTAGGATTTTTACTGTAGTCTGTTCATTGCTATTCACCTGTTGTCCCATTGTCTGTTTCATGGCGCGACGACAGGATCCCTTAATCCGGCCCCCTCCATCTGCACCTGCAGACCCGCCTTGTGGGCTGCACCCCCTCCCCGCCTGGGAGTTGCTTCAGTCCTGCACCGCACCTGTCCTTGTTCTACAACCTCTGAGTGGCCTTGATCCTCGTTCTGTAGCTTAGGTCCTGGATCTATAGCTCGTCTGTCCGTGTAGAGCGGAGCCCTCTCTCAATGTGGACGTCCCTGAGGTTTCTCACTTTTCTCCCACTGGGTTTTAGAGTTTTGCCTTGCTGATGCAGGAGCAGTGTTTCCCACAGATTTGAAAGCAATGTGTGGGGTTGCGTAATGGGGATGGACGTCTGACCGATGGGAGGGGGGACGAAGAATTCCTTCATTAATTCATTAATAATTGGTTACACAAAACGTTATTAAATTTAACACCCTATACAAAACTCACACCCTATTCAAATTTCCAAGTCAAGTCCCAGCCCCTAGCCCAGGAGTTAATTTTTCCAGTCTTAAACATTTCAGCCTGCAGGTCATACCAGGGCTGCACCAAAAAACAGCCCAGGGATATTTGCCTCCTCAACGGCCCGGCCCGGTTCGTTGTAATTTTTGTGTTTGAACTCTTTGATTCACTGATCTGTGTTGGCAATGTCAACGGTTTTGTTAAGTCCTCTGAGATAACAACTATTGTGATTTAGGGCTATACAAGAGTAAATTGAATTGAATTGAAGTTTTGAGGAGGATGTTGTGGAGGAAGTGATTATACTGGTGGGGGTCGTGCATGTCGTGTTGTAAAGTTACACTGCCCCCTACTGGCCGGACGCTAGAACTACATTGTTTTCCATCGTCGTGTAGACACTTAGCACTTCGAAGATGGAGCCTGGTCGTTTTTGTAGATTGCTTTGCACCGTCTCTTCCCACAAGTTATTATCAGTTTGAACAGAGCACTTTAAATGATCTTGCCTTTGTATTGGAACTGTTTTTGTCGATCGATTCCACAGTGTAAATTGTTTACCGTCTAGTTTTATTTTTGTACTTTTAACCTTGTTTTATTTATGTGCTTGTCTTGTGCACACTGGAGCCTTTTGCCGATGTTTGATAATGCGGTTTTACTGCAAATGGCAAATAATTCTGAATCTGATGTCTCCATCTAAACAAGGCCTAAGTAGGGTATTGGGAAATCTGACACTAACGAGTGTTATTGGTATTTACACCGAGTAGTGTTAAGGGGCGTTCACACCGGACTTAACTTCGGCGTCAAAAGCGTCAGGTTTCCATTGAAAGTGAATGGTGAAGCACGTCAGGTGAAGCCGAGAGCCCCGGCGTCACTTGACGCGCGTCAAAAGCTTCAAGAGTCGCACGGACTACGCGCTCACTTGAAGCTTTTGACGCGCGAAACGCTCGCGTATCACAACAATCCCTTTGACGCCGAAGTTGAGCAAAGCTGAGCTTTTGAAGCTTTGACGCGGGCTTCAACCAATCAGGAGACGAGGAGCAGCAGCAGCAGAGGGTCTGTCTCTGTCATGAAGAGAAGTCATGTATCTGCTGCTGCTGTTTTATTGTCATTATTGTTATTAGTAATATTATTTGTATGAGTAGTAACATTCTGAGTAATAAAAATCATTGTACACATGCTGTGTAGTAAACGTAGTTTATTTAATATAAGAAAAGGCTGACGATGGGTCTGGCTCAGAGCAAGGCAGCTCCGGGCGGGCGAGAGCCGGGGAGAGGCAGGGAGAGGCGAGCGAGAGCCGGGGAGAGGCAGGGAGAGGCAGGGAGAGGCGAGAGCCGGGGTTTGAGAACTCAGACTGGGCAAGTGACATGCGGAAGTACGGCTGAAAGCGAAACTCCTCCGTACGCAGCTCCTGGAGTAAATGACGGAACTCTGCAAACACTGCAGCCTCTCAAGTCTGTGGTGAACCCAGAACATGTTTCGTTGAAGCCCTACAACAACGTTATTTTGCTTTATATAACAAATAAAGGCTCGCTGCTCATTGAAAAATCCACCGCTGTCCTGACTACAGGCAACAGAGAAGCTCCTCCCACAGACAACAGAGAAGCTCCTCCCACCGGCGTCAGGCGCGTCACTCGCGTCAAAAGCTTCAAGCACCAAAATGACAAAACTATCCCGGCGTCAGTTGAAGCGCGTCAAAAGCTTTTTGACCTTTAGTGTCATTTTCAACACTACACTAAGTTTTGATTAAGTTTTGACACACTACACTGGTGTCGGTGTTGATGAAAGCAGCGTCCTTTTTTATTTGGACACTAACATTGGTATAGTGTTAATACGTCACCATAAAGTGTTGTATAGTATTGGTAGCGTTTTACCAATATATAGTTGATTCAGTTAAAATTCTGTGTTAACTATGTAACACTTTCAGAAATGTGAATTTAACACTAGAGAGTGTATAAGCATATTAACACTTTTCTAGTGTTAAAATTAACACTGTGGGAGTTAATTTGACACTGACAAATTTACTGTGTAGTCTTTATAATTGAACAGCCTCAATGTTGTGTTTGAGCTAACAATATGTAAACACTGATCACTGCGTTGTCTCTGGGGTTTTCTGAGTGAACATCACCGTTAAAAAAAGGCATCATTTTTAAAACATTGATGCGTTCTTCTTTTTTCTCCAGGAAAAACATATTCCCTAAGAAATCCATTATGGAGAATAACAGATCACACTGTAGAGCTTCACATTATCAGCTGCTTATGGCTTATGCAGAACCTCTCTGCGCTGATGAGTCATCCATGTCAATTCACTAACAAAAAAATGCCAAGAATCTGCTCTCAAGATGCAAATTGGGTCAAGGATGAATAAACAAACTCTATTCAATCAATCTGCAGTATCTCTGTTTCTAATGTGGCTCACATGTTTCACAGTGAAATTGTATCTGTATAGACTATATACAGTGCCTTGCGAAAGTATTCGGCCCCCTTGAACCTTTCAACATTTCGCCACATTTCAGGCTTCAAACATAAAGATATAAAATTTAAATTTTTTGTCATGAATCAACAACAAGTGGGACACAATCGTGAAGTGGAATGAAATTTATTGGATTAAACTTTTTTAACAAATAAAAAACTGAAAAGTGGGGCGTGCAATATTATTTGGCCCCTTTACTTTCAGTGCAGCAAACTCACTCCAGAAGTTCAGTGAGGATCTTTGAATGATCCAATGTTGTCCTAAATGACTGATGATGATAAATAGAATGCACCTGTGTGTAATCAAGTCTCCGTATAAATGCACCTGTTCTTTGATAGTCTCAGGGTTCTGTTTAAAGCGCAGAGAGAACCATGAATGGTCGACAGTAGCTCAGTTGGTAGAGCACTGGCCTTCAGGCCTGAAGGTTGTGGGTTCAATTCCCACCTCGACACCTTCTCCACCGACTCCCACTGATGACTGCTGTCGTTGTGTCCTTGGGCAAGACACTTAACCCCACTTTGCCCAAAAGCCCCCACTGAAAGATCAAGGCTATGCTCACACTCAGAGAGCAGCCGTCCTCCTGTGGACTCACCACCTGCAGAGGGTCAGTGAGGGGCTGGTGCTATGAGACTTGGGTGGCATCTCTGATTGCCACCCCCCTGACCCAGAAATGGATTAAAGGGTAGAAAATGGATGGATGAACCATGAAGACAAAGGAACACACCAGGCAGGTCCGAGATACTGTTGTGGAGAAGTTTAAAGCCGGATTTGGATATAAGAAGATTTCCCAAGCTTTAAACATCTCAAGGAGCACTGTGCAAGCAATAATATTGAAATGGAAGGAGTATCAGACCACTGCAAATCTACCAAGACCCGGCCGTCCCTCCAAACTTTCATCTCAAACAAGAAGAAGACTGATCAGAGATGCAGCCAAGAGGCCCATGATCACTCTGGATGAACTGCAGATAACTACAGCTGAGGTGGGGATGGTGTGTTCAGGGTGGTGAGCTGTGTTGCTTTTACGCCAAACATATCGTTTTGCATTTGGCCAAAAAGTTCGATTTTGGTTTCATCTGACCAGAGCACCTTCTTCCAGATGTTTGGTGTGTCTCCCAGGTGGCTTGTGGCAAACTTTAAACGTGACTTTTTATGGATATCTTTGAGAAATGGCTTTCTTCTTGCCACTCTTCCATAAAGGCCAGATTTGTGCAGTGCATGACTGATTGTTGTCCTATGGACAGACTCTCCCACCTCAGCTGTAGTTATCTGCAGTTCATCCAGAGTGATCATGGGCCTCTTGGCTGCATCTCTGATCAGTTTCTCCTTGTTTGAGATGAAAGTTTGGAGGGACGGCCGGGTCTTGGTAGATTTGCAGTGGTCTGATACTCCTTCCATTTCAATATAATTGCTTGCACAGTGCTCCTTGAGATGTTTAAAGCTTGGGAAATCTTTTTGTATCCAAATCCGGCTTTAAACTTCTCCACAACAGTATCTCGGACCTGCCCGGTGTGTTCCTTTGTCTTCCTGGTCCTCTCTGCGCTTTAAACAGAACCCTGAGACTATCAAAGAGCAGGTGCATTTATACGGAGACTTGATTACACACAGGTGCAATCTATTTATCATCATCAGTCATTTAGGACAACATTGGATCATTCAAAGATCCTCACTGAACTTCTGGAGTGAGTTTGCTGCACTGAAAGTAAAGGGGCCGAATAATATTGCACGCCCCACTTTTCAGTTTTTTATTTGTTAAAAAAGTTTAAATTATCCAATAAATGTTGTTCCACTTCACGATTGTGTCCCACTTGTTGTTGATTCATGACAAAAAATTAAAATTTTATATCTTTATGTTTGAAGCCTGAAATGTGGCAAAATGTTGAAAGGCTGAAGGGGGACGAATACTTTTGCAAGGCACTGTAGTATCTCGAGACTCTAGATTTTTTACCTGCCACAAAATAAAATAAGGGCAAACGTTGCAACAATGACTTATCCTTAATGTGACATTTTGAAACTGTTGTCATGTTTTAGACTTTTCCCGTAACTAATCTGGAATTTCTCTATATATGAAATACATTTGGGGAGTTCTAAAGGGCTTGATCACACTAAAGGGCACAAAAGTGTGACAGAAGGCCAAAAATGTGATTTTAATAATAAAAAGATATTTTATGTTTTTCATGTGTCCAAATACTTCCTCTGTCCATTAGAACTTGCTAGAACTTAACTGTTTTATACATTAGACAAGTTTCCTATAGCGGCCCTGTTTATTTTATGTAACGGACGTGATGGTTTGACGGAATGAGGTTTGCGGAAGTTTGTTACATATTGTCAGATGCCCTCATTTGATTAAGAGATTCTATTTATTTACATAGAGTAGAAACAAACTGATACTTTCATATAGTCAACCAATTAAATGTGAAACCAGACCAGATTTTTTTTTTTCTTAAGTTTAATTTTTAGAGAAAAATGGACGGAAACCATCATGTCCGTTACACATTAATCAAGGGTCATTTAATGTTTTTTTTCTAAATTTAATGATTCCTTTTTATATCAAGTGATTTACTTATGTTGTGTTAACCATGTAAATTTTGTGGGATATCATCTGCCGCTTTTTAGGACTGAGGATATTTTATTTTCTATGTAACTGCCGTCACAGTAGAATGGTCAAATCAGAGGCTGATTTGGTAGTTTAAAATGTCGCCAAAAATATATTTGGCAAAATCTCCTTTAGATTGTATCCACACTATCTCTTCAATGTGTCTGTGTTTGAAATCTTTTTTCCAATCTATGATAGTTTTTTTGGTTTTTGAGTTATAACCTTTTAAAGTCCAGATACTTTAATTGACACTTTACTGTGAACACACATAGAACCAACATATAAATAAGATAATAAAACATAAAAAAATCTTTTCATGATTGATACATTAATATTTCTGGATGCATTATTATTATTATTATTATTATTAATATACTGTGGCTGAGATGGCGAATCTGGGTTAAGAGCGTTGCGCAACAGCACAAAGTCACTGTATGTGTCGGCTCCACACGCAGGGACAGACGATGAGGAACAGATGTACAACTGCCTGTTTTAGCAGCTGGAGGTTTAGGGCAGCGGCCAGGCTACGAGGTCAAATGTCAAATGAAGAAATGTGCAAAAATGACCACAAAGACACGCCACCAAATCCTAGAGAACCAAGATGCCCCGGAGATCCAAGACACCATTGAGAGACCAGAGAGGGAGACTAGGGAAAAAGAGACACCAGAAAGACTAGAGAGAGAGACCAGAGAGAGACCCTCTGAGACACCAGAGAGAGACCAGACAAAGAGAAACCAGAGAGAGGGACCAGAGAAAGAGAGTTCAGAGACATGGGTAGATAAAATGACATTCAGTGGACATCTGATATTGCAGTATTTTACTCTGTACAGAAGAATTACATGTAAGGCATAGTAGTTCAAAGAAGAAGTCGGTCCAATGGGGAGATTTCAGTTTGATGCATTGATGTTTGCTTGTTGCCTTGATGTGTATACGTATACACATCAAGGCAACAAGCAAACATCACTTCCACGCTCCATATAGGGAAAGTGGGTTTAGTGTCTTGTCCAAGGACACAACAACAGCAGACATCGGTGGAGAAGGTCTCGTGATGGGCTTGAACCCACAACCTTGGGCTCACAGGCCAATGCTCTTCCAACTGAGCCACTGTTGCCCCGTTCTCATTGTGCAGTCAGACAGCAGTCAAAAAGACTTACAGAGGGTGGATCAGACTGTTACTGAAGCTGTTTCCCGTTAATTCTACAATTAACGATCTGAAAAACGGTCTTCTTATCACAATATCAGTCATCCAAACTACACCAAATCCTTCCTAACGCCAAATGTATTATTCTTGCCAACAATACATGGAGCCTGTTTTTCCTGAGGTCCTCCAAACCACTCTCGTCTCTCCTCTCCCCCTCTCCTTTCTCCCCTCTCCTCTATCCTCTCTCCTCCCCATTTATCAGCCGCGGCCCGTGGCTGTGTGGGAGCCGGCCCGAGCCGCTATTGTGTCCCTGCTTGAATTAACTATTGATTTTCTCCTCAGCATTATCAGCGCTCGTCTGACAACAAACCAGCAGCAACACACACAAGTGCGAGGAAGGCCCTGGATGTTGTTAGCGCAAAGATGTGGTTTATTTACAGGCTGCAGCACCAGTGGGAACAAGCCCAAGTCCAATATTAACAAGGTGATCATGATAATACTTACACATTCATGGAAATACTCACACGTGTGAAGAACAGAGAAAAAGAGGAAAAGGACAATCTGTGGGTTTAAAAAAGGAACTCTACATACAGATTTCATATACTGTTTTTTCCCTGCACTTTTAGGCGCACATTTAAGCTTTCAATTTCAACAGGCCGCCTTATGTCTGGTTGTGTTTCCGACTTCATGCGTTTCAGACTTCATAACTGACTTTTGTTTAAAACTGATAAATGTTGTGAGTTTTTAAAGTTCTAGAGTTTATGATGAATTGAGTAAGTTCAATAACTCAATTGATTTATAATGTTTGACCACGGACGGTTTGGTTTACAGGTTTAGCTGATGGACATTGGTCATCTGCCCCTTATGGACCAATGGCTCTATGTGCTTTTTTGTCATATCAACTCCTGTGTTTTAACTGTTTGATGCTCTGATCTGTGTTGGTGAATCAATAATTTGGTCCTCCGAGATAACTATTATTGAGATTTAGGGCTATAAAAGAATATATTGAATTGAACTTATTCCGTTTAAACCTGGAAATAAATCATTTTTGATTGACCATAAAATCTGTGGTTTTGAAAGCCAGAATGACAGGGAAAACATAAGTCGCTTTAATGAATGACACTTATAGACAGGTCCAGCTAATGGTTTGAAAAATACAGCAAAGCAAATAATGGGACGGGTATTCCAAACATAAAAGAAGGACGACTCACACCGGGAAGGAACAAGCAAATCAGCCTGCAAAACATCCAAACTCCGGCGATCCAAGATGGTGCCCTATTCAAACAAATGGCTTGTGCTCAGTAGCGCATGGGGACCAAGAGATTAGCGGAACTCGCCTACATTTGGGCTTCGTCTGGTCCTCCCAGTTCTGTGCAAAGGACGAGCTCCCATGATGCGTTGTGCAAAATACGCGTGTGTCGCTCTCATGCAAGTGCACAGAGGGACGACAAGGGACACTAACATTGAGTTCTATGGGACTTTTTTCTGGGTAGCCCACATGAATTTAGTCTGCAGTACCACGGGCGCCCCCGTGCACATGGGTGGGACAGCTGTAAGCTAATAATACCCCATCCAGATATTATTATAGATCCATGGTAACACCTCAAATCCCTGCAAGATAAATCACCAATACCACTTTTTTCAAAACCGATACGCGTACCTTAAAGCTGCACTAACTGACTTTATTTTCGTATTCATTACAAAAATGCTATCCATGTCCATGTAGTGCATTGGGATATACGTCCTTTTGAAGAATAATTAGCGCAGATTTGTGCTGGCGT
The DNA here is from genome assembly GCA_964034765.1 of Knipowitschia caucasica. NCBI lineage: Eukaryota > Metazoa > Chordata > Actinopteri > Gobiiformes > Gobiidae > Knipowitschia > Knipowitschia caucasica. The sequence continues at coordinate 29,228,688 of OZ035839.1, forward strand.
GACATTATATTTTAGATTGAGTTTTGATGAAACAAGGAAGAGAATGTGTTTCGGGTCGCAGATTGTGACCAATCACAGCGGACCAATAGCCCCCACTTTCGTGAGAAATCTACAGGTCCGTTAGCACAGACAGCTGAGTTAGCACAACAAGCCGAGGAGCTAACCTGAAGCTTCGTGTCTTCATCACCGGTTACTGCTTACTTAGCGAAACAGCCATCCAAAAGAAAGTCCCGTTCCTCCGCGCTTCCCGGTTCTATCGTTTTATGGTCACGCCATCCACGTGCAAATCCATATTCATGTATTATCCATATGGGGAGACACTAGCTCCGTCCCAACAGTGGGTGTGTGTGGGGGGCGATAGCTTCGTGGGTGCGGGGAGGGGAGCAGAAAGAGAGAGGCCAGCGGGTCCGCGGCTTCAAAATCCCAAAGTCAGTTAGTGCAGCTTTAATTTTAGTACTTGCCGATACCGACATGAGTACTGCATAGTGTTATCCCTGGGAATTCATAAAACTAATTCTGCTGAAAATTAAAATATTTTATTTCTCATTTCAACATTAGGAAAATCCTTTAACAATTAAGCATTTTAGAAATGTTTCTAGCGTTGGTTGTTTTGTCAGAGACCTTCCATAGACTTTATAACAACAGTATGTGTTCACAGAGGTGAGCCATACGCTTAATTATGAGACTGTACTTCCGCATCGGCAAACTTGCTAGCTGTTCTAGATGCTAGCTGCGCTAGTTTAGTCACTGGATAATGACAACTCGGGCTGGAGGCATGTTCATAAGCACACACAAAGAGACAGACAGTATTCTCAAGGGGAAAGGAAAGTGTCCGAGTCTAAGTTGCTATTTGTGAATGAAGAGGATTTTTTCAGTAAGCTAGGCCTATGTTCAACATAACTGTTCTAAAAGTATATTTTCATTATTTTTTGCTGGAAAAGCACTCTCTGTTTAGCTTAAAGCCCTCAAGTTTACATTGGTTACTGTATTCTTTCAGTTGCTCTAAAAAAGTATTTTGGGTGAACTTTTTATTTTTTTTAGGCTTCAAGGTTTTATGCTACCTCTGATTAAGAATGTCTTATTTTTGAACTTTAAGAGCAATAATTATATTCTGTTAAGGAATTCATGTTTTTTCATTCAAATATGTAAATCAACATGTGTACATTGATATTAGTCAATTAATGGCGGGATAATCGAATCGAACTGAAAAAGTTAATTGTTAGATTAATCGATGCATTGAAGGGATCGAAAATAATTCTAAGGATCGAAAATAACCCTAACCCCGATACCAACAACAACAACTTATTCTTGTATAGCCCTAAATCACGACAGAAGTCACCTCAGAAGACTTAACAAAAGTAGTATCGCTATACATTATGGATTGGGACAGGGCTCAGGTCATCAAGACAGGGCTCAGGTAATCGAAACAGGGCTCTAGTCATTAAAACAGGGCACAGGTCATCAAGACAAGGCTCAGGTTATTGAGACAGGGTCAGGTCATCAAAACAGGGCATGGGTCATCGGGACAGAGCTCAGGTTAGCGAGAAAGGGCACGGGTCATCGAGACAGGGCACGGGTCATTGGGACAGAGCTTAGGTCATAGAGAAAGGGCACGGATCATCGAGACAGGGCACGGGTCATTGGGACAGAGCTTAGGTCATAGAGAAAGGGCACGGGTCATTGGAACAGAGCTCAAGTCATCGAGAAAGGGCACGGATCATCGAGACAGAGCTTAGGTCATAGAGAAAGGGCACGGATCACCGAGACAGGGCACGGGTCATTGGGACAGAGCTCAGGTCATCGAGAAAAGGCACGGGTCATAGAGACAGAGCATAGGTCAGCGAGAAAGGGCATGGGTCATCGAGACAGGGCACGGGTCATAGGGACAGAGCTCAGATCATCGAGAAAGGGCACGGGTCATCGAGACAGGGCACGGGTCATAGGGACAGAGCTCAGGTCATCGAGAAAGGGCACGGGTCATCGAGACGTGTCATTGAGACAGGGAAAACTAAAAAATGCAAGAAGGGGGACAGCTAGAAAATCATTTAACACAAAAATCTCATTGGACATTTTATAAGCAAGCATGAGGTGGTGACAGCAATTGCATGCAAGCTGAAGAAAACGGAAAATTGAAGCCACCTAGAAATAGATATATACAAAAAACAAATTGTGCATCCCTAATTGAAACTGTTTTTGTTGATCGGTTTCAGAGTGATTGCTTCTTGTGCTTTTTAGCTTGTTTATAGGGACTCTTGCACATGTATTCCAATTTAGTATTACTGCAATAGCAAATAAACTGAACCTGAATCGGTCCGGTCCTCCACTCCCGTCTTACAGCCCCTCTGCACAGCGCATGCACATTGGGGGTCCCACTTATCACCTGGTTAATTTTAGCCCATGAGGATCTCCCCAGAACACAAACACCACACACCTGTCGGTCGGACAAGTCATTGGCACAAAGTCACCGCTTCTGAATCCTGCTCCACTCTCAGCTCTTTTGGGGATTATTATTGGGTTTAAAGTTGTTATTATTGGGTTTAAAGCTGCGTTTCAATATCATGTATTTGTGTATAACCCTAAATCACAATAGCAGTCGTCTCGGAGGACTTTACAAAGTTTTCAATTCATTAACAAAAGATCAGAGAATCACACAGATTGAACACAGGAAATGAAACAATAACAATCACATTGTTTTGGAGTGTTAGGAGTGAGACCTCAGCACCGGTGACTAAACTTCAGTTTGTCCTGAAGCTGGAGAGAGGTCTCTATAGATGTCAAAATCGTTCAGCTCCTCATCCCTAAGAATTTACATTGTAATAACAGTTTAAATATTCTGCTAGCTCTACTCCAGTACTAACCTGGCAAGAGCCAGATTGATGATTGTGTAGAACTCTAACGCGTTCTCCGCGATATCAATCTGGGATTTCTCCCGGAGAATCCTTTCGGGGAAAGGAGGGGTAAGCAGCAGAATACTTGAAGCTGATTGGGCGAAGTGACGCTGTGTGCCCGCCTACCAAGGTTGCCGTCCAGAAATGTACAAAGCGCCTCTCGCTGTTCATCTTTCAAAAAAGAAATTGGAGATTCTGCTAAAACTGACTTTGCGTCCGTCCTCCTGCGTAGCCATGTTTGTTTTGCGTCGGCCCGGCACTTCTTGCTTTCGTCAAACCCGGATATCCCGCCCTAAACCCCCAGACTGGCGCGTGATTGGCTCGCACACCCAGTGGTTCGACTCGAAAAGTGTAAGCGGGAGCGGTACAAGATGTATTCTCGAGTGTTTGTGAACTCACAAATACCGCGAGAATTCAGCTTGCAGGCAAGGTTACTCCAGTACACCTTCATGTACAACACATTGTTCTATTCTGACCCTTCTGGAAATAATCCTGATCCATCCACAAGATAAGTGAGATGTCCAGTATGTATTCATTAAAAAGCATTGCATAACAAACCCTGGACTCCCTGGACCTAAGGGGTAGTCCCCAGTCTGAAACCCTGGACTACCTGGACCTGAGGACCAGTCCTCTGTTGTGAGACAGAAGACTCACAACTTGGGCTGCGACAATGCGTCAACGTCATTGATGACGTTGACGCAAAATATGCGAGTCAATTCGTCAGACTCAAAACAAAGATTTTCTTCCACGCGCACTAACCTATTCTCTAAATTTCAAAGGCTGGGGGTGTTCAGACCAGAAGTCCTGCTTTGGCGCCCGGCGGAAGTAGCAGAAGTGTTAAACTAGCGGCTTTTTGTGTAAAGTTCTTCTCCAAGAAGGCAGCTCTGCAGCGTTTCTGTGTCTGAGACCTTCCAGAGACTTTATATAACAGCAGTATGTGTTCACGGAGGTGCGCCATACGTATTTTTTTAATTATTAAACGGTACTTCCACATTGACGAACATGCTAGCTGCGCTAGTTTACAGTCACTGGAGAATGACAACTAGGGCTGGAGGCAAATGTTCACAAGCACAGAGTCCCCCATTATCACACAAAGAAACAGACAGTATTCTCACGGGGAAAGGAAAAGGTCCAAGTCTAAGTTGTTATTTGTTAATTGTGAAAGAAGATGATTTTTTCAGTAAGCTAGGCCAATGTTGAATGTTGAATTCAAAATGTTTATTTTCATTATTTTTTGCTGGAAAAGCACTCTGTTTAGTTTAAAGCCCTCAAGTTTACATTGGCTACTGTATTCTTTCAGTTGCAAGTATTTTGGGTGAACTTTTTACTTTTTTTATTGAATGCTAAACATCTGAAAGAAGAATAATACGATGCGCTTTTTTCAGTAAGCTAGGTGTGTTTTCAAGGCTTTAAGGTTTTATGCTACCTCTGAATAAGAATGTCTTATTTTTGAATTTTAAGAGTAATAAATATATTTTGTTAAGGAATTCATGTTTTTTCATTCAGATATGTAAATCAACATGTATACATAGAAAATAGTCAATTAATGGGGAGATAATCGAATCAAATCAAAATCAAATCGGACTGAAAAAAAAAAGAATTATTAGATTAATCGATGCATTGAAAAAATAATCGCTAGATTAATTTTTCCCAGTCCTACTCACAACAGAGGTTCTGTGACAACCCTGGAGACGGCTGCTGTTGTGATTTGGGACAAGGAAAGTTTGTGAACACACAATACAACTATTTTTCATCCTCCGATTTAGAAAAAAATGCAACATAGAGAATCAGTGTAAAACCAGAATAATGTTTTCATGTTCTCGCTCAAGCTGCTACAAAGTGGCTTATCAAAACTAATGAAAACACAGGTCATAAAGAGGCAGGGTCAGAAAGCGCAAACTATTTCAGATTCTTCTCCACAACCGAGTGAATTCCGTGAAAGCATTTGGGCGATTCAGAAAACTACGCAACAAATGTTTCTAGGATGATGAATAGTAAAACAATTTTCCCAAAGAATGAGTACAATTGTGAATCAACAGGAATCCCAACAGTACTAAAAACTGTGAGCGTGGTCTCTGGTTTTGTTGCTCATTTGGTCCCCGTCCTCCACCAGGATTCAGTGGCAAACTCCAATCAAAAAGATCAAAAGTACATCCAGTCCATACTGTTTATTGTACAGAGTATTAGGAGTGGACTGACCAACTAAAACATAAGCAAGCAGGAGCCATTATACTTATATGGACATATGTTCCAACAGGGGGTTAAGGTTAACTGCGTGTGTCTGTAAGTCTGTGTTTAAATGTGTGTGCATGTGTGTGTGGGGGGGGGGGACATGGCTGGTTGACACTGCTGTAATGAGGACTCCAACCCAGATGGCCTCTCCAAAAAATATGAAGTATGATCGTTCAAGGAGCCAGTGACAGCCTCCTCCTCAAGTGTTCAGTGAGAGAGCAAAGCAAAAAATGACAGTGATTGTGTGTGTGTGCGCGTATTCCTCATCGGTAAGTATATGTTGAATCTATCTTCATAGTCCCGCGGAGATTCAGAGGCTCTTCCTCAGGGGAGTCCTAGTCTATCGTACATGTGTAAGCGGTTGTGGAACTGGAGCACTATGAAGGAAACCTAAGGATATAAAGGTCCAAACATGAATGAACCAATTATTTCCAAATGTAGCACATTCTAATGGCGCTTATAACCCATATATTCAGCACTTAATCTGAAACGTGAGAGGTCCCTGAACGCAGCGGATGAGTTGATCCATCGAGTCCCAAGGCGGGTGGGGTATAATGATGCAAGATTATTATCCATGCATTTATCTCAAGCCCCGATGATCCAAGATGACGCCCTATTCAATGAATGGCTTGTGCTCAGTAGAGCATGGGACATACACGGGGACCGAAAGATTAGCGGTACTCTATTTGGGCATACGGGTGTGTGGCTCTCATGCACAGAGCGGCTCGGCCCCGCTCTGACCAATCAGAGCAACGGTAGAGCGGAGCCAGAGTGGGAAGGAATCGAGCATAGTTTGTGGCAGTAAAGTGTGGATTTAAAGAAAACGGATTTAAGAAGAAAAAAGTTCAGGATGACAAGAGACTCTAAAATCCCCACAAAATTCGACCTTTATGAAAGCTGTAGGTTCTTTGTCACCTGAGGAAATAATAAAAAATAATTTTAAAAAGTTATAAAATAAAAAAGTGGAACAAATATATAGCCCTTAGATACTTTTGTTGCAATTGATTTTATTCAGTAGGACTACTGATAGGACTACTGATACAATACGCAACAATTTCTACTGTTATTTTATCCAAAAATGCCCAAAATTAAGATTAAGATTAAGAGATCTTTTATTAAGAGATCTTTTATTCGTCCCACAGTGGGGATATTTCAGTGTTGCATCACAAGTTATAGAACAGTAGGAAAGAGGACAGTTAAGTGAACAATAGCTATACTAATACAAATAAAAACAGAATCTCTAACTCTAGCATCAAAAGTATAAAATCTCTATCTTGAAACTAATAATAAAAGAAGTGTAAAAGTTTTACATTTGGCAAAATATGAGGCAAGTATAAAGTAATGTGTATTCTAGTGCAAGCAAAGTACAGTTATATGTTAGCATCTGTACATGTTAGCAGCAGTATGTTTACACCTGTACATGTGAGTAGTAGTATGTTTACATCTGTACATTAGCAGCAGTATGTTTACATATGTACATGTTAGCAGTAGTATGTTTACATCTGTACATTAGCAGCAGTATGTTTACATCTGTACATAAGCAGCAGTATGTTTACATCTGTACCTGAGCAGCAGTAAGTTTACATCTGTACATTAGCAGCAGTATGTTTACATCTGTACATTAGCAGCAGTATGTTTACATATGTACATGTTAGCAGTAGTATGTTTACATCTGTACATTAGCAGCAGTATGTTTACATCTGTACATTAGCAGCAGTATGTTTACATCTGTACATTAGCAGCAGTATGTTTACATCTGTACATAAGCAGCAGTATGTTTACATCTGTACATTAGCAGCAGTATGTTTACATCTGTACATTAGCAGCAGTATGTTTACATCTGTACATAAGCAGCAGTATGTTTACATCTGTACATTAGCAGCAGTATGTTTACATCTGTACATTAGCAGCAGTATGTTTACATCTGTACATTAGCAGCATGAGGCTGAGACACAGGGATTCAGTAAAGTGACAGTGACTGTGTTGTTGTGTGGTTATTGCACATTCTGATATAAGTTAAGCATGACACGTGCGATCAAGTTTGCAGTGTTCATCAGTCCTTATTGTTTGTTGTACAGTCTGACAGCAGCAGGAAGGAAAGACCTGCGGAACCTCTCCTCTCCTCAAGACTCTTTTAAGAAATATATGATTAAGACTGTTACAACAGCCTTTTGATTCCAAAACAGACAAAATGTACATGGTTTTCAATGTGAGCAAAACTGAGACGTCCCATCTCTGCTCATTCGCCCCCTACAGGCCAGTTTAATTAAACCCAAAAATTGATTTGAATACGGTGCCATCTTGGATTGCTGGGGCTCGGTCTCTGCACTGACTTCCTGTGGCCCAAAGAATAGACTTTAAAGCAGCTTTGCTTGTGTACAAGTCTCTCAATGGCCCCGCATCAGTACATTGGAGATATGTTAGTGCAATAAACCAACTCAGACTCTGGATAGCACAAGGACTCATCCTGCTGGTGCCCATAGTCAGAATTAAACATGGGAAGGCTGCTAAAATCTGGAACCGTCTTCCAGAAAATGTGAGAAAGACTTCTTCTCTAACAATGTTTAAAAGGGAACTATCCTTATTAAAAACTATTTTTTTTAATATATAAAACACATTACAAACATGCGTTACCCACCACAGCAAAGTGTTTTTATGCAATAGATGATAAATAAATCGGTAAAATAAGTTTTCAATATGAACGCCTCTGATTGGTCAGAACATAAAGTTACCGAAAGAAGAGTGTAAACAGCAGTCCCTACGATCTTTGACTTATTCAGAGAAGGCGACAGTCCAAACAAACTGGGAGAAGACACCAACGCGAGTTCCATGATCCCACCCGAAATTAGTTCTATCAGGCTCCAACTAAAACCAGTTTTTACGAGTTTCAGCCCAGTATTCAGCAAAACACAACGACTGTCATTGAACCATGAATCCATGTTTCACTCTCTAACTACGTTTAGTAAAAGACATAGATATGACACATACCATCATGTTTTAGACTTTAGAACCACAGACAAACGTTCAGTATAACACCATATATGTTTGCATTTGATTGAAGTCAGACACTCACCATTTCTCTCAAACTCAACATCTGGAACTGGGACATAGAGTTGAGGCTTCTCTCTCGTGTTGTGGGTATTGACCAAGCCCCGGCGATTCAAGATGGCGCCCTATTCAAATGAATGGTTGTGCTCAGTGGCGCTTTGTGACGGCATGGGGGCTGAAAAGATTAGCGGAAGTTGCCTGAAACTCGCAAAGATCTATGGGAAACTCGCAAAGAACTTTGGGAAACTCGCAAAGATCTATGGGAAACTCGCAAAGAACTTTGGGAAACTCGCAAAGATCTATGGGAAACTCGCCTGTATTTGGGCATCGTCTGGTCCTCCCGGTTCTGCGCAGTGGATGATCTCCCATAATGCGTTGCGTCAAACACGCGTGTGTGGGTCTCACACCAGGTCTCACGCACGTGCACAGAGGGGCTCGGCCGTGCTCTGACCAATCAGAGCAGTTCATCAGAGCGGGAGTTAGAGCGAGAGCCAGAGGAGTAGAGTTTGTGGCACTAAAGTGTGGATTTAAACAAAACCGAAGGATTTAAGAAGAAAAAAAGTTCACGATGACAAGGGACACTAAAATCCCCACAAAATCCTATCTTTATTAAAGCTGTAGGTTCTTAGTCAGCTGAGGTCGAGCTGTTTTAATATGCATTGAGTCCTATGGGGAAAATTTCTGGGTAGCCCACGTGAATTTAGTCTGGTTCAGTCTGCAGTACCGCGAGAATCCCCCGAGCACATGAGTTATTCAGCTACAAGCTAGTAATACCCTATCCAGTTAATATAATACATCCATGGTATTGACGTGTTTGCTGGTGTTAGAGTGTTAGCTGATGTCCGTAAAAATAATCCATGTTGTCAAACCACCTCCAGACTTTTTGGTTCTGTCCACTTTTTTGGCTGGGATCTTTCATTTCACGGTAGTCACTTTGACACTTAACTTTTCTCTGCACTGCGATGTCCTTGATATCCATTCCTTCGTTGCTAGCGCTACCTCTGCTAACACTTATTTACACTCACTCGGGTGGCACCATCTAGCTCAAACTGGCCGCATCCGCAAAGCGGGTCGAGACGGGTCGAACCATAGATCCATAAGTCCAGCCTGTGGAATCGGCCCTAATGTTCACATATGTTGAGTTCTTGAAGATTGCGCCTCATCTGAACCGAGTCAGAGTCCTCAAAATCAGAATTACTGTCATAACAAGTACGCAAGGGCTCAAAAATAAAAACCCCTGTCTTGTATTGTCCATCAATTAATAACAAATATCTGTTTAAAACGTGAACGGGTGAAACTATCTGTCAAAATTAGTTTTATTTAACCCAAAAAAGACCACAATACAAACAAAATGAGAAAATGTCCCTTTTAAATCTAGGTTAATACAGATCTGTTTCTCTGTGCGTAAAACTGACAGATTTTATCTTTACTGTTTATTGTACTTTGATTATTTATTACACCAAATATGACCAATACAAATCCACACTAGGCTAGCTGGTTAGCATACCCAAAGAAAACAGCACTCTAATGAACAAACAATGTCAAGTTTTTTCAAAAACGTTTCTACAGAATTGGAATCTACATACAGGAAACTAACACATCAGAACGAGAGATCTTCCTAAAAAGATTGTCTTCATTATAAGTGGACGACAAAAATCAGTCCCAGTGAGAGAGCGTCAGTAGCAGCGAGAGGTCAGTCCCAGTGAGAGAGCGTCAGTACCAGCGAGAGGTCAGCCCCAGTGAGAGTTTGTCCCAGTAAAACCTGAAGAGTAAACAGTAACTGAGAAATACACAGTAACTGAAGAGTATAGTCTGCATGAGTACATCTCAGTTCAATTGTGCAAAGGAGTCTCGCGGCGGAGAGTCGACCTATCGATTACAGCTTCAATCGACCACAGCGCGTGTCACTCACCTCTCTGCTGCGCGAAGACGCATTGCCATAGCAACGCGGAGACGAGCGCGAGCCGCGGGAACCCCATTGAATTGCAGCGTGTGTCCGCGGTGCTGTGTGCGGAATATTGTCATGTGGAACTTGTGATTAAACTTTTCTGTGGCCCGCGCCTCTGCGCTGAGGTCTCCTCCTCTTCCCCTCCCCTCACCCTCTTATCCTCTCCCCCTCTCGCCGCCCCCTCTCCTTCGAGGCTTCAGGCCACACAAGGATCAAGGAATTTAGGAAACACGAAAATCCACTGGAGCTACACTTGGTTTGTGACCCGTTGTCAGCTTTCTGTAATTTCACCAGGATTTTATAATCCTGGTGAATTGGGTGCGGGCACACACATATATTTTATAATATGTATTGTAAGTGAATTGTATTTGTATTGTATGTATGTCTGTATTCAAGTGTATGTATTGCATGTATGTGTTGCTGTGGGGCAAAATAAAGACAGTAAATGTGTAACAAAACCTTCTTGCTGTGAAGCGTAATGATATGGATATGTGTGAAGTAGGTTTGTGGAGGAAAAATAAGCATCTATCTCATCTGTTCAGACAAATCCAAACTCTCATAAACGTATGAGAGTCCTTGGGTTTCATCGTCGCCCTGAGCAGTGATGCAGTCATCAAAGAGCGAGGACAAAGCAGTTGTGGAGAGCAGCTCATAGCTCAGATGACAGATTCTGTGTGAGAGACTTCACTACATAATCAGAAACAGAGGGAGAAGTTTGTGTGGAGCAGCTCCTCCTGCTGCCCCTCTCCCCTCACCACACTCTGACACAAACACCAGTCCTACAGCCCAGGACTCAGGCACCATGCATGCACGCACACACACACACACACACAGACATGTGTGCATTCAGGTGCAGTGTCACTAACTAAAAAAACAATTCAATAAAAAAACTTAATGCTGATGACGGAACAAAGCATTCAAGTAACAGCACTCCGCAGGAAACTCTCTAAAGCTTAATTTACAGTTAGTAATTATCGCCAAACCTCTAAATATTTAAAAGTGAGATACTGAGAGCTAAGTGTCTGAGTGAGTTTTTACTGTAAAAAACTGATCAAAAGCTGTAACAAAGACCGTAAATGCAGCAAATGTAGGTCCTGGCTATTATGAGGAACTAGTGACTTTGTTTGTTTTTTTGGATTAAAAGTTGGGTATTCCAACTTAAAAGTACTATTTCAATTGGTACTACTCTACATATTTAAAAGTGAGATCTATTTGAGCTATCAAATCAAATGATTACTCGGCTCCTCACAGCAGAAGTAGAACGCTTCATTTATTTGAATGTAATTTCAAATCGTTCTACCGGTAATTATTTCTTGATAACCGACCTCTCAAAACAATAATGGCCGCTGCCCATGGCAACGCACCCTCTGCTTGTAATTCAGATCTGTAGATTAATCCGCAAGTAGTCCGGCCACTTCGTCGCTATTACTGTCTCTGCGAGAGAAGTTTTCGGAGATAGACACACTCAATAAATGCAAATACCAATCAATCAACACATTTAAATGTTAATGGGAGAATACATTATACATATACATTCTTAATATACAGTACATGTGTCACAGGTTTAAAAGTGTCTGTTGAGGGGATAAAAGGCGGATAAAATTTTATAAAATATATACAAAAAGGATCGATAAAAGATGATAAAAAAAACCCGCAGTCCACTCGTTCCTCCCCACTGGCCTCCGCTCTTCTCAGTCCCGGGACCGGGCCGCAGTCCCACCAGCCGCTCGCCGACCACGGGTCGCCACCGGGCACCCGCGGGGGAGAGCCGGCACATCCTGGTCTCTCTGTGGGCCTAGCCCGGGCGCGCGCGCGCCAATGCGCGCCTCACCGGTGCCGCTCTCCCCGCTGGCCTCAGTGCCCCATGGTCTCTGGCTGGCGGTGCTCGTCCTTGGCCCGGTCCCGCGTCCTCTTCCTCTTCCTCTTCCTCTGGACTGTCTCTCCTCTGTCTCTCTTCCTCTCTCTGTCCTCCCGTCTCGCAGTGCCCGCACCCAATTAAAAGGTCTTGATTAAAACAGGTGCGGGTTAGGGGAAGTCTCAAGGTAACAGTGATAAAATGCATGCATTAAAACCATAAAAACACAAAACACATCATAAAAATAAAAGCAGTTAAAAGTCCTTTTAAAAGTCCACTTTCCGACACATGCAAAGAGGTTTTCAGAATCATCTGTTAAGGCAAAAATACTGTCTTAATGCAAGAAAAAGCAATTCCGATAAACCCGGAAGTACATTCCGGGACATTTTAGGACACATTTGCAGAGGATTGAATTATGGATTTGGATCTGGATCCCGGTAACATCTTTGCCGTCCAGAAATGCACAAAGCGCCTCTCGCTGTTCATCTTTCAAAAAAGAAATTGGAGATTCTGCTAAAACTGACTTGATAGCCTCAGCTACGCGTCCGTCCTCCTGCGTAGCCATGTCTGTTTTACTTTGGACAGGTGTCCTGCCGAGTTGTGCCGCTCTGCCGAGTTGTGACGCCCAACTGTTAATGACGTAATGAATGATGCAATGCAAATCTGCGCATGCGCGTCTCACGGCAGCCGAATAAACCAAGATGGCCGACAAAAAGTCCGTGAATTGCTTTAAAAGTTAAAATACGAACGAATTAAGTCACGAAGGTCACTTTTAATGCAATTTGAGGCGAGATGTTGATGGTTCCGCGTTGTCACATGTGGCAGGACACCGGCACTTCTTGCTTTCGTCAAACCCGGATATCCCGCCCTAAACCCCCAGACTGGCGCGTGATTGGCTTGAACACCTAGATGTTCTACTCAAAAAGGGTTGGCGGGAGAGGGGCAAGATGTATTCTCGAGTGTTTGTGAACTCACAAATACCGCGAGAATTCAGCTTGCAGGCAAGGTTACACACACTGCTGATGTTCAGAATTCTTTGTTCAGTTTTCATGCCGTTCGATAGCCAGCCTATTGTTACTCGCATAGCCACGGGATCACCAACACAGATCAGAGAATCAATAGTTAAAACACATAAAGAATATAGAACACATTTCAAAAAATGTCCATACATTTTTTAGAATGTTAAAGTGTCCTGGTTCATCACCACAGTCCTTCTAGTTGGACACAAACTGCCCAACAGACCATTGAAATCTTTGCAGAAAAGCTATTATTTATATAGATATTATATGGATAATTTATATATTATGTATACATATTGTATACATATTAATATGAATGAAATGAGACATAACTATACGTCATTCTACTTGTTTTCTCCACTGCTTTATATGGAAGCCCGTTTCCGCCATGTAAAAAAAAAAAAACATACAGAAAGTCAAAATTTTGAGTTTTAAACTCAAAAGTACGATTTAAAAAGTCAAAATTACGACTTTCAAAAGTCAAAATGCGAGTGCAGTGGATTTTGGGCAAGCTGGGCAAGCTGTTTGCTATAGCTTTTATAATACGTTTTTGATGTATATGTCACAGGTTTAAAAGTGTCTGTTGAGGGGGTGTGATCAATAAAAAGGGAAACCGGATAAAAAGGGGATAAAATTTAATAAAATATTTACAAAAAGTCCATTAAAATCATGATAAAACCCGTAGTCCGCTGGGCACCGGTGTCCTCCCTGGCCTTGGTTCCCTCCGGGCCCTTCTCCGTCCCAGGACCGGGCTGCAGTCCCGCCAGCCCCTTGCAGACCACGGGTCGCCACCGGGCACCCGCGGGGAAGAGCCGGCACATTCCGGTCTTCGGTGGGCATAGCCCGGGCGCGCACGCGCCAGTGCGCTATCAATGCGCGCCCCCTCACCGGTGCCGCTCTGCCCGCTGGCCTCAGTGCCCCGTGGTCTCTGGCTGGCGGTGCTCGTCCTTGGCCCGGTCCCGTGTCCTCATCCTCTCCCCTGGCTCTCGTCTGGCTCTCCTCTGCTCTCTTCCTGTTCTTCTTCCCTGTCCTGCAGTGCCCGCCCCCAATTAAAAGGTCTTGATTAAAACAGGTGCGGGTTAGGGGAAGTGTCCAAGGAACTGTGAATAAAATCCATGCATTAAAAATATAAAAACACACAAAGCACATCACACAAATAAAAGCAGTTAAAAGTCCTTTTTTAAAAGTCCACTTTCCCACATATACATTTCGGACTATGAAAGAAATGGAGACGACCCTGCACAACTTTTGCACCCAAGAGATTTTAATTCTCACTACAAACTGTGACGTTTCGGGTCACTACCCTTCATCATACATTTCGGACTAAACATCAGCAATAGCAGCTCACACCTGTGTCTCGCTCCTCCTCCTCCTCCTCCTCCTCCTCCTCCTCCTCCTCCTCCACCTCCTCCTCCACCTCCTCCTCCCTCTCCTCCTCCTCCTCCCTCTCCTCCTCTTCCTCCTACTCCTCCTCCTACTCCTTCGCCTCATCTCACAAGAGTCGCTCGCTGCTGCTCCTCCTCACACACAGATTCCGTGGCTCCATAGAAAGCGCTTATTCCTGTCTCTAACTCACTCGGATTTATCCATCCATCCATCCATTTTCTACCCTTTAATCCATTTCTGGGTCAGGGGGGTGGCAGTCAGAGATGCCACCCAAGTCTCATAGCACCAGCCCCTCACTGACCCTCTGCAGGTGGTGAGTCCACAGGAGGACGGCTGCTCTCTGAGTGTGAGCATAGCCTTGATCTTTCAGTGGGGACTTTGGGCAAAGTGGGGTTAAGTGTCTTGCCCAAGGACACAACGACAGCAGTCATCAGTGGGAGTCGTCACTCGGATTTAGACACAGCTAAAGTCGGTCTATGATTGTAATAATTTACTTTTGAACAAAAAAAGTCACGGAGCTCCGGTTGGCGCTCCAGTACAATCGGTCCGTCTGAAACTCATCCAGTGAGCAACGTTCTGCGGTGCAAAAATAGATACTATTAAAAAACTGGTAAGTGCATTCTTGTTTAAATATTACAATGCCCTGGAAAACATCTAAAAAGTCCTTTAACATAGTGTGGGGGTTGTGGTGTGTTTTATTGTTACTCACCCACATTACCGGTCTTTTTATTCTAATTATTTAGAATATTATTATTTAGAATATTATTATTATAATAATTTATTATTATAAATTCTAATTTATAATAATAAACATCAAGTATTATTTTCATCTGAATGAAGAATAATAAGATGCACTTTTTTCAGTAAGCTATATTTGTTTTCAAGGCTTCAAGGTTTTATACTACCTCTGACAAAGAATGTCTTATTTTTGAACTTTAAGAGCAATAAATATATTTTGTTAAGGAATTCATGTTTTTTTCATTCAGATATGTAAATCAACATGTGTACATTGATATTAGTCAATTAACGGGGCAATTCCAATGTCACGGTGGCACAGTGGTTTGTGCTTTCATCTCACAATAGGGAGTTCTCGGGTCTCCCTCAGTGGAGTTTAGGATGCTCCTGCTGATATTCCTTTTAAAACAAACTGAAAATGCTGTCTCTGCTCATAGGCCTCCATCAAAAGTGTAATTTATAAATCTGCTAAACTTTTCTCTTGGCACAATAACAACAAACTGAACTATTAGTAGTGTTTACTTGCTCACTGTCAGAAAGCAGGGCATATTAAACTGTTCTGGCTCACTGGCTTGTCAGTCATTCACTAGGACAACGTCATATTAAAAGAACAGTTTGGATGCAGGTCTTTACACTAGGCAGACAGGCTGAGAAGGCAGAGGTCGAGGCTAAAGATGAGCTCTGGTTCCTGGGTACCGGGCATGGGACAGGCCTGGGGGGCTGCTGGGACATTGTGGAGAAGACTACATTTCCACTGGACAGCGCGGTAAGACATTTAACGCATTTGTGATGACAACATTGACTTGATAGAAGAAGAAGGTCCTTTATTCGTCCCACAGTGGGGAATGTCAGTTCATACACATATACATACAGTATACACATCAAGGCATGCAGCGAACACTACGTCCGCGCTCCTTATAGGCAAAGTGGGTTACTGTATGTGTCTTGCCCAAGGACACATCGAAAGCAGACATCAGTGGAGTCGGTGGAAAAGGTCTCGCGGTGGGCTTGAACCCACAATTTTTAGGCTCAAAGCCACTGAGCCACTGTTGATGCAGATACTGATTATTATTGGTAGCAAATAAATGCCAGCTGCTGTACCTATCTCCTGGGTTATTGTCTCCAGCGTGTATTGTATGCTCAGATCTTTGAAGTATAGCAGTTGGGCAGAGGGCTGATAGGGTGGATTGCCATGAAGGATGTAAGATGTTTTGTGACGGATGGGTTTAAATACTGTATCTATTGTCAGTCCCATTTTCATCAATCCGTTACCATTCTACTCAACTAAGTAATAGTAAGTAAGTAATCTTTATTTATATTCCGCCTTTTCACTGCAGATCTGAGTCTCAAAGCGGTTTACAATTGTTAATTTTTGGGCATTTGTCTCTCACCCCATACAGAGATGGGAGCAGGGTCACCAGTACAGGAGGCGCATGCCAGACCTATTGTACATATTTTTAGTGGTAGGGGAAACCAGAGTACCCGGAGGTAACCTACGCAGACACAGGGAGAACATGCAAACTCTCAGAAAGGCCCTGGTCCGACTGGGATTCGAACCCAGGACCTTCTTGCTGAGAGGCGAGAGTGCTATCCACTCAGCCACCGTGCCGTACTCTGCTGTATAGGTTTCTTCCGGGTGCTCTGGTTTCCCCCTGTCCTACCAGCTCGGCCTGGATAGAACCAGGGCCTCAAGAGAATAAATAAGGACCAGGTACTGGTTAAACATGGCCAGTGTAAACACTCCCAATCAGGGGAGAGTATAGGTTTGGTGGAAACAGGGCTTCAGAAAATAACCTGACGTTTATTCTGTCTGTCCAAACAGAAAGAGTTTAGTAACATTTTGAAAACAAATAAGACCACCATACATTGTCTTATTCTTTGTAGAAATTATGTTATATATAACATAAAATATACATGTCTTTTACATACTGAGAGCTAATTGTCTCAGTGAGTTTTTACTGGAAAAAGATGGTCAAAAGCTGTAACCTGAAATGCAGTAAATGCAGGTCCTGGCTGTTATGTGGAACTAATGACATGGATGACTAATGACAGTGGATTTTGTTACATTGTTTGTTTTTTGTGGTTTCAAAGTTGGGAACTGCAACTTATAAGTACTAGAATTACTCAGCATAAAATATGTTATTTAAATGTTCATAAGTGGTTTTAACGATTAATAAAAGTCTATTTTCATGGCTGTATGCTCCAGGTTTGACAGTGAGGAGATGCTTGCTCTAACGCAGTGTGACGAGCTCAGCCGAGTGTACTGTGAAGACCACAGACTGTCCCATCACGCCACCTGCCAGCAGAGTCCTTCTCCAGGCTCCACTGTCCAGGAGGTTCCAGCTCAGACCAGCGAAGCCCTCAAACACAGCCCTAGACCCTCCAGACTGCTAGTGAGAGAGGAGCAAGACAGCCCTAGACCTCTGGGGAGAGAGGAGCAAGACAACTCCAGACCCTGCCGACCGGTGGCTAGAAAGGAGCAAGACAGCCCCAGACATTCCAGACTGCTGGGGAGGGAAGAGAAAGACACCCCTAGACCCTCCAGACCGCTGGGGAGAGAGGAGCAAGAAGTCGCCTCTATTGGCTATTGCCCCAAACAAGTAATACGTAAAGTTAGCCAGGTGTCTGTCACTGACGCCGCGACTATAACAGCGTGGGAGGCCAGCTGGAATGTGACCAATGCTATCCAGGTAAGCAGCAGTGGCTTTCACAACCTATTTGAGTTTGGAGCGATACTTCTTGTGTTTAGGGGCAAACGGACGTTGGAGTCCAGGTCGAGTCTTTGTTTTTCTCTCTATCTTTTTATGTTAATGGTTATGGATAAGTTTTCTATGAAGCCAATCCATGCTCTTGGAGGAAAAGCGAAGATTGCAACAACACCTCCTCAGGGCAAAACCGAACCTGTCTTTGTAAGAGAGCTGCACAGCAAATATACATGCTGCAGTAGATTCATCACTGTGAATGTTGGAACCCTAATGGCTCACTACCTTTATTGGTTTAGCAGTTCACTGTATCACAGATTTATATAAAAAAAGAAGATATTTGTTGCACTACTAGATTATATTGTATTTTGTACTTTTAAGCTAAATACTGTATATAGATTATATGTTAATTCATTTTATAATTTTAACAACAGGTTAAGAGTTGTGCTGTGCTTATTATCTTGTGTTGTGTGCTCCTTATTCCTATTGTTTTGTAACTAGTGATGCAACACTGAAATTTCCCCATTGTGGGAAGAATTAAGGATCTCTTCATCTTAATCTTAAAGGAGCAATATGTAATATTTGCATGTCAAGTCATCATTAAATGAGCCGAATATTTCAAAAGGCATTAATAAATCATGTTCTTTTCAAACACATCTTTAACTGATAACAGTAGTTCATCCGAGATATTTGAATATCAAAATTAGTTTTACGACCCGTAAAAGTTGTTATTGTTTTGATTTTGATGTCCTACCCTCCGCCGTTTCGCCAATGAGGAAGTGCCATGTAAGTCCGTGATCGGGTTGCCAGAACTCCGTGCGGAGTGTGGAAAAATATTCATTTTTCACTAAATCTCAAATGTACAAACACAAGGCTCTGGCCTTTGATTGGCCTTCTGCTTTGTCTCCTCAACCCGCGGTCCCTGAGTGAAATTAATTTGACAGCGTTGTTATTCACTCAGCATACATGTGGTATTGAAAGATTTAAAAGCCATTTTTCAGTTTAATATTCTAAAAGCGCTTGTTGGCCTTCATCCTCCACACATCACCAACGCAACCTCTTTTCCTTCTGATACAATCACAGGACATTCTGCAAGTCAGTAACCTTTGTAACAACTCTTTTGTGCAACAAAGTATTCAAAATGTTTTATTACAGGAGAATCCTATTGTGGCTGTGGGAGCGCGTCCTTGAGGTGAATAGAGCCCAGTACACAACACAACATTATGAAAGTGCATGTTAAAAACTTAGCTGTAGAAGAGACGAAAACAATATTTATTTTCTGTGATGCCTGTGTTTAAGTTGTAATATTGTTTATTTTAAATTACTTTTTATTATTATTGTGAAAGGTAGTGTAACACTGTAGTGTTGTAGAATGCAGGTGAGCTTCAATAACAAAGCCAGACAGTCAGTGTGGGTCCAACAGCCCTATGGCATCTTTTATTTACATTACATAAGTATATTAAAAACAGCAAATGGGACTATTGAACGGAAACAGTGAAACTTGAAGCTGGGGTGAGGGGCAGTCTATATGAAAAGCAAACACAAAAGTAAACAGAAATCCATCCCCACAACAGAAATCACCATAAACATACATGTGCCACCTACACCAAAACTACAAAGCCACCACTTAAAGTGAGCCTTGTCACCCCAGCTATCAACAAAGTAACTCTACACAAACTAAAATAAGCAACATCTAAATATAAAGTAAACGGCAACCAGCACTGGGCCTATGAATAAAACCCAGTGCAATTAATAAAATGAATTATAAAATACAAACACGATTTATAAAAGCATACCTCAACAAGACAGGACTGTTGTAACCCTTAAAAGACATTAACAAAGTATTTTTAAAATATACAATCAATACAAATATAAAAACATTCTAAACACTTTCAGCTCACCAGAGTCTGATTGTGAACAGGCTGGCTCAGGAAGAGGAAGTGAGCCCTGGTTGCCTGTCTTTTAAAGCCTTGGTCATGTGACCAGGCCACACCCATGACCACACCTACACCTGCCACATATACCCCTGGAATTTGAATCGACGTCCCGTCGAAGTCTTCAAAGCCAGGGCCTATGAAAAGTCACCTTAGGGGAACCTGCACACACTTGTGACAACCCCTTTTGTATGAGCGGTCCTGGCAGGTTATATGGATTGGGATGTTGGCCGGCTGTAGTCCTTTGAGAGCGGCGCAATCCTATTGCTAGAGGAGTGGCAGCTTTTGACACCATAGCAGGAGGTCCAGGCTCCCCAAGTATTTGAGTCCTTTCAACAGGATGATGTTCCAGTGCAGGAGGTTCCGGCTGTACAGGCATTTGAATCCTTTCAGCAGGGTGTTGCTCCACTAACACAAAAGAAATGTCAGAATCATCATCCTGTTCAGTTAGCATTTGTTCAGGGAACCCCAAATCTGGTATTAATTCAGTAGTGTTTTGGGTGACTTGAGCAGGGCGAATTTCTGATCTGTGAATGTGTTTAGATTTTCCTTTACCATCTGCTGTTGTCACAGTGTAAACAGATCCACCCTCTGCTGGACTTTGAAGCACCTTGTACAGCACTGGAGACCAGTAGTCTTTTATTTTGTGACGACCTTTGTGACTATGGTCACAACAGTAAACCAACTGGCCAATCTGCAAGACGTCCGGCTTTACCTTGACATTGTGACGTATGGCTCGTCTTGTAGCGGCATGTTGTAATTTATTTCTTGCATCTTGGAAGATGTGTTCAATGGCATCTCGATGGTTATAGGTCCACTCTTCTGTGGTTTCCATCGTTCCCAACAGGCAGTCAATCGGCAGCTTTGGCTCCTGTCCAAACATTAAAAAATATGGAGATTGTCCAGTGGAATGATGTCTTGTTGTATTGTAAGCAAAAACTACATGGGATAAGTGTTTTGGCCACTGTTTTTTCTTGTCATGTGGTAAGGTGCGGAGCAAATCATGCAATGTCCTATTAAAACGTTCACACTGCCCATTGCCTTGAGGCCTGTATGGTGTCGTTCTGGTTTTTGTGATGTCATACATGTTGCATAATTGCTGAATTACTTTAGCTTCAAAGCAACGTCCTTGATCTGAGTGTAACTGGCCTGGAACACCAAAAATATGGAACCAGTTATTGACAAGAGCTTGGGCCACTGTATCAGCAGTTTGATCTTTTGTTGGGATGGCCTGCGTGTATTTTGAGAATACATCTGTCATTATGAGGACATTTTCATTAGGTCTTTTAGCTAGTAAATGTCCCATAAAGCTCCGCGGATGTAAGTTTCCCTTTTTTGACACTGTACAGTGTTCACAATCTCTGCAATAGGCTTGAACAGTTTGGTCCATACCTGGCCAGTAGCAACGTTTTCTGATGAGGTCTAGGGTGCGATCTACCCCCTGGTGACCATGTTGGTCGTGGGAAAACTGAAGAGCTTTGAGCTGCAGGCATTGTGGAAGCAACAGCTGATGTGTTGGTGGCCCTCCCTCTGGTGGCGAGACTTGCCTGTACAGAATGCCATGTTTTTCGACAATTCTGTCCCTTTGCCTCACCAATTTCAGGACCATCGGGGACATCCTCATCCTTTCATGTCGGTCTGGCTGGTTACCACTGTCCCAAAAGACACGGAATTCCTTAAGTGAGGGATCCTCCGCCTGCAAAACCGAAATGTCCGTGTCTGGAGGCCAGGGTGTTACAGTCATTGCTTGAAATACACAGGTGTAAGGGGTGTCTGTGTCACTTTTCAGGGCACCTCTAAGGCTCAAAGGCAGGATTGTAGTGGATGCCACAGATGCTTTTTGTTCAGATGTGACATTTTGTCTTGACAGCGCCCTGGTTTATATTTGATGTCTAAATCAAAACATGCAAGCTCAGAGGCCCATCTCTGTTCTACTGCCCCCAATTTAGCCGTCTGTAAGTGGCTGAGTGGATTATTATCTGTATGTACAACACATTTGTGACCTAGAAGATACTCTGAACTTTTCTGTGACAGCCCACTTTAGTGCTAAAAATTCCAATTTCATTGAACTGTAATTTTGCATATTTCTTTCAGTTTTTCTCAAACCTCAACTAGCAAAAGCAATGGGACGAATTTTACCATCACATTCCTGTGACAATACTGCCCATAGGCCATGATGGCTAGCGTCCACATCCAAGATAAAGGGCTTGTTGAAGTTTGCATATGCCAACACTGGAGCTGTTGTAAGTTTGGTTTTGAGAGTTTGAAATGCTGCTTCACATACCTCAGTCCAGAGATGTTTTACAGTAATTTTCTTACTGTTCCTGTTCTTCGGAGACAGTTCCGCTGCCAAGTTATTTAGTGGTCCTGCAATTTGTGCGAAGCCAGGGACAAATCGTCGGTAGTAACTGCAGAACCCAAGGAATGATTTCAGTTCTTGGACTGTTTCTGGACGCTTCCATGTTGCCGCAGCTGATATTTTAGCAGGATCCGTTGATACCCCCTTTGTTAACTACATGTCCAAGATATTTCACTTGATGTTAAAAAAAAACTTTAGTTTGATCTTAAGGTTTTCCTTTTGCGGCAGCTCAGGACCATCTCCAGTCTCTGCAGATGCTGTTCAACAGATGTAGAGAAAATTATTACATCATCCAAGTATAATAACAAAAACTGGAAGCTTTGATCACCAAATAATCGTTCCATCAGCCTTTGAAATGTGCTTGGGGCGTTGCACAACCCAAAGGCCATTCTATTAAATTCAAAAAGACCAAAAGGTGTGCAAAAAGCAGTTTTAGGTTTATCACTTTCTGCAACTGGCACCTGGTTATATCCACTCGCCAGATCCAAAGTAGAAAACCATTTGGCCCCAGAAAGAGCATCCAATGATTCCTCTATCCGTGGTAAGGGATAGGCATCTTTTCGTGTTTTGGCATACAGTTGTCTGTAGTCGACACATTCTGAGTGAGCCATCTTTTTTTAAAACCAAAACTAAGGGGGCAGCATATAGACTACAGCTCTCTCTAATTACCTGTGAGTCGATTAGTTGTCTGATATGGGCCTTAACCAGTTCAAACTGAGATGGAGGAATGCGGCGATAACGCTGTTTCGTCGGTACATCATCAAGAAGAGGAATGTGATGCTCAATGAGTGATGTACAGCCTAAATCTGAATCGTTCTTGGAAAACACTGTTGAGTATTGCGTGAGCAGTTGCCTTACAGCATTTTGGTCTGTATGAGTTAATGCAGACAAATCTACAGCGTCAAAATCCATTGGATGCTCATTATTGGCTGACACCTGAGAACATGTCACTGTGACTTGCCCGTGCCCATCACTAGCCTCTGAACACAACAGAGGATGCATTATAATCGACAACGGACACATACTGAAGCAGACCTAGAGTCACTCTGGGTTGAATATAAACAGGCTCTCTGCTTATGTGGGAAAGTGAACTTTTAACAAGGACTTTTAACTGCTTTTATTTGTGTGATGTGCTTTTGTGTGTTTTTATATTTTTAATGCATGGATTTTAATCACAGTTCCTTGGACACTTCCCCTAATCCGCACCTGTTTTAATCAAGACCGGTGAGGCGCGCACTGATAGCGCACTGGCGCGTGCGCGCCCGGGCTAGGCCCACCGAAGACCGGGATGTGCCGGCTCTTCCCCGCGGGTGCCCGGTGGCGACCCGTGGTCTGCAAGGGGCTGGCGGGACTGCAGCCCGGTCCCGGGACGGAGAAGGGCCTGGAGGGAACCGAGGAGGACATCGGTGCCCAGCGGACTACGGGTTTTATCGTTTTTTAATGGGCCTTTTGTAAATATTTTATTAAATTTTATCCCCTTTTTATCCGGTTTTATTGATTGATCACACCCCCTCAACAGACACTTTTTAACCTGTGACACTTACATTAGACACTGGAACATGTGCCAGTCCATTTTTACAAGACACTAATGATGTTGAGATCAAAAGGCCAGCGGGGAGGTGGTTAGTGATGTGATCTTGCTCTAACAGTAGTGTCTGTGTGGTGTACTCTTTACCTTTTGGGCCGGTAGCTGGGACCATAACAGTTTTGCCTGCAGGGATCAAGAGTGGTCCAGTAGATTGTACCCGCAGTTGACCAGCAGCCCCATCTCCAGTTTCCAGCAGGTGGCACTGTTGAAGAGCTTCTCTCCAGCCAGGAACTGCTTGTGCAACCTCAGGGATGGTGAACATTGCAACGCCATGCTCCCTGTAGCGGTTGTCATAGAGTCTCTGAATAATGTTCATGCCAAGAAGTCCTGGGACATGCCGCTTTTGTCTTGAGAAAGCAGTAAGTCCGTGTGGATCCTTAACAATTAGTATTCCACATGCTGGTAGAGTCCTTCCCAGGACAGTCACGTCCACCTCTACATAGCCATGGTATGGAATGGAGAGTCCATTTGCAGCTGTCAAATTAAGCCACCTACAGTTATTGATAGCATGCTTACTTGGGTCAAAATGAGCAGCAAAGAAACTGTGTGTGATAGTAGTCACATTTGAACCTGTGTCTAATAGCGCTGGTACTTTCACACCATTTATCGCCAGGTCCACAACTGAGCAGGTGCCCACCAGTTGCTGTAGAAGTTTAGGAGGCACTGGTGTAGAGCCAAGGTCAACTCCTTCTGATGTCTGGCTCAAAACAACAAAAGGTGAGTTTTCCGACGACTGAGCGAATTGATTGCACTACCGGCCTTTCCTGATGTGAGTTACTTGGCAGTGGCTGTCTGCAGTAACGGGCAATGTGGCCCACTTTGTCACACCTGAGACATTTTTTAGCTGTTGACCATTTTGAAGGATTCGGTTTTAAACTGGTTTCAAATGATTGAAGCTGCTCAGTTAATGTAGCGATTTGAGTCTGTTGCTGTTTTAAGAGCTCAGCAATAGCCTGGAGCTCTGTGGATAGTTTTTGCGCTATAGGGGCAGCAGGTCTCACATAACTACTAGCCTCATTAAAGTCATAGGATAACTGTGTGAGCATCTCCATCAATATTTTCCGACCATCTAATGGCTTCTTCACGAACCTCTATCAATGACATTCTTGGGTCCTGTTTTACCACATCCTTCAGATGGCGTCGTAGCATTCCATCCCTCACATGCTCCACAAACTGGTCCCTAAGCATCGTTTGTTGATTAGGAACGGCGTCAGGATTGCTGTCGAGGACAAAGTCCATCAAAGTCATTAAAACATGTGAGAATTGCCTGAGTGACTCCCCGTGCTGTTGTTTACGATCGTAAAACTGTTTTAAAAGCACTACCAAAGGTTTTTGACCACTATATAATTCTTTAAGAATGGCCACAATTCTAATGGGATTCTCTCTCTCACAAAGTGGACGGTGCCTAATCTCATTACGTGGCTCCCCACCCAGGTGGTCCAACATAAATACAGATTTCTCCTAGAGGTGTCTGCCTTCAAGACAAGCATCCACTTCCTCAATCTAGTCTTCCAAACGGACACTATCTGGAGAGTCTTTAAAACTATAGAATTTAGGGCACCTTCTTTCACGAGGTATATACACAGTTCTGTCCACTCTAGGGCTGGCAGTGGCCATAGACCTTTTAAACTGGTCATTCTCAGCTTGCAAAGTTTTTAGTTGGTGGTGTATGGCTTGTAATTCGTCGTCAAAGCCAGGCATCCTTTTTGTTTTATAGGCCAAGCTGTGTTTAAATAATAATCCTTTTAGATTGTAGCTTCTTCTGGAGCTCGTCTGTAGGTTGGGAGGAGTAGGTCTCTCCAAACTTCTGTGCTGATTGCCGTTTACATGAAACTAAACTACTCTGGGAAAAACAAGTAAAAAAAAAAGAATATAATGACCACACTCTGACTGCTCAATCCTGCGAGCAACGCCAAATGTAACACTGTAGTGTTGTAGAATGCAGGTGAGCTTCAATAACAAAGCCAGACAGTCAGTGTGGGTCCAACAGCCCTATGGCAGCTTTTATTTACATTACATAAGTATTAAAAACAGCAAATGGGACTATTGAATTAAAACAGTGAAACTTGAAGCTGGGGTGAGGGGCAGTCTATATGAAAAGCAAACACAAAAGTAAACAGAAATCCATCCCCACAACAGAAATCACCATAAACATACATGTGCCACCTACACCAAAACTACAAACAAAGCCACCACTTAAAGTGAGCCTCGTCACCCCAGCTATCAACAAAGTAACTCTACACAAACTAAAATAAGCAAAATCTAAATATAAAGTAAACGGCAACCAGCACTGGGCCTATGAATAAAACCCAGTGCAATTAATAAAATGAATTATAAAATACAAACAAGATTTATAAAAGCATACCTCAACAAGACAGGACTGTTGTAACCCTATAAGTATTTTTAAAATATACAATCAATACAAATATAAAAACACTCTAAACACTTTCAGTTCACCAGAGTCTGATTGTGAACAGGCTGGCTCAGGAAGAGGAAGTGAGCCCTGGTTGCCTGTCTTTTAAAGCCTTGGTCATGTGACCAGGCCACACCCATGACCACACCTACACCTGCCACAGTAGTTTACAGTATTCTTGCAAGACTAATAATGATAATTAAATAAGTAAATGAATAAAAAAAAAGAAAAACAGAAAAAAAAGGACGGATAAAATGAAAGATTTGTTATATACTGTATATACACATATACACATCCGTGTATATACCTACACATGGTTACACGACCACATATACATATATATATATATATATATATATATATATACATACATACATACATACATACATACACACATACATACATGCGCATACATACACACCTATATATATATATATATATATATATATATATATATATATATATATATATATATATATATATATATATATATACATACACGTACACCTCTATACATATACATGCATACACACATAAACATTTCTACACATACATACTGTATGTGCATGTGCATTCATACAAACATACAAAATGCATCAGGCTATTGTTACATGAACTCATTCCTTTGTATTAATCTTTTAAAGTAAATGTAAATTAAAGTATACATGGCATTTTTAACAATTCATAATAATAATAATGATGATAACTTACATGCAGCCAATACATAAATACATACAAAAGTGTCCTGTCGCTGCTATACCTACACTGCCCTATACTGTATGTATTATTTAATTTTATTTATTATAATTTTTTATTTTTTCACCACTGTGTACCCTCCACTTCCCCCCACCCCCAGTCTAGAATTTAAGGATTGAACTTCATTCACGGGGGAAACTCACACTTGCTTTAGCAACCGTCTAACACGTTGGCCACTGTTAAAATGAACGGCTATAAAAGGAAACGGGCTCCAGCTAGCCTGTGTTCAAATCTTTTTCTGCATTAATGCTAACACCCTGGAAATGTCACATTTGGCCAGTCCATTAAAAAGTTAAAGTATAAGTATGAAATGAAAATATACAATATGCTTATTGTTTATTGTACAATATACTTATTGTATATTGTATATCAATACAATCACTGATAACAGTGATTGTATTGAAGAACCTGTTTATACAAAGATTTTCTACAGACACTACAATCTTAATGTTTTTTTACTTTTGTACAAATCCCCCTGTTAAAAAATCACAATTTAAACACATCATTTTCAGACTTTTTAATCATCAAGAAAAGTTAATTCAGTCCAGAATCAGAATCAGAATAATTTTTATTGCCACGTAAGTAACAGGAAGTCACAGACTTGGAAATTGCTTTGGCTCAGTGCAAACGTCAGAGAGAGATAATAAAAACAAAGAATAAAAAACACTTCTAAGGAATAAATTTAAATTTAAAATAGAGTTACAGTTACTATTTACAATATACAAGTGCACATGGTGCACACAATGTAAGGTGACAGCAGTACAGTGAAGTAAAGTGACGTACGATGGGCAGTAAAGTGACTTTATAAAGGGCGGGGGGACAGGTTAAGAAGTGTTCAAGAGTCCAACAGCAGAGGGGAAGAAACTGTTCTTGTGGCGGGAGGTTCTAGTCCTGATGGACCGCAGTCTACTGCCTGGTTGGAATAGTCCATGTGCAGGGTGAGAGGGGTCGGCTGTGATACGACCAGCCCGGCCTCGAGCTCGGGCGACGTACAGGTCCTGCAGCGATGGAAGGCTGCGGCCGATCACTTCCTCTGCAGAGCACACAATGCGCTGTAGTCTCTGTTTGTCCCTGACTGTGGCTCCAGCGAACCACACGGTGATGGAGGAGGTGAGGATGGACTCGATGATGGCCGTGTAGAACTGCACCAACATCTGTGCAGGCAGCTTGGCTTTCCTGAGCTGCCGCAGGAAGTACACCCTCTGCTGGGCCTTCTTGATGAGGGAGCTGATGGTCGGCTCCCACTTGAGGTCCTGGGTGATGGTGGTGCCCAGGAAACGGAAGGACTCCACAGAGGTGATGGGGGAGTCCATCACGGAGGGTGGGGACGGGGGAACAGTGCTCTTCCTGAAGTCCACAATCATCTCCACTGTCTTCTGGGCGTTCAGCTCCAGGTTGTTACCACTGCACCAGGACACCAGCCGGTCCACCTGAGTCCAATGAGGGTGGTGACGTCAGCGAACTTGATCAGCTTCACGAGTCGTGGCTGGAGGTGCAGTGGTTGGTGTACAGGGAGAAGAGCAGGGGAGAAAGAACACAGCCCTGTGGGGCTCCTGTATTTATAATCCGAGAGTTCGAGACATTCTTCCCCAGACGCACTCTCTGCTTCCTGTCTGTCAGGAAGTCAGTGATCCACCTGCAGGTGGAATCGGGCACGTTGAGCTGGGAGAGCTTGTCCTGGAGCAGGGATGGCAGGATCGTGTTGAAGGCAGAGCTGAAGTCCACGAACAGGACCCTGGCGTAGGTCCCCGGGGAGTCCAGGTGCTATAGGATGTGGTGGAGGGCCAGGTTAATGGCGTCGTCTACAGATCTGTTGGCTCTGTAGGCGAACTGCAGGGGGTCCAGGAGGGGGGAGGTGAGGGACTTGAGATGGGAGAGGACCAGGCGTTCAAATGACTTCATGGCGACAGATGCAAGTGCTACAGGTCTGTAGTCATTGAGTCCTGTGATCCTGGGCTTCTTCGGGACGGGGACAATGATGGAGGATTTGAAGCAGGCCGGGACATGGCAGGACTTGAAGAAGATGACAAAGTCTGGGATCGCGTCTTTAATTCAAACAGAAGACATGTTTTATTGTCAATGGTAGAGACAGCACAAACAAAGCACACGAACAAGGGATGTTACGACAGCAAATTGTGATATACTCAGGAAAAACAGAGACCTCCAATCAGCAGCTGCAACAGTGCCAGCAGAGATAGTCAAAACAAGTAGTGAAAAAGTACAGGCTTCTGCACATTGATAGAATGATGAGTTTAACTTTAACAAAAGTTGCTTCAAAGTTTTATGAAATCTCACATTCCCCCCTCTGGTCATACATTCACCTGTGACCATCAGGATCGATAAACAGCAACATAACATCATAACTCAATACTTCAAAAACTCAAACTCGGTACTTCACTCGGTACTTCAAAAAACTCAGAACTCGGAATACTTCAAAAACTCATAAAACATGTTCAGATCTTTCATAAAACTTGTCAACAATCTTCAGTAAAATACCAAACTTCATCAGTCGATGGTGGTTCCAGATATTGCTTTGAAAACAGTCTCTCCCACTTCTCCGTGTTGATTTCTTCAGGCTGCATTTGTTGTGTCGAGCCATGAATTCTTCTGTGACGTGTCTTTCAATCACACGTTTCAGCTTTAGTGTCCAGATTCAGCAATTCAATTAACTCCAAATTATGTCCAAATTCAGAAATCCAATTGTTCCAAATCATGTCCAAATTGTGTAATCCAATTTTTCCAAATTATCCATCCATCCATCCATCCATCAATTTTCTTCCGCTTTATCCGTTGCCGGGTTGCGGGGGCAGCAGTCTAAGCAGAGACGCCCAGACTTCCCTATCCACACACACTTCCTCCAGCTCGTCCGGGGGGACCCCAAGGCGTTCCCAGGCCAGCTGAGAGACATAGTCCCTCCAGCGTGTCCTAGGTCTTTCCCGGGGCCTCCTCCCGGTGGGACGTGCCCGGTGCACCTCCCCAGGGAGGTGTCCAGGAGGCATCCGGAACAGATGCCCGAGCCACCTCAACTGGTTCCTCTCGACGTGGAGAAGCAGCGGCTCTACTCCGAGCTCCTCCCGTGTGACTGAGCTCCTCACCCTATCTCTAAGGGAGCGCCCAGCCACTCTGCGGAGGAAGCTCATTTCGACCGCTTGTATCCGCGATCTCGTTCTTTCGGTCATTACCCAAAGCTCATGACCATAGGCGAGGGAGGGAAATCGAAAGCTTTGCCTTTCGGCTCAGCTCCCTCTTTACCACAACGGTCCTATACAGCGATCGCATCACTGCGCACGCTGCACCGATCCGCCTGTCAATCTCACGCTCCCTTCTTCCTTCACTCGTGAACAAGACCCAGAGATACTTTAACTCCTCCACTTGAGGAAGGACCTCTCCACCCACCTGTAGAGGGCAAGGCACCGTTTTCCGGTCGAGCATAATGGCCTCGGATTTGGAGGTGCTGATTCTCATCCCAGCCGCTTCACACTCGGCTGCAAACTGTCCCAGTGCATGCTGCAGGTCCTGGTTCGTTGGAGCCAACAGGACAACATCGTCTGCAAACAGCAGAGATGAAATCCTGTGGTCTCCGAACCGGACCCCCTCTGACCCATGGCTGCACCTAGAAATTCTGTCCATAAACGCAGTGAACAAAACCGGTGACAAAGGGCAGCCCTGTCGGAGGCCAACATTCACCGGGAACAGGTCTGACTTACTGCCGGCAATGCGAACACAGCTCTGGCTCCGGTCACACAGGGATCGGATGGCCCTCAGCAGAGGACCTCCGACCCCGTACTCCCGGAGAACCCCCCAAAGGACACCCCGGGGAACACAGTCGAACACCTTCTCCAAATCCACAAAGCACATGTGGACAGGTTGGGCGAACTCCCATGAACCCTCGAGTAAAATGATGTCCATGCAAAAGAGGACGATGGTATTGTCCATGTCTCAGCAGCTCACAGCAGGCCTGACTGGAATCAGGGGCTGTGCAGATTGTCCATGGGCTGATCCAGATGCATTCTCTTGAGGTTTCTCAGTTTTGTATAAAAAAAACAAATTTTGTGTAAATGTGTTTTGTTCTGTCTTCTGTTCTGTAGATGTTACAGACAATGCCCGCATTCTCCACCACCTGAAGAAGATGACAAAGTCTGGGATTGCGTCTTTAATTCAAACAGAAGACATGTTTTATTGTCAATGGTAGAGACAGCATCAACAAAGCACACTAACAAGGGATGTTACGACAGCAAGTTGTGATATACTCAGGAGAAACAGAGACCTCCAATCAGCAGCTGCCACAGTGCCAGCAGAGATAGTCAAAACAAGTAGTGGAAAATTACAGGCTTCTGCACATTGGTAGAATGATGAGTTTAACTTTAACAAAAGTTGCTTAAAAGTGTTAGGAAATCTCACGGTGTTGAAAATGTCCGTGAACACAGGAGTAAGCTCACTGGCGCAGTGTCTCAAAGTGGCCGGAGACACGTGGTCCGGGCCAGGAGCTTTGCGGGGGTGCAGCCTCAAGAAGAGTTTTTTGATAACTTTAGAGGCTATTGTAGGCTGAGGGCAGGGCTGATGGGTGGGTCGTTAGAGTAGTGGGGGGTGGGGGAGGTGTCAAGGGCAGCGTCAAAGCGACTGAAAAAAAAGTTCAGTTCGTCAGCTAGCTTGTGGACGTCAGCACAGGGGAGGGCTTTGGGCTTGTAGTTGGTGATCTCCCGTAGGCCCCTCTAGACAGAAGCAGTATCATTGTTACCAAACTGCTCCTGTAGTCATTCTCTGTGCCGGGACTTGGCTGCTTTCAGTTCGTCCCTGAACTGATATTTAGCTGCTTTGTAGGCGCTGCGGTCCCCCTCCCTGAAAGCAGACTCCTTTGCTTTCCTGAGCTGCCGGAGTTTAGCAGTGAACCAGGGTTTGTCGTTGTTATAGATGACCCTGGTCCTTGTTGGAATGATGCTATCCTCGCAGAAGTGAATGTATGACGTCACAGTGTCAGTGTAGTCATCCAAACTGTCTGTGCCAGCTCTGAAAAGGTCCCAGTCTGTAGATTCCATGCATGCGCGCAGCTCTTCCACAGCTTCATTAGACCACACTTTGGAGCTCCTCACTGCAGGTTTCGAGAGCTTTAACCTCTGTCTGTAAGCAGGAACCAGATGTATCATGGAGTGATCTGAGAAGCCGAGGGCTGCTTTGGAAACAGCGCGAAAAGCTCCGCGCACAGTGGTGTAGCAGTGATCCAGAGTGTTCTCCTCTCTGGTTGGCATTTGATAAACTGTCTGTATTTGGGTAATTCCTGGCTCAAGTTTCCCTTATTAAAATCCCCCAGGATAATAATCAGAGAGTCCGGGTATAAACGCTCCATACACAGTATTTGCTCTGCGAGTGCACGCTGAGCCAGTCCAGTGATCATGTGTGGCACCAATCCTCAAGTGGAAATTACCGGATGTAAGATTTACACAAACACATTGCTGCTTGTCAACACCTCTGGGAAACATTTGGTGCCACAGTGGGGCGGCTGTAAAGTGCCAAACTGTCGTTGTGTCCTTATGCAAGACAGTCACCCCAAATCAGATTAGGGCACTGTCCGGTTTCCGAAATGTGCTAAAAATAGCTCCGATGACTGCGCATGCGCGCATGTTTCGGACAAACTCTGTCCGACTCCGTTGAGTACTACAATGTTCTCCACATACGCATGTGTATTTACTTGGGCTAAATCATTGAATCATGGTGACAACAAAACACTGCAGTTATGATGCTTGTCGGGGCGATTTCAGATACTCTGAAAAGGACAATGAAAGTAACATTCAACCCGTTTGTTAAACCACACCATCGAACCAGATCAGACCAGGACCAGACCAGGACCAGACCAGGACAAGTGCAAGAGGTGGGTGCTTGTGGTCGGCAGAATTTCTCTCATGAAAATGTTAAAAAGGACTCATATTTGTTCAAAACACTTCGTGTGTGAAGATGGACCAACTGTGGAGTATCCAGAGCCAGTCCTAGCTACGTTTAGCTGTGACTGGATCTGGACCGTCTGGACCGCTGTATCAGGTCCGTCTGAGCTCTTCTGAATGTAGTTAGCACAAACTTTCTCTTTATACAATTTACCCCGTCAATCCATATTAGTATTGTTTGTCCTAATCCAGAAAGTATACAATTCTCACACCTGAAGAAAGATGAGAGGGATTTTTTCAACTTCGTGACTATCGGAAAATAAGTACAGACGAAGCGTGTCGGGGTCCGCTTATTATACGACTTTGTACCAACTGAACACACAAAATTAACTTTAGTCACTTTTATTAATGCCAATAGGTTTATTTAATGAGTGCAAAGAAAGTAGTTCAAAGGTTTTCCCGTGGCAGGCGAGTAACAGTGAGGCTAGTTAACCTACTTCAAAAAAGCGATCGCTTCAGTCGCATTAAAAAAGTATTTTTGTCATGAAAACCTTAACAGATAATTCTGAAAGCTTCCGTGCACGTGTGTTACGAATGTATGTATAATATATTCTCCCATTAACAATTAAATGTGTTGATTGATTGTCATTTGCGTTTATTGAGTGTGGCTAGCTCCGATAGTTTCTCTCTCAGAGACAGTAGTGGCGTAGCCCGTTGTGACCCCATGGATCTATTATAATATCGGCTGACTGTAGCTAACTAATGATCAAACTAATTACAAAGTGGACAGTACAAAAAACAACTTGATAAATGGAAGTTAATCACAGCAAAATAAACAAAGAAGGCGCTAGCATTGCAATTTAAATGACAAGATAATGTTAGTATAATCCTCACCATTACCTTTTTATCAATTCAAACTTTCTACCAGTTACTGACCACGACATTCAAGCCAACGTTTTAATTGGTCTACACTATGATTCCTGATGGTTTGATGGTGGAATTTTGCAGTGTTTGTCCGAAACATGTGGGCGGGAGTTGACAGGCGGCGGGGGCGTGTCTTAGTGACGTCATTTAGATAGTTCGCTATGGGCCTCATGTATGAAACTTGCGTACGGCCAAATTATGGTGTAAATGAGGCGTACGCAAAAAATTTACACTTTTCGGCATTTATCAATCTGGACATGAGCCTACTGTATGCACAGAATTTACACCAAGTCAGGAGGTGGTGTGTAAATGTGTACGCTCTTTTCAACCTTCATTACAACACGCCAAAACACGCATGAAATGCAAGATTTGGACAACAATAAACATATTCCCACTCTGGCAAAACTATAAACTGCGTTTTGTTTCAAAATTTGAATTTGCGCATCTAAAAAACTCTAACACTCTTGAAACACGCACATTTCGAATAAATCACAGATCATGATACGTTCATGATGAGGACCCTTTTCTGTTTCTTCGTTTTTAAATCTGACTTGTGTATATTTTTTTCATCCGTATTTTTATTTTTAATGTGAAGCCCTTTGTGATCCTGCTCTGTGGTAAAAGGAATATACACCTAAAAATATACACAGTTTTTTGCGCAACTTTCATTAATGAGGGCCAATGAGTCTGGTGTGTGTGTGTGAATGGTTGGTGGTGGGTGGGTCAATGGAACATTGGTGGCCTCGCTTCTGTCAGTGTGTCCCAGGGCAGCTGTGGCCACAATAGTACTTTATCACCTCTGTATAATGCATCGGTTTGATATAGTGCTTTTCTGGACACTCTGAGACGCTTCACAGGTTATTCATGTACTCCACATGAATAACCTGTGAAGCGTCTCAGAGTGTCCAGAAAAGCACTATATCAAACCGATGCATTATTATTATTATTACTGAGACTGAACAACATAGTCATAGCCTACACCAGGGGTGCTCAATACGTCGATCGCGATCTACCAGTCGATTGCAAAGGTAGTATTGGTAGATCGCATTAAATAAATAAAAAATTACACATTCTAAACGAATATATACAAAAAACTCCGGGCAAAGTGGAGATTTTTGAAAACTCCGTTAATGCATTTGTGTGTAGACAGAGATAACCGGAGTTTTGCGTTCTCGCACGCCACAGTACCCCCCTAAATTCCTCTGATCACTGAAGCATGGATCATACTACCTTAAAAACTGTTCGCTGTGAGATGCTCGCAGCAGCGAACATCCTCGCTCCACATCAGAGAGCAGCAAAGTGATCGCGGGGACTCACGCTCGAAAACAACCAAACCAGGACTAAACCAGGACTAAACCAGGACAAAACCAGGGCCGAGGACGGGGTCAGTGCTTGTAAACATACGTCTTTACTCTGAGTGTCTTCTATGACTGTAAAAGTGCCGTTACCGGCGTCTGCATCAAAGCTCTGCCCACTTCTGTGTTTTTCCCCAACGCAGGACAGGACGTAAGAGACACACGTGTTTGGAATGTTACAAATGTGATTGATAACGCAGATGTGTGGATGCAAATTATTTTATAAACGGAGAAGGGGAAATATTTGGATTTAAAAAAAACAGGCATGGCACATGGACATGGCACCACAGTCAAATGACATCTGTGTTTTACTCAGTAATGTTTTACTGACACTTAGGTGACTGCACATGCGCAAACAACCGCGCTCAGTGCAGGAAAGCTAAACCACAACAAACTTGTCAGCGAGTTACCACCAATTTTCCGGACTATGCATCCCTGGCCGATTCAATTCAGTGCAAGTCATCAGAGTAAACTCGGGTAATGACAAAAAATGTACATAGGTAATTGTGTTGTGTTGTGCTATATTGGCCCATGCGGTTTTGCATGTACATAAACATACATTGTAGGTATAAAGAATATTTTTTGAAATAAATATATGATTTGCATTTTTGTAGTAGGTAGATCATTTTGACTTGATCCTTTTATAAGTAGCTCGCATGCTGAAAAAGTGTGAGCACCCCTGGCCTACACAGAGGAAGATCGTGCATATATGTATATTAGTATTTTTATTCAAGAACTATGGTGAAGACGACAGAACTCCCTGATCCTCAGCTCAGGCTCATCCCTGATGTTGTTCATTTGAGGAAGGACTGTGTGGAGTCTTCATCTTCTTCATGTCTGTAAAGTTTATTTTTCTCTTTTGGTTTTTTGATGCCAATATCCGCGAGTGTGTGCCAGAAAAATCAACTTTTTATTAGACACTGAACTGCTGCCAGAAATATGAAAAACAGCTACATGGCTCAAAACAGAACATGGGAATATTGTGAAGAAGCCTGGAAAATCACAAATTTGTAAGAGTTTGGTTTTAGGGAAAGTATTCACAATGTCTGCATATTTGAGACAAATGGGAAATAATCATAAAATATTTTTAATTAAAATAAATGTTGAGTGGAGATTTTTACAGATTTCTGAATCAGAATAAGCAACATTTGTAACCAATTCAATTCAACGTATCGCCCTTAATGACAACAATAGTCACCTCTGAGGACGTTTTGAAATTATCCAATCAGATCAGAGAATCAAATAGTTCAAACACAGAAAATGCAAAAACACACAAGAGCCATTTCGTCTGCAGCACTGGGGCCCCTCAGGGCACTGTCCTCTCACCGTTTCTCTTCACCATCTACACCGCAGACTTCACACACGACACACACAGCTGTCACCTTCAGAAGTTCTCCGACGACTCCGCCATCGTGGGCTGTGTGTCTGAGGGGAACGAACTGGAATATTGGTCGGTTATCAAGGACTTTGTCGACTGGTGTGAGCGCAACCACTTGTGCTTGAACACCAGTAAGACCAAGGAGATGGTCATCGACTTCAGGAGAAAACCACTTTCCCACACGCTGCTGAACATCCAGGGGGAGGACATTGAGCTGGTGGACAGCTTCAAGTACCTGGGTGTTCACATTAACAATAAACTGGACTGGTCCCATAATACAAACGCCCTGCTCAAGAAGGGCCAAAGTCGCCTCTTCCTTCTGAGGAGGCTGAGGTCCTTCGGAGTGAGCAGGCCTCTGCTCAGGACTTTTTATGACTCTGTGGTAGCTTCTGCCATTTACTACGCTGCCGTGTGCTGGGCCCCGGGCAGCACAGAGCGGGACAGAAACAGACTGAACAAGCTGGTCAGGAGGGCCAGCTCCACTCTGGGCTGCTCCCTGGACTCTGTGGAGGAGGTGAGGGACAGGAGGGTGCTAGCCAAAGCCACCTCCATCATGAACAATACCTCCACCCACTGCACAGGACTGTAGAGGAGCTGAGGAGCTCCTTCAGTGGAAGACTGAGGCACCCTCAGTGTAGGAAGGAGCGCTACCGCAGGGCCTTTATCCCCACCGCTGTCAGACTGTACAATAAGTCACTTTAAATGATCACTGTGTGAAAACCTGCACTACTATTGACACTGTTTCCAATTGACACTTGTCACTTTTGTTGTACATAATTATTGTCACTTTATTGTACATATATCCTGCATGTAACATGTTTGCACATTTCCTCCCTTTGCACAATCTGAGTGTCTATCCATGCCAAATGTGACATGTAAATTTCTCCTCTGTGAGATAAATAAAGCAATCTTATCTTATCTTATCTTATCTTATCTTATTGGCCCATAGGGAGCAGGATGACCACAGTGCGGAAATGTTAACAAATGTTCAGAAATCTCCCTGATCATAACTGTCCTTCCCTCTTGCATCGGCATTAAACACTCAGAAAACCATTGGGAAAAATGTGGGAAACCTCAGGGAGGTCCATCTTGAGAGAGGGATCTGAACCAGGACTGAGGCTGTAGATCCAGGACTAAGGCAGTAGACTGACAACCGATGCCAAATGTTTTAATTGCCATTAAAGCAGAAGTAAGTGATTTTTGTGTGTCAATATAAGTCTTATATATTTATATCATCCAATAGCCATCCCTTATATAGAGTGTTTGGACCGAAACATGGATCTCTCAGTAATTCCACTCTTCTCTGAGCCGTATTCAAAAAAAATCTTGTATCCTACAGTTTTTATCCAATTAGGAGAGAGACCTGTATAAGGGGGGTTTCTCTCTGTGTGCATGTGCAATTTCCAAAACAAACATGGCGGAGGAAGCAAAGCTGGCCTCAGTGCTGCCGCAGACTAAATACACTTAAAACGGCAGAAACGGAGGAACGACAACAAAGAAGGAGCAACATGGTGAGCAGCTGCATATATATCAGCGACCTCTAGCTCGGTGGAGAAATCATGGATGTAAAACCCCACTTGTCTCTCTCCGGCTGAACGGGTGAGCATCATTTTACTTAGTAGTGGCAGTAGTAGTAGTAGTATTTATACATACTGTATGTTTGCCTGGGCTAGACTGTAATGCGGTTTTTCATCAAGCTAGCTTGTTAAAAATCCCCAGCTGTAGAAATATGCCCCATTTTGTGGCAATAACAACCAAAAGAGTAGTGAGATAATCACTCGACTCCAAAAGAAGCCAGTGTAGTGTCTCTTTGGCCATGTCCACACGTAGCCGGGTATTTTTAAAACCGAATATTTACCCCCCTCCGTTTATAAAACAATTTGCATCCACACATAACCGGACATCTGCATTTTCAGTCCTCTGACGTCCTGCGTTGGGGAAAAAACACAGAAGTGGGCGGGGCTTTGATGCTGACGCCGGTACTTCTGTAGCGGCACTTTTACAGTCATAGAAGAAACTCAGGGTAAAGACATATGTTTACAAGCACTGAGCCCCGTCCTCAGCCCTGGTTTAATCCTGGTTTAGCTCCTGTTTTGGTTGTTTTGGAGCGTGAGTCTCTGTGATCACTTAGCCGCTCTCTGATGTAGAGGATGATCGCTGCTGTGAACCGCTGGCAGCAGCAGCAGTTTTTAAGGCAGTAAGATCCTTCTTCAGTGATCAGAGGTTGCACGTTTTGTTTGTTGTTGTTTTGGAGGCAGACTGTGACGTGAAAAAACTCCGGTTATCTCTTTCTACACGCAAATGCATAAAAGGAGTTTTCAAAAATCTCCACTTTGCCTAGCCTGGCCATAGCCATCCATACACTCCGCTCAATCATCATTTCACCGCATGTAACCGTCTGGGTCTGGTCCCTGTGTTAGCGAATACAATCGGTCATATTTCGACCGGCTACTCAGGGAGCGCGGAAGGCGGGTGTTGTAGGTCAGTGCCGGTGACGTCAAGAGTTTGCGCCGAACGGGCAGGTTGTAGTTTGGCAATGGCGAAGAATGCAATAGTAAAGTAATCCGGTCTGGTTCTATCAAGAAATTGAAGCAGGAGCAAGAGGAATGTTTAGCAAATGTAATCGCTGGTCAAGATTGTGGCGCTACTCCCTACGGGCTCCGTTAGCAGTAAAGGAGATGGCTAGGCTAAATGCTAATGCGAACAACACACTCGGGCGCATTACATACGTCACGGTAAACTCAGATCCAATCGTTTCAATCTGCAAAAGGAGTTAACCACTCCCACCTGTTCACGGAGCTCAATGGAGCAAATCCAGACCTTAGTACGAAATCTAATTTGTACTAAGGTGTGGTACAACCAGGCTACACTTTGCCCGGAGTTTTTAAAAATATTTGTTTATGGTGCGTTGTCATGTGGATGACAGGTGCAAACGAAGAAAAATATCTGCGGTTTAGCAGATACCCGGCTACGTGTGGACGGGGCCTTTCTCTCACAATGCGCAGTCCAAATAAATGTGTACAAGGATCATGTGAATACGGGCCAGTACCTGGTGTTCAATAAATACTGATGTTGCTGATGATGAATATATCAAAGTCATATTTGATTAGAAAAAACGTATGTCTGCTCTATTGTGTTTCAAAGGTAAATCTCTGCTAGAGCAAGACTCCAGTTCCTACAACCTGGGCTCCTGAAGTGTGGCTGTGTGTGCGCGTGGCTGTGTGTGTGCGCGTGGCTGTGTGTCCGTAGCTGTGTGGCTGCTTTTGATTTATTTTGAGGAAATTTGTCCAAACAAGCAAGATTAACACTTTGTTGGATATTTCTGATGATGTTTGAGTTTCATTCAAGTGGCCTGCAGGGGGCGCTTTTCTGGGAAAGCCTTGATCCACCTTGCCCGGCTCATTCGAGTGATTTTTTCAAAATGTACAAAGATATTTCAAAACTACAGGACCCCTGGGGATAATATATAAACGTCCATATGTGCAGGGGTGCACATAAGTGTACAAATATCAGAAATGCGTACTATCACTTGAGTTAATAAGCGCCTTTGCATACTTCACATAAACCAATCCTTCTCAAATAGTGGGGTGGTCCTCCCTAGCACTAGCAAACCCATGGAGGTGCCATTTGGCACTTCTACCTAAAAAGCCCACCACGGTGCCAAATGACTCCAAGGATTTTAGCTAACAAACTAAATCACCTGTGAACGGCCAACTTTGTTATGTAAATAAGGCCATTATCACAGGCTGAGCTGAAGTTGCTCAACCACTTTACTTTGTCTTCTTCGGGAGAGGGAGGATCTGATTAGTTAAAATGAGTTAAATCTAGTGTCATGCTGACTTTATTATTTTCATTATTATTTTTTAACTAAAGTGAATTGAAAGAAAACAAACGAGCAACATCATTCAATGTATAAATTTACATTGTTTACAAAATAAATGCTACTTACAGTTTTTCTCAGTGTGTTTGGTGCATTTATCACATAATTCTTCACATTTGCACGACAGTTAGTGCATTTCTCAGAACAATTAGTACAAACTGCAAAACCTTGGGGATAACCTGCAAAAGTGCATCACCTTCTCAAAATGAAAAGTTTATTCCTCAAAAGCAAGTCTTCATGTCGAGGAAACTGTCTGTCTCAAAATAATAAGTCTTAACAACATGGAGTATGAACAACACAGTCAAATGACTTCGTCACGTTTTCATTGTGACACTTTACTCTGTGTTTTCAAAGCAAAAAATCTGATCTTGGTGAGCACTGTACAGCTGAAAACTACAGTCAAGTTACACACAACTGTATTTAGTGAGAGTAAAAGAACATTTATACTGTATGTACTGTATGTGTGTGTGTGTTTGTGCATGTATGTATTTACTGTGTGTGTGTGTGTTTGTGCATGTATGTATTTACTGTGTGTGTGTGTGTTTGTGCATGTATGTGTTTCGATGTATGTCTGTGTACTGTATGTCTTTCACATATTTACTGCATATGCTCTTTGCAATTCTACAGCATTGTGCAACAGAAATACAGTCACATACATAGAGCAAACATACAGAATATCATTATGGTAGAACTGTGACAAATGTAAACAATAAAACACACACCTCGTCATGAGTGAAGCTGAAATTCGAAATTAGGAAAGATTTTCTGGATATAAAAAGATAAAGTAATGTATGAAATTAGTTTGACAGATTTTGGTTTTGAACAGTTTTGTATGTGATGACCAAAGCGATGATGTCACACACGACTCAATGTTGTGGAGGTTCTACCGTAATGATTTTTTGTATTTTTGTTTTTCTACGTAAATACTGTATGTGTACTATTTTTGTTGCAGAATGCTGTAGAATTGCAAAGAGCATAAGCAGTAAATATGTGAACATACAGTACATACATATGTATCACTAAATACAGTCACAATGAAAACATGACTAAATCATTTGACTGTTGTTCATAAATACTGATGTCAGGACTTATTCTTTTGAGACACAGACAGTTTCATTGACATGAAGACTTTCTTTTGAGGAATTAAGTTCATTTTGAGAAAGTGACTTTTTAGCAGGTTATCCATGAGGTTTTGCAGTTTGCACTCATTGTTCTGAGAAATGTACTAACTGTTGTTAAAATGTGAAGAATTATGAGAAAAATGCACCAAAGACACTGAGAAAAACTGATTACAAAATATATACAGCGCATTCTCAGGGTACACAGCACTGCCATGGCATCTCTTCTGCATTGTCCACATGTGTATCTGTGGTCTCA
Organism: Knipowitschia caucasica; assembly: GCA_964034765.1. NCBI lineage: Eukaryota > Metazoa > Chordata > Actinopteri > Gobiiformes > Gobiidae > Knipowitschia > Knipowitschia caucasica. The sequence goes on from OZ035839.1 coordinate 29,270,341, forward strand.
CAGACTACTGTAGTACTCTCTTGCAGCTCTCCCTCCCCCGCACGAATAAACAAAGCCCACCCCAGCCCCCTGCTGTTATAAGTCATTACCTACATTTGCAAATCAATACATGCAAATGTTAGCAGCCAACCTAGCAAGTTAGCTCCTTCTTCTCAAAACAGGGGCCAATTTCGCTTGGGTTTTCTAGTGCTAGGGGGTGTGGTGCATTGCCAGAGAGGGTGTGCGTAATCGCGGGGCGCTTGCTGCTGTAAAGCATTTGACTCTTAAAACACACATATAGCAACATAGAACCATCAACATCTTGCCTCATATTGCACTAAAAGTGACATCCGTGTCTTAATTCGTTCGTATTTTAAACTTTTTTTAAAAATTCAGAGACTTTATGTCCGTCATTTTGGATTGCTTTCACTGCCGCATGAGACACGCTTGAGAAGGTGGTGCAAACCCGACGTAACACCGGCAATCCTGATTGGTCGATTATTTTCTGATCTGCTGAAGGAGTTTAGTGTGCGCTTGATCCCAGAAACTGCAAAACGACCAAATTGCTTACTGCTGCTTTAACTGGCAGTCACAACATAGGAATTTGTTTTGGCTCTTGGTGCAAACAAGTTATAAAAGTAAAATAAATAGATAAAATCTCACATATTCTATATCTATATTCTCTCTGGTCTCTCTATGGTCTTTCTCTAGACTCTCTGGTCTCTCCCACTGGTCTCTCTCTCTTCTCTCTATCTCTCTCTGATCTAACTCTAGTCTCTCCCTCTGATCATACTCTAGTCTCTCCCTCTGGTCTCAACCATGTTCTCTCTCTTATTAGTCTCTCTCTGGTCTCTCTCTATCTCTCTCTGGTCCCTGTCTTTTCCATCTCTGGTCTCTTTCTTTCTCTATGGTATCTGGTAACAACAAAAGGACAATTTATTTTTCAATATTACTTCCAAATTATTATTGAAAAAATGTCTTCTTTCTTGTAGAGTTGTATTACCATATTCTGAAACAGAAATCAACAAGACGAACATTATATTTGAGGAAGTTTCTTTTCCATGTTTCTTGGTGGAAGGTGGTTGGCTTTGTGGTGGTGGTTGTGGAACTGGTTCTGGCAACAGCACAGAGAGAACGCAGCAGAAACTGAGGGTCCGCAAGGGGGGATACTTGGATTAGTACTGCTGTTCATCCCCTCCAGCTTCATTCCGACTTCAAAAACCTCCAGCTTTCGCCTAACAGACAGCACTTAGCAGCAGGTGACTTAAAAGAGCATGTTTGTATCCGAGCAAGATACAAACATGCCCCCCTCTATCCCTCCAACCCTCTATCCCTCCTCCCTCTGCACCTGCAGTCAAACTCCCTCACACCAAAGCACTCCTCGTCCACAACTCGGACAGATCTGTGTTTTCAAAAACAGTTGCTTAATCTGCTAGGCCACACCAGGGGGAGGCCACACAAGGGGAAGTTTCTAAAATAATAGTATTGTTTGTATGTTAAAATATATAAACGTGAGAATCCTCTGGGAGGCCCATATTGAGAGGGATCCTCTCCCACGGACGGACAGGCTGTAGATCCAGGACTGAGTCTGTAAATCCACTTTTTGTCCTTTTCACACTGGCTTTATGAAAGATTCCACTCTCGCTCCAGCTATTACGTCTCACTCCAATCATTTCTGGAAGTCAATTCTGACTCAATTTGATTTCATTTCCAGTCAATCACTGTGCTACAAACTCTGTAATTGAAAGCTTTTAACAGTGTTGTGTCCGCAGCGGCTGTAGTGGATTGATGGCCCTGGTTCTGTGTGCAGGGTATTTTTGTACTGGACCTGCCCTACGCCCTGGTGCATTCTGGGTACACAGGGCTTTTGCTTCTGGTGCTGTCGGCCTGGGTGTGTAACTACACGGGGAGGATCCTGGTGTCCTGCTTGTATGAGGAGGGACACAGGTGAGATACATTTGTGATTGTTATCAGTTATCTACTGAAGTAAAATCTAAAACATAGCAGGAAACAAGACATGTAGTCTCTGATGTCTAGGGTCATGGTTTGAATGGTTTTCTCTGGTGACAGCACAAGAAAACAAAGACAAATCAATTGATTCTGGAGCTTTATGGATACAGCACATCACCGCCCACTGTGCTGGCTGCTCTTGCAATTTCCATTATGCATTACGTATCTGGTACCGGCCTGGATAGAACCAGGGGCCAGAGGGACTAAGAAGGACCTTTAAACAGTGCTAGAGTAGAGATTTGAGTAAAGTAGAGGAGAGAACAAAACGAAGAGGACTCTTCTTTACCTTTTATGACTCAGGAAAAAGATAAGATAAGAGATCCTTTCGATCCAAAAGTAGTTATCTATTTAAAGAAATTAAAAGATATATACTTTTTGAGATAGATAACTGATATTGGCGATATATGATAGATTGGATATATTTGGATGGGTCTTTTCAAACAAGGTGTCCCTTTATAGAATGATATTAATCTTTAACGTGGTTAAGTTTCATATTTACTCAGTTCTTCCACATAGTAAAATAGGAAAAAATTGAGCCATTTAACTACCCATGTAGCTGTGATTTGAAGGTTAGGGATTTGAAGATCTATTCGGACTCAAAAAAATCTTTAGCTTCTTGTACATCACTGTTTGGATGACGAAAACTGCTTTAATGCTGTCAAATATGTGTTAATAAGAAATAAAAATGCTTTGGTTTTATATAGTGCTTTTTTTTTTGGCCACCACTGTAGCTACAGCTGGCCCGGGCACACTGGGTTGTATAATGTTGCAGCTTCAAACAATTGTAGTTTGAAGTTTTACTCTCTGAGTAGAGAAAGATTTACTCTCTGTCATCTTGTGTTCATCAGAGTTTTCTTTGTGTTTTCCAGTGGAGGCCCACGGGTCAGAGTTCGCCACAGTTATCAGGACATCGCAGAAACCTGCTGCCGAAGCCTGTGTCCTCGCTGTCCTGCGCTGGGGGGAGCTCTGGTCAATGTGGCTCAGGTCAGAACTCCCCGTTCACAGAGACACATGCACAGTGTGCTGCAGAGCTGCCTTATTGGAGAAGAACTTTACACAAAAAGCCGCGAGCTTAACTCTGATAGCATCAAAGTCCGCCCGTATACTTCCGCCACTTCCGGCGGACGCCACCGCAGGCCAGGACTTCTAGTCTGAAAATTAGAGAATATGCGTCTGGTGCGCGAGGCGTCAGCGTTCCAGCGTCGGCGGTGTGAACGCACCATAACCCGGCGTGACTTGACGTGCATCAAAAGCGTTTTGAAGCTTTTGATCTGAACGCACCATTAGGACATGGTATTCTCTAGGACACGGGTCTCCACCAACAAACACATTGTACAAGCATACGCACTATACGCACTACACACACTGTACACACACACATAGACTTGCCCTTCTGCCTGTGTTTCTGCAGCTGTTGGAGTTGCTGATGACCTGCACCTTGTACGTGGTGGTGTCCATGTCCCTGCTGAGCGACAGTCTGTGGGGGGCTGTTCCCAGGCTGGGCTGCTCTGTGCTCAGCCTGCTACTCCTGATGCCCTGCCTTCTGCTCCCGGACCTCCGACCTGTGTCCACTCTAAGCCTGCTCTGCTCCCTGGCCCACGTACTCATCAGGTGACACCCATATCTCAAAATCAGATTTATTTTGGTAGAATCATCTCGAATGATTTCACAAAGTTGTTGGTTTACCGATGACAAATTACAAAATCAATAAGGATAAAATAATGCATGGGTTTTATAGAGCAAGTTTTTGGACACCTAATGTCTCAGAAGCGAGGCAACCAGTCTGTGTCATCTGCCCCTCACACAACAAAAAGCCATTCACACACACACACCAGACATTCTGAAGTGTCTTGCTTAAAGACAAGACCACTGTTTGGCACTTTACAATTTGAACAAAAAATAACCAATCTTCTTTAAAGCTGGGGTACCTAACTTTCAGCATCTTAGGATAAACTTTTTCAGACAGAAAGGGATCTTTGTTAGACATTATTTAACATACAGTAAATAGAAAAATGTGATCTGAGCATTATTCTTTAACATAATTCTGTTCGGATGATGGTGTGATTTAAGAAAAGATAAATAAATTATGATAAATTATACCTCAGTTTTAAGATGTTCTGGATGAATATTGAGATTACAATATGTATTATGTTCCTTTGGTAATGGGCTATAACCCGTGGACCAATGCAGTTATCTCTCTGTGCCCTGTAGCTTTCTGGTGATGCTATACTGCCTCAGCCAGGCCCGCTCCTGGCTCTGGTCATCTCTGTCCGAGCCCGTAGACCCGGAGGAATTCCTGGTTTCTGTGGGGGTGATCATCTTCTCCTACACGTCCCAGATCTTCCTCCCGTCACTAGAGGGCAGTATGGAGGACAGGGGCCAGTTCAACGCAATGTTGGACTGGACCCACGGAGCTGCATGTGTCATGAAGACTCTGTTTGCTCTGCTGGTAAGACTCTACTCTACTCTACTCTACTCTACTCTACTCTACTCTACTCTACTCTACTCTACTCTACTCTACTCTACTCTACTCTACTCTACTCTACTCTACTCTACTCTACTCTACTCTACTCTACTCTACTCTACTCTACTCTACTCTACTCTACTCTACTCTACTCTACTCTGCTATTCTGTACTCTACTCGGCTCTACTCTAATCAACCCTACTCTGCTCTACTGTTTCATACTGTACTCTACACTACTGTACTTTACTCTACTCTGCTCTACTGCTTCATACTGTACTCTACACTACTCTGCTCTACTTTACTGTTCTGTTCAATATTCTACTCTGCTCAATAAAGTCAATGAAAGGCTTGCAGTAGTTCTGAGCTTCTTGAGGTATTGCTTGTCTCTATATTGGTGAAGCTGAATTTGGCTGGATGACTCTGTGAACTTGTGTTAAGGATCTCAATAGTTTGGGTCTTTGGGTCAGATAGCCCACACCAGAGAGGCCATATAGTGTACATTTTCGTTTGAACTCCCCTGCCCTTGGTAGTATATGTGAACACTCCAAAAATGGTTCCTACAGCGTAGAATATAGTTGTCAAGACAGAAAATGTTGATTCAGTTAAAATAACACTTTTAAATGTGGGAATGACTCTCACCTGCAGAAGATGTTAGGGATATCTGGAAGGCTGTTAGACATGGCGAGAAGGAAAGGGGATGAGAGAACAACATACTACCTCTCTTGTCGAATTTAATAACAAAACAACCAATTCCACTTATGTTCAGTCTGAACTCACAAGCCTCTGGAACCGTACCATCCAAACAAACATCCCACTTGACTTTATTGTTTCCCTTCTACAGAAATCAATCTTCTATTTCCGTCCATTCTGCATGCCCATGACTCAGACCAGACACAAGGTTTATTCTTAAAAATGACTGAATTTCAAAGGCGAAAGGAGTGGACTGAGATGAGCCTCTGCATTTTGGGGATAGTGGAGTTTGTGCTTATACCCAAGGGTACATTCAAGTAGGTGTCCTTCTATGTTTTCCCAAGCCCTGTCCAGACTAAAGCTAAAACATACATTTAATTGATACAGAGTATTTCTATTTGCTTTGAATACAACAATGTAACCTTCTCCAAATATATACATATACATACAGTGCCTTGCGAAAGTATTCGGCTCCCTTGAACCTTTCAACATTTTGCCACATTTCAGGCTTCAAACATAAAGATATAAAAATTAAATTTTTCGTCATGAATCAACAACAAGTGGGACACAATCGTGAAGTGGAATGAAATTTGTTGGATAATTTAAACTTTTTTAACAATTAAAAAACTGAAAAGTGGGGCGTGCAATATTATTCGGCCCCTTTACTTTCAGGGCAGCAAACTCACTCCAGAAGTTCAGTGAGGATCTTTGAATGATCCAATGTAGTCCTAAATGACTGATGATGATAAATAGAATGCACCTGTGTGTAATCAAGTCTCCGTATAAATGCACCTGCTCTTTGATAGTCTCAGGGTTCTGTTTAAAGGTCCTATATCACGCTTTTCTTCATGTTTCACACTCAATTCTATGCACATGTGTGATATTAATGTGTATGATACACCACACAACAATCAAAGCTTGTGAGATTAGAGCCATCTCTTGTATAGAGGTGACGTCACCTCGACTCAAACAGGCTGATCCAGAGAAGAGTCTGCTCCTCTGCCTGTGAGCCCGCCTCCCCCCGCCCGCACGGTGATGTAGCATCACGCTTTTGTCGTTTATCACCTGTACTTAGTAATTTCTTACATAAGAATAAACTTTTTCCAACAATGACAATCCGTCACATCGAGCCCTATGTCCTCGATGCACAATCAGACCCTAGTTATTTAGTTTACAGAAGTATACAACGAGTTAGCGTCACTACTTACAGATCGAGGGGGTCCGAGTTACGTCTTTTACCGTGGGAATAACGTGTTTCCAGATCAGCTTTTGAGTAAGTCCAGTTCCATTGTCCCTGTAGTTCTGAACAGTCTCAGTGAAGTGTCGCAGATGAACCGGTATTATAATAGATCCATGAGATGAACAGATGAAAAAAGTCGAGCCGCTTTCTTCCTCTTAGGGCCAAATAGCGTGTCACATATTTACACCCATAACACACTTCATTCAAGTTGACGTAATCCTACCACTTTTAGTTTTGCAAGGCACTGTAAATATATATATATATATATATATATATATATATATATATATATATATATATATATATATATACACAGTAAATATATACACAGTATATATATATATACATATGCACCGATCTCCACGGGACTACTGTCACCTTTACCCTCCAGACCCTCTCCAGCTCCTTTTACTGATGCTACCATCGCTTGGAAGTGCCACATCCACCACTACGGCTTTCTTCTGTCCTTTGTACATGTGTGGACATTTATCAACTTAGTGTCCACACAATAAGTCCACACTTATTTAATTTATTATGGTTTAGATCAGTGAGTCGATGTCTCTCTCGCTCTTGGCGTACAGCTTTATGTCATCCATGTAGAGGAGGTGACTGAGATTTTCTCTGTTCCTGAGGTGGTATCCATAGCCAGTCTGGTCGATTATTTGGCTTAGATGGTTCAGGCCTATGCAGAACAACAGTGGGGACAGAGCATCTCCTTGGTAGATACCACATTTGATGATCACTTGTGCAAGAGGCTTGCCATTTGCCTCAAGGGTGGTCTACCACATCCCCATTGAGTTTGCAATTAAGTCCCTTAGAGCCCTGCTGATATTGTACAACTTCAAGCATTCCCTGATCCGTGTGTGTGACATTGAGGCCTTTTGGTAATCAATCTAGGCTGTGCACAGGTTGGTGTGTCTGTTCTGTCAACCAGGAGCTGGGATTACTACTGGTGTCTCTATAAATGCCCTTCTGTGCTCTGCTCATGAATTGTAGCAATGATGCCTGACATGAGCTTACATGTTGTGAAGAGACAGGTTATTGGCCGGTAGTTGGAGGGGATTGCACCCCTCACAGGGTCCTTCATGATCAGGCCGGTTCTGGGTGAGTTCTGGGTGAGTCTCATCTCTCAGCAGCTGGTTCATTTGTGCTGCTAGGCACTCATTGAGTGATGTGAGCGTTCTTAGCCAGTAGGCATGGACCATATCAGGGCCCGGTGCTGTCCAGTTTTTCATACCTGAGACTCTTTCTCGAGTATCTGCCTCTGTGATGGTAGCTGAGTTCTGTTCTGGGAGGTGGCTATGCTCCTCTCTCAGGGACATAAGCCATTGTGCACTGCTGTTGTGTGCTGCTTCCTTCTCCCATATGTTCTTCCAGAACGGTTCAGTTTCCCTGCCACTGAGCGTACACCTTCGCAGGTTGTGTTGCAAACGGCCTGTTCTGGCATCATTCTCTTTAGTGTACCTTTGTAGGTAGCTGGCCAGGGCTTGGAGCCTTTGTTTGGCAGTTTCGATTGCTTCAGGTATGGTCATCTGGCTGTACTTTTTGGGTACCGGTCTTTTCATTGCACCTCTCTGGGCCTCTGTTTATTGACTCACTTTTCTCTGAGCAGCCTTGATCTTAGCCTCCAACTGTCTTTTCCATGGTGGGTATTGTCCATGGCTCCCATGGTTGTTCTTATAGCCAAGCATCTCTTGGATCACTACTGCCAAAGTGTATATCAGCTCATTGGTTTCAGTGATTGTGGTGGTAGGTATCTCAAGTTCAATTATTGTATATCAATTTCTGTCTAATAATCGCAGAGGTTGTTACTTACTCTTATTTTGTTGTCACTATTCTGGTTAAACTTGGGATAAACTGGTTAATCCTTGTTCAGTCCTTGCTCAGAACTTGTTCACAGCAGCTGTTCTTGCCGCTGTTTTAAAAGACGTATTTTCCACCCGTTGACAAGTGTCTGCCTCTGTTTCAAACAGGACTCTTGAGGAGGTCATATCTCTGTTAATATTGACTCTTTTTGGACGCTTTATTATCAAACCAGAGCTTAGACTCTCATCTATCCATAGGCTGCATGTCTCTGCTCTTTTGCGAACACCAACCACTGAACGTAGGGGCGGAGTTAAGATGCAATGTATCTCACGTTACTGACCTTTGTACCGAGCAAATAATACTCAGTTTTTGATTTGTATTGCCTTTCTTTACTGCTTTACAGCAACAAGTAATACATCTCATTAATAATTATTACATAATTTATTACGTTTTTTAAGTAACTTGTCCAACACTGACTACTACTACTACTACTACTACTACTCCCATGACTCCTACACCTACTTCTGCTACTGATACTACTACTACTACAAATATAGGGAAGAGCCAGGTATTGGCTTCAAGATTGTTCACTGTTGAAGTTTCAGTCTCTTGACCTCTGAACCCTGACTTTCACATGAACTTTGCTCTGGGGGTCATTGGGAAGATCCAGGTCATTTGTTTGCAAAGAGCAGTCAGGATGAATGCCAGAGATGATGCTTCTCTCCTCAGTGCTCTTTGACCTGGGGTCGTGACACGCGTGAGGTCATCACAGACAACCTAAGCCCCGCCCTCCGACCTCTGGTCAACACGTGTCTGTTGGTCAAGACTCTGCTCTCCTACCCCCTCCCCTTCTACTCTGCAGCCGAGATCCTGCAGACATGGATCCTCAAAGGTACTCTACTGTACTCACTTCTACTCTACTCAATTCTACTCTGCTATACCCTACTCTCTTCTACTCTACTCAACGCAAGTCTAGTAGTTTCTTTATGGACATTATCAATATTTATGGCCATTGATCATTTGCCACTTTTGAACCAGTGGTTCTATGTGTTTAAAAAAAAAATCATTCCATGTATTTGAAACTGTTTGATTCTCTGATCCTCCGAGATAACTCAGAGATAACTCCTGTGAATTAGGGCTGTATAACATTTTGTTGAATTGAAATTAACTCAATTAAGATATGAAAGGCTAATGGGAACACATTAAGGAGTAGAGTAGAATAGAGTGGAAGAGAGTAGTGTACACAATTGCTGTATAAAGAACATGTAAAATTAAATACCTGGAAAAAATATGTATAATCTATCTTGAATAATGTTTGAAAGAAGCAGTAATAGAGCTATTAGAGTTGAGAGATGAGTTTTGGGCATTTATAGTATAATAGCGTATAGCAGGGGTCCCCGATTAAATTGGCAAGAGGTCCACTTACTTAATCAGTTCAATAGACTAGGGTCTGGACATTGTACAAATATTTCATTTCATAGAAATCCATTCCAGCAATTTCATATGCAAACATTTGAAAACCTTTAACAACAACGACTACAGTAGTAAGAATTGATTTTAAAAATATATAACAATAGGTGTATATAATTCACACCTACCATTAATCTCCTTTGTTTATTTCTACACAACACACCACAAACCTCTCCCAAACTCTCAGAGCAGAGGCTGCAACACATGTTAATTGTGGAAGATAAGGGGATCTGGCAGACTTTTTTGTTGAAGTCCTTCATTCCCATTAAATAACGTTACTGTCATTGCCTCCACACACAGCGCTCATTCCCGTCTCTTTCTTCGTCTCTAACTCACTCAGATTCAGACACTGCTAAAGTTATGGTTGGCACTAGATCATATACGGAATCGGGACAAAACCGGAAGTAACAATCTTACTTTCGAATTAGTTTTAGACTAATAAGTCCTTAAATGGTGACTGGTTAAGTTTTAGGTGCCTGAGTTAGATGGTTAAGGTTAGGGTAAAGGGTGGGTTGGGTTATTCTTTGGAAATGGCTGGTTTAGTTTAGGCATGAAGACGTAGTTGGTTATATTTACTTCCACTTCCGTCCCAATTCCGTATATGATCTAGTGCTGACCCTAAACTTATCTGACGGCTCCATCAAGTTTTTTTCCAAAGGACCCCACTGAACGCCTATAGCCACCCTCGCGCCTGCCTGTTTACAAATTGTTTTTGGTGAAAATTCAACATAAAATTGTAATAATGTACATCTAAACAAAAGAATTACGGAGGTCCACAGAAAAGGGTCTCGGGGTCCGGACCTGGGTCTCCGCGGTCCGCCATTTGGGGACCCCTGGCGTATAGGCTCATGTCACTACTTATTAACAAGAAACACTGTTACTATAATAAACCAAAACAAACACTGAAAAGGAAGCTCCTCCAGTAACCATGTCACAGGTCAAAATGGAGAATATTTAGATTGTACAAAGCTTGTACAAATGTGAATGAGAGATGTCGCCCGAACTTCTACCAGATCTCTGTCGCCACAGTCAGAGCTAGACCCCGCTTATCGCGGAATGGGTCCCCTCTGGACATTCTAACTGCCCCTGTGTTGCGGGCGCCCGGCACGTGGCGCGCCCTTAGGGAACCCAGGTGTACTGAAGCCCAGAGCAGAATGGTCGCTGCCAGTTGGTGGAGGGAGGGGGACCTCGTACTTCCCTGTTTGTTCAGATAGGCTACCACTGTTGTGTTGTCTGAATGCACCATCACATGCTTCCCTTTCAGTTGCGGGGCAAAGTAAAGGAGCACACTGCGCACTGCCTTCCTCTCTAATAGGTTGATGTGTCGGGCTGAGTCCGTCCAGTATCCACCTACGGAACTCTGACTGAGGACCCCGCCCCATCCTTCCAGGGAGGCATCTGTAAACACTTCCACATGCAATAGGGGACCCTCCAAAGGAACCCCGTCTCGTAATATGCCTGGGGTGAGCCAGAACCTGATGTCGGTCGCAGTGGTTGGGGAGATCCGAAGCAACTTCCATTCTTCCTTTGAGGGATGGAGCCTGAGGCGCAAAAACCAGCGCTGAAACCCCCTCACGTGAAGAAGGCCCAGCTGCAATGAAATGATGGATTCAGCACATGACCAGGGAGACCTTGACCCTGAGAGTGAGAGTGGTCAAGGTCTCCCTGGCCAGGCGTCCGCCGCTCTCGCGCATTTCTGTGGAGAGCGCGGCACGGAACCGGACCGGGTCCAGTTGTAGACCGAGGTAATTTATGCGTTGTGCATGTTAAAGCCCAAGAGGTGAATGTGGGTCAGGACCAAGTGCATGTGTGCCGTGGCCTTCTCCCTGGAGGGAGCCAGAATCAGCATATCGTCGATGTAGGTAAGGATTCTGACTCCCCGGCGCCGCAGCAGCTCCAGCGCCGCTTCAACTCATTTGGAGAATGTGCGAAGAGCCAGCGCGTACCAGAACCGGAGGCGGCAATACTCGTAGCATTTCCCTCCCTACTGTGAAGCGCAGGAACCTCCTGTGTTCTGGCACTATCACATTATGGAAGTATGCGTCTGTCAGATCTATGGAGGGATCCAGTCTGAGGTCTGACTCAGTCAAGGAACTGCCTGCTGGAGAGCAGGTGGAATGCACGCTTGGATATGCACTCATTTAGTGGGCATAGATCCAAGATGGGGCGCAACCCGCCATTCTTCTTGGGAACCAAGAAATACGGGGAGTAAAGGCCCCTGGAGGTGTCGCGGGGCGCTGTAGCAGAGAGGAGACCTCCTGCTGAAGCACGTCCCCTGGAACAGGGGTGGCCTCCTTGAGAACTACAGGGCAGAGCAGGAAGCGGTCCTGCTTCTCGATCCAGGTGATGAGCAAACTCTCTCCATCACTGGGGTCATCCTCGATGTCGTAGTCTCTCCAGTTCTTACGGGGTGCGGGAGACGGACTACCTTCCGCAAGGGGCTCCGGGGACTTCACTTCCTGAGCAGAGTTCGAGCGGACAGCTGTAGTATCCATGAATGCACCGCGGCACTCCCTCTCCTCCCTGGGGAGAGAGAGGCACGCTTGGCAGGAAGCGCTGGTAGCCGAGTGGCTCCAGCCGAGCCAAAAGAAACAGCGGTCGCTCTGATCCAGAGGAACTAGATCTGCCACGCAGTTGGCGCACAGTTGCCACCCTTCTTGCGTCCGATGCCAGCAGGGGTCTTCAAACGAGAAGACGATGGCAAAGACATGGCTAAGTCCAATGGCGAAGTCCAACGGTGAAGTCCAAGTTGAATTCCAAAGTCGAAGTTGATCTCTCGGCACTAGAGTTCAAAGTGGCAGTGCAGGCCTGGGCTCGGCTATTTATAGAAGGAGCTCAATTTTGAACAACAACAATTAATACCTTTGTCCACTAGATGTAAGTGTTACAAGCTATTTGGAGCTATCGACACAGGGCTATTGACACATTTGAAACAGTCTGGCAAGGAAAGCCTCAGTGTGTTACGGGGCTTTTATTCGGCCATCGCTGCTATTATGGTAAGTGAGGCTGTTTTGGTTTTTTCTCAAAATAAACCAAATATTAATAGTAATTGAGCAATGTTTGCACTGCATTTTTCTTTGATTTTAGTGTAAAGTTTTCCCACACTTTGGACACTTTTGACACTTCTTAATTACCCCATTTTTCTGTTGCGCTTGCCTAGTGCTTCCAGTGTTGTCTTTCATTGTGAGCTATGTACAGTCTACGGAGCTTTGTCTGCAAAACATTTTTACAGTTAGTATTTGTTAAAAGAGGTAGACTTCGCACATCTCTTCTATGACAGGTGCGTAGGAGTGGGCGCGCACAAGGTGGCCAAACATGAAAGAAAGGATGACACCCGCACACTGTCTAACTTGCAAACACCAGTGGTTTATTAGCACTGTGAAGTGCAGGGCACTATAGGATCTGTGACGTAAAGACGTTATGCAACACATAAAGAAATTGTGCGAAATCAAATTCTAATTTCAGGTGTGTCTTACTCATTTTGGTCGGCGTTCAACTTTTGGCTTTTGGTTAAAGATGCAGTCAGTGACTTTTTCCAGACGGGGGGGGGGGCTTGTGCTACACCAGGAGGAGACAACGCAGACACAGGGAGAACATGCAAACTCCACTTATAATCATAAAGTAGTTTTATACAGTTTTTTTTTGGACCTCACAGTGTTTTTGTGTCAGAGTAAAACAAGGCAAAACTTCTTACTGTCCCAGTATCTGTTTCATGGCGTGATGAAGGACCCCTGAATTTGGCCTCTTTTACCTGCACTTGTGAACTGGTCTGCCCTGCCAGGAGTTTTCGGCTGTACTCCCCTCCCCGCCTGACAGCCTCTTCAGCACCGCACTGCCTCAGTCCTGGGTCTACGGCCTCAGTCCTGAATCTACAGCCTGTGTCATGGTTTCGGTTTATTTCCTGTTTTATAATGTAACTAGTGTATCCCTGTGTCTTCCATTGTTTAACTTCCTGTAGTTTGATTACTTGCCCTGCCCTCTTGTCCTGAAGGTGGCGCAGCGCTTCTGCTTCATAAGATAAGATCTTCCTTTATTCGTCTCACACACTGTAAACCCTGACAAGTAAAGTTTACTTGAAAAAACTTTCTAAATAAATTGCACATTAATTTCACTTGAATTCCTCGAGTACATCCGTTAATTGATATTACCAAGTAAACTCAAGTGATTGCAATAAAGTGTAAATTTCAACTTACGCTCCGACTGGGATTCGTACTTAGAACCACCTTGAGTGATATAGCCAATATTTAAATAAACTAACAATAAATGAGTGATATTTACTTATTGGGAAAAATCTATTTAAAATAACTTTGATATCTGAAGTAAGATTGAAGTTAGGGTTTACAGCAGTGGATAAATTTCAGTGTCATCGTTGCGCACCTTACAGCAGGGAAAGAAGGAAATAAAATCACTCAGATTGCACACATTAAATAGTCTATTTTAACCCTAACCCTATTTAAGATAATAGACCATATAATTAAAATAAGATAAAGAATAAAATAAAATAAAACAAAATAAAATAAACTCTGGAGCTATAATTGCACTTGGTTCAGGAGTATTTACAGATGTGAGTATATAATCAGTAATGATAATAACAGGTAAAGTGACTAGTGACAAAGTTACTAGTGAATTATTATCAATGACACTGTACAGACTCAGCAGTTCTTGTTTTACATTCTCGTTGTACAGCCCGACAGCAGCAGGAAGGAAGGACCTGCGAAACCTCTCCTTCACACAGCGAGGATGAATTAGTCTGTCACTGAAGCTGCTCTCCAGAGCAGAGAGAGTGTCATGCAGGGGGTGGCAGTCATGGTCCAGCATCTTAATTTGTTCAGGATCCTCCTGTCCCCCACCTGCTGCACTGTGTCCAGGGAACAGCCCAGGACAGAGCTGGACTTCCTGATGACCTTGTCCAGCTTCTTCCTGCCCCTCTGTGTGCTGCTGCTGCTCCAGCAGACCACACCGTACAAGATGGCTGATGCCACCACAGAGTCATAGAAGTCATAGAAGAGTCGAGTGGCCCCTGCACTCCAAAAGACCTGAGCCTCCTGGATGTTCACTGAGTGACGTCTGCGGAAATCCACCACCATCTCCTTGGTCTTCCCCGCATTGATGAGGAGGTGGTTCCGCTGACACCAGTCCACAAAGTCCTGTATAACTCCTCTGTACTCTGCGTCATCGTCCTCGGAGCTGAGTTCGATGATGTCATTAGAGAACTTCTGTTCGCAGTGTAGAGGGTGAAGAGGAACGGCGTGAGGACTGTCCCCTGGGGGGCCCAACACTGCAGGTCAGGACCGCAGACACGTAGTCCCTGGTTCTCACAAACTGGGGTGTGTCTAGGAAGGTAGTCCAGGATCCACTCGGACAGGTTGTAGTCCACTCCAGCCTTTTCCAGCTTGTCCTTGAGAAGCTTCGGCTAGATGGTGTTGAAGGCGCTGGAAAAATCAAAGAAGAAGATCCTCACAGCGGAGCCGGGTTTCTCTAGGTGTTACAGTGAGTGGTGGAGGAGGGTGATGATGGCGTCCTCAACTCCGATGCCCGGCCGGTAGGCAAACTGCAGCGGGTCCATCGCTGGGCTCAGAGTGAACCTGTCCTTTCGATCACAGTAATCATTCTATTGTACTGCGTAGGTTTCCACCGGGTACTCCAGTTTCCCCCAACCACTAAAAACATGTGAAATAGTTCAGGGTGAATGAGCTTTGAACTTTGTCCTCTGCGACAACTGCTGTTGAGATTTTGGGCCATACACAAATGCATTGAATTTGAGATTGTCTTCTCTTTCCTAGATCGCAGCAGTCCCAAACCCGGCACCCTGCCCTTACCTGTACTCCTCCTCCGATGCTCCCTGCTGCTCTCCTCCCTGCTCCTGGCTCTCCTGCTGCCCTCCTTCTCTCTACTCATGGGGCTCACAGGCAGCGTCACTGGGGCAGCCATGACCCTGGTGCTCCCCTGTGCCTTCCACCTCCAGCTGCAGTGGCACGGTCTCTCCACACGGGGGAAAGTGATCGATTGGTGCGTGTTGGTGTTGGGCGTGCTGTGCAGTGTCTCGGGGGTCTTCTGCTCCGTCAAGAGACTGCTGTATGGGATCTGATAACCGTAGACTTGTTTTTGATCATTAAAAAGATAATGAGAATGTTTACTTTTACCTTTCATGTTTTTAGATAGAGAAATATATTGTGAAAAAAGTAATTAAGGTCAACAGTGCTTTCTGCTTGTAACTCTCAGCTGCCATTAGAGGGAAGAGGAGAATATGTTGTATTTTTCATCAGCTGCAATCACAGCCATGCGATTGTAAAGAATGACGTTTCAGTTGAGAAATTACCAAAAGTAATTCATATACAAGACTTTTGACATCATACTACAACAGGACTGAGGCAGGAGCTTTTAGACAGAAGGAGCGGAGCTACACGTTTGTGCCAGAATTTCCTGATGTTAGCTGGGATGTATCTAGGTAGTGATTGGAAAACAAAACCGAGGCTCCGGAGCTTGTGTGGCTCTTCCCGAAGCAGACTGCTTTAAAACACTGCGTTGGAGTGTGTATCAAAACAACCGATCACGTGACAAACGTGTGAGTGTCTCGGACATCAAAGTGGTACAGTCATACTGTACAAATACCTAGGAGTCCACCTGGACTACAGACTGAACTGGTCAGCACAGGCCAATGCTGTCTATAAGAAAGGTCAGGGCAGACTCTTCTTCCTGAAAAGTCTGAGGTCCTTTAATGTGAGCAGTCAGATGTTGCTCATATTTGACCAGTCTGTTGTAGCTAGTGCCGTTTTCTTTGGGGTCGCGTGTTGGAGCGGCAGTCTGACCTTGAGAGACAGTAACCGGCTCAACAGGCTGATCAGGAAATGTGTCTCTGTGATGGGGAGAAGTGTGGACTCCATGGGAGCTGTGCTGGAGAGAAGGATGAGGGCTCTAGTTTTTACTGCAAATGGCAAATAAACTGAATCTGAATATAATGCAGGGCATCCTGGGTAACTCCAGACACTCTCCGTATGACACTATGGCAACTCAGAGGAGTAATCATAGCAACAGGCGTCTTTCAGAGATCCTTGGTTCCTTTGGTTGTCAGACTGTACAACAAACCTGTAAGAGTTAAAAATATGCACTATTGTAAGGTAGTTAGTTAGAAATGTTCATAATTGATGTACAAATGTGTTTATAAGGATGGGTTTTTCTGCTGCTGTCACACCTGAATTTCTCCTACAGGGTGAAATGATCAATAAAGTATCTATCTACCTATCTATCTATTTGTCCACCTTGTGTCCAGGAACACAATCTTCCTCTGTCTATTTCGTCCCTTGGGTATAGGCATAGCTTTTATATAGATGGACAATTATTACACACTAGCTCAATGAAGCCTAATTGGGAAATGCTCATGGTGAAGTTTGGCTCTAATTCACTATGGCTCGTATTGGCTTACTTGTAAAAGTAAACTCCTCAGTTGTTCTATTTATTGTTTATTTGGTTGGGACAGTAAATCTTAATGTAGCCTTGGGTTAATTTCCATTCGACGTCCACAGTCGCACTCACAACCACACACTCATCCGCCCTGAACTATTATACATATTTTTAGTGGTAGGGGAAACCGGAGCACCCAGAGGAAACCTATGCAGACACGGGGAGGACATGTAAACTCCACTCAGAAAGGCCCTGTTTCGAACGGGATTCGAACTAAGGACTTTCTCGCTGAGAAGGGAGAGTGCTATCCACTCAGTCATCATGTCGCCCAACTTTATTGTGTGAATTGTTATTATAAATGTAGGGGATCTAAAACTACTATGCTAAGATAGCTTTTAGGATAGAATAGCGTTATGCCTGCGTTCACAAGTGTGTGCAGAATTCTGAGGATGAATTTAATGAGACCTAGTTAAACAAAAGGGAATTTACTTTGAAAGGATGGGCACCAGCCTCTTTTAAGAGACGTTAAAGATCAACTAAACACCTGCGCCCAGCCTTACTCCGCCCAGAAGAACATTTGAAAATGTTCTCTCTTGTGTTCCTTGGAGGACCAGGGGACAAGAAGGGAGGCTTAAAGTTGGGCGTGGTTTGGGCTGTGATTGACAGCTTGCTTGTCACACACAAAAAACAGACAGTTGTCATTTCTGCTTAAAGCAATAGTTTACACACCAGAAAGTCTCATTCCACCCTTGTTTACACACTAAGATAATTGTAGAGCTACACACCTGAACCTAAGCCAAAGAATTACTGTATATCAGAAGTAAGGGCTGTCAAATAAATTTCTAGATGTCGCCACAATACTCCAACTCGCCACTGGGGCGTGTGTCAGACTTGGATGGGTTTATAGGAGGATCTTTGTTTACACAGCGCCCCTCGCTTGGTGGCAAAAAGACAGAGCGGCACATACTGAAGCACGGATGCGACGAGTACTTTTAAAAGACTCAGTGGGCAAATAGCACTTTATACAAGCACTTTAACGCAAGAAGATCAGAGGAGATACAGTATATAGACAAGCTAAAAATAAGTATATAAGACAGAACTGAACAAATTCAGTCAGACTCGCCTCTGTCTTGGCACCGGACATTCATTCTTACTTCATAGAAAACCCGGGACCGTTCACGCAAGAAGGGTCCGTGGTGAAAATCCATTCGGCGCATTTTTCACCGCGGTAAAGTGGCCTGGCTTTTCTCCGTCGTGGTAAAGTGGTCCGCACATTAAAAGCGGGTTGTCCCTTTATAGTGTTACTAAACGTGGAACAGGAAGCCATGGGGATGAGCAACCAAAATGTATTGTTTCAAATTAATCATCACAGTGACCAAGTGTGCAGTAAATTTGTTCATACAGTTTATCCCCTCACCCCTCGGCTTCCCGTTCTACGTTTAGCGTAGGTAACAGCATAAAAGGGCAACCACTTTACCGCGGCCGTTTTTCTCTGTTCTGTTCCGAAATAATTAGAAAAAAAACTTTATCTGTCCCCAGCGGGCCGTACAACCGACCACACAACAAGAATGGACCATCTGATTTCGTAAAACCTCAATCCAAACATTTAAAAATAGCTAACTCTCTAGCATCCAGGTTGCTTTCTATGCTGTTTTGCCACCCGGGCACATGACCGGCGCGGAAAAAGTATAAAGTATAAACGTCACTCCAAGACCCTCCTATACCACTGGCACAGAGAGACGTACGTCACACAGTACCAACTGACATCACACAGTACTCCAGAGCCAATGGAGAGGCCAGGCACAAAATTAAAATGTAGTGCCACCAAAAAGGTATAGAGGGCGCCACACACACGGTTTAAAGCTCAAAAGTGAGATTTTATCTAATTTGCACTCAAATTTCAAAAAAATTACCAGGACATGTAGAGAGCACTATAAGAAACATATTTATGCAGTTTATGAGTTATAAAAAGTTTATTTGGTGTTTAGTTTTCCTTCAAGGTCTAATAAAAATGTGTTTTGTTTCAGTCTCATAATCTGTAGTTGTAAACTCTGCACCACCAGGGAATTCTGTTGTGGAAAATATTAACTGGAAACCGATAGCAAACTTAACTTTTGGTAGTTTATTAAACCAACGGCAAACTTTTACACAAGACAATTTGGGCACGTGTTATGATGGTCGTTACAATAGCACTGTGTTTTCGGGTCACAACTTAGTATTAAATGTTACATCAAATCAGACACAATAAGCACCACAAACACGTTTGCCAGCTCCTTACTCTTTCTGGATCAATGAATAGGATTGAGGTGAGGGAGCACATGGGTCCTCCAGCTCCAAGCTAGTAATACCCTATCCAGATATTATAATAGATCTATGGTTCAAGCCCACCACAAGACTTTCTCCACCAACTCCCGCTGATATAGCGGCATGAAGCTAACGCTGTGGAACATATGAAGCTTAAGCGCAAAGAGCGGGAGAATCCAGCTCTGAGCACTCCCAGACAGGAGCGCTCAGTTCTTCTGCTGTTGCCCACAGCAACAGCAATCAGGGGAATTGCTGCCTCTTCCTGAGGACTGCTGCTTCCTCCTCTGGACTGCTCCCTCCTCCAGGACTGTTGTCTCCTCCCTGGACTGCTGCCTCCTCTCCTGGACTGCCGTGAACCTCCTGTAATGATCCCAGAGTGCAGTGGGAGTTGTGTTGTTTACATCTGAACATCTGTGTGTCGGTGTGAGGACCATGGAGCAAACTGAGAGCAGAGAGTGTTTTAGCGCTTGGTGAAGTCAAAACAAACAACTGCAAAGGTGAAGGGGAAGCCAGTTTTGTACATATATTATATTCATAATGTTTATATACAGAGGTTCATATAAACAGAAATGTTTTGTAAAAATACAGAATTATGGAAATACACAGTTTTAACAGAAGGGGTTATGCAAACACATGCACACACACACCCAATACACACACACGCACACGCACACACACACGCACACACGCACACACACACACACACACACACACACACACACACACACACACACACACACACACACACATACACACAGGGCATGCTCCTGTCTCTTTTTCTTGTGTGGTAAGACTGATTGAGAGACAAGGGACAATGAGGTCACTTTCGCTCTATCCACGGCATGTCATTCAAATGTCCAACACCTCAGAGCTGTGTGTGCTTCTGTGTGCAACATGGTTTTTACTTTTTTACTGTTTTATTTACACTTTAAACATTAACTCTGCAAACAGGGAGAAGAGAAAGAACCACTCAAAAAAAGTGGGAAGAAAGTGAGAAACCTCAAGGAAGTCTATAATGAGAGCGGGAATGAGGCTGTAGATCTCGGAATGAGGCTGTAGATCCAGGACTGAGGCTGTAGATCTTTAAACAAATGTCACAATCTGCCAATATTATTTAGATAATACAACAAACTATGAAATTTTAGAAGTATACAGTATGTTATTACATTCATGTTTAAAAAAAAAAAATCTTCGGTTCTTGTTGTCAAAAGTTAAGATTTAAAAATATTTTAAATCTTATATAATAAGATTTTCTGGACACACTTGTTTTCTTGATATTGTGCCACCTCTCCCCATAGTGGCCCTCATTTATGAAACATGCTCAGAAAAAGGGTGTATTTTTTTAATGTAAAGAACGCAAGATCCAACGTGGGATTTATGAACATGTGAGATCCGCCCAGATCCGAGCGTACGCACCTGAGGCTGTTAATAAATGCCACACTCATAACTAGTGTATTTATGAAAGGCACGCGCATAAATATTCAGAAAGCACGCCCCGTTTTTACGACAGTTCAGCATGGAAGTCGGCCTAAAAGACTGTTTGGAAGCTTCAAAAAGCCTTTGCCACGCACTCCTGAGTTTATTCACGTTTGTTAAAAAATAAATATACGCTATATTATATATACGGGTCTTTTTTCCTTGTGTATAGACCCACTGCAGCACTCATCTCTCTTGAACGTTAGAAGTAAATAAATGAATGAATGAATGACTGTTAATATCTCGGCCTCAGCGGTGGCTCTCATCATTAACCGGATGAAGCGTCTGAGTGATCTCTGTGAGAGAGAAAGATGCGTATGAGAAGCTTTTGAGAAGTGTTTGTGATTTTACAGAAACTCTGGATCCAAAATGTCTGAATGGCGCACACTACATTTGAGCAGTGATGTGGTGGGACCTGTCCCGACACCTGCTGCGCACTTCCCAAGAGAGCTACTGCCCGTGAGCCAGTTGCCACAGATGAGCGCGTTGCCATCCTATCTCTGCTACATGCAGAGTACAGGGCAGAGGCTGAGAAAGTTTTGAGTGAGACCAACGGTACGTTCATGGGGCTTTATGCACAAAATTTAAGAAATAACACATCGCTTTGCCAGATGTGAATGAGGCACAACAAATGCGTAATTATGCAGTGCAGGGCCTGCCACAGATTTACAAAGCAATAGATGGGTCACACATCCCTGTTGCCTAAGTTATTAGTAAGTCAAGTGTATTTTTATAGCGCCTTTCACAGACCAGCATCACAAAGCACTTCAAATTTAAAAAACCATACAGATGAAAATAATACACACAATTCAGATCTAAAAACAAAAAAACAGAAGAGGGTCCTCATCATGAACTGTGATTTATTCAAAATGTGTGTGTTTCCATTAGACTTTTTCTGATGCACAAATTCAAATTTTAAAACATGATGGTCATTGAAAACCTAGTTTTTTTTGCCAGAGTGGGAATATGTTTAATGTTGTCCAGATCTTGAATTCCATGCCTGTTTTGGCATGTTATGATGAAGGTTGAGATGGGTGTAAAATGTACACCACCTCCAGACTTGGATTTTGTGCTCACGTCCAAATTGATCAATGCTGAAAAGTGTACATTATTTTGCGTATGCATCATTTACACCCTGATTTGGTCGCACGCAAGTTTCATAAATGAGGGCTAGTGTGAGGAGGTTTAGCCCACTAGCTGTGTCCAAATAGGGGCCCTTCCTGGGGTGCCTAGTGGCTGTTGTAGGCTCCGGCTGTGTCAATGGCAGTTTGGCTCTTGTGTGCAGCCGCCCCGGTGTTCCCAGAGGTTAAGTGTACGACAGCAGACAAAGTCTTGTGGTGGGCTCAAACTTCAGACTCAAAGTCCAATGCTCTACCAACTGAGCCACTGTTGCCCCCATAATATTGGTTCTGGAGCCTGTTGCGTCTGAGCTCTATTTTGTGAGTCAGAGACTTTTCAATGGGTGCACAGAAGAAAATGCGCGTGCACCTTTCAATTGATGTTTCAGCTAAGAATGATGCACTTCCATCAAGTTTAGTAAATAAAGCAGTACGCTGCTGTGAACTAGTTCTCAGCGGAACTGCACACAAACACATAGAACTAAACTATTTAAACACAGTAAATGCAATAAGAAACAAACACAGGAGCCATAGATCCATATGGGGCAGGATGACCATAGTCCAGAAATGGAGATAAAATGTGCAGAAATGTATCAGGTCATGACTGTCCTTAGATCATCCTGCATCGTTAAGGCACCACTCAGAAACCCCAATCTTTCTTGTTGCCATGGTTTATTTTAGAGTGTGGCAGATACGGCTGTGGTGTAATTACACAGCCACTGTTGCGGGTGTGTCCAGCTGTGACCGCTGCAGGTGAGCGAGACATGGTGGAGTCTGCTGCAGAGGTCAGGGGTCGTCGGAGCAAGTCCCCCAAGAGCTCATTATAAAGGACTGGTCAACGACACAGGGCAAGAGCTTGCAGGTTTGAGATATGACAATAACGCTAACTCACTTCAGGTGTTTGGGATAGATAATTGTCACATGGGTTTATGTGACATAACAAAATTTATTTTCTTTGGTGAACATTTTGTGTCAGGATTTATCACAGCAGTTACATCAGATGGCAGCCTTTACACTGTATGTTTGTGCACTATTGTTTTACTGCTCAGTGATTTTGAAGAAGTGCATGAACAAGATGCTGGGGAACGCAAGTACCCAATGTCAATTAAATCAGTATAGAGATGGGCACTCACATTGTCCATCTAAAATCGCTTGTCGGACTTGAAACACTGGGCGTTGCCTAGCAACACAATTTGACACTGGCTCATTCAACCACGGATGCTATAACAACCACATCAATAACTACAGCTGTTTAGCCACATGTGAACTTTGCTAAATTGCTAATATGGACAAAAACATGAACTTACTCGGTAACTTCAAAGGAGCCACTATCGCCCCACAACTTTTCTCCCTCTTATTTCGGTCACATCAAAGAGTTCCACTAGTAGCTCTTCCAGAGTTTGGTTCCATGTATGAACCGCTGCTATGCTGCGTCCCTCAGTGTTTCCGCAGACGCAGTGCCAGAGTTAGAGGGTAATCAGGTCGTGGACCATCATGGCATTGCTTCAACAGCGCGATACCCTCACGAGAATTTCAAATCAGTTTGATTTTGATCCGACCATACAATTTTCAATTGGGAGATGGTCGTGAGAGGAAAATTCTATAAATATCGCACAGTGTATGCCCAGCTTAAAATTTTACTTCTTTAATTTTTGATTTTTTTGTTACAACAAATTTGTGTTGTATCACTATATGTACAAGAGGTCTGGTATGCACCCCCTGTACTTGCGACCCCGCCCCCTGTGTGGAGTGAGAGACAAATGCCTACAATTGTAAACCACTTTGTGACTCTGGTCTGTGAAAGGCGGTGTATACATAAAGATTACTTACTCACTTACTAATCAAGTTACAACTAACTCAAAAGCAAAAAGGATACAAAATATTACATTATTTAGATCCTGGAAAGAGCTCCAAATCTGCAGCTGCAGTGAATAAATCAGTAGTCAAAGGATTGTTATATAAAGCTCTCACTAGTTATGGCAACACTTTTCTCTGAGTTTGAGCGAGACATCCACAGCAGTGCATTGTGGGAGCGGACAGACCTCAGGTGGTGTAAGTCCCTGCAACAGGATGTCAGCCGAACAGCTGTGAAATCAGTTTGACTAGGGAGGGTAGGGGCAGGGACATTGGTAAGACCAGCTCCGTAATTGCCGAAATAGCTACTTTATTCTAGTTATTGAACCCTGATGCCTAAGGCAAGGCAATTGTATTTGTATAGCACAGGTCATACACAAGGCCAATTCAAATCAATTTTTTCTACTATAGCCCTAAACAACAACGGTGTCTCAGAGGACAAAACCGTTTAAATCACCAACACATATCAGAGAATCACAGTTCAAACACAAAAAATATAGAACACATAGGTATTAGTCCATGGGGGGAGTTGACCAATGTCTATGAATCTTGATACATGTCCATAAATGTTGTAGAAGGTGTCCTAGATCATCACCACAGTGTATTTTGTTAGACCACTAACAGTCTAACAGACCCTCCTGTATTGGCAAGGCTAGTGCCTAACAAAACAAGATTAGAAACAACAAAATCACGCATGGCATTAAAAAGACTGAAGAAATACAGGCCTCTTTTTTGATGTATACTGGGGTCTTCAACCCTATTATCTAAAATAAGAGCAGATTTGCTGAGTGAGGGTGGTTCTCTCTTTTTTTACTTTTCTATCTGAAAAAGCTGAACTAATGATGTGACAGAGGACAAACTGTTTTGAGAGTGAGGGATGAGATACATGAATATTAAATGGTTCATTACAAAGTTACGCAACCCAGCTTCAAATATTTATATTATTTTTGTTGGGGGGTTAACAATTAAAAAAAAATCCTGATTGTTTTTTCTTTATTATTTTTAAACATATCACCAGTTTGGACTACTAATTTTCATAGGTTAGGGTTGAAATAATCCAAATCTGTTAGCTTGGCACGTTCAAGAAAAAAAATAAGCACGAGGTACATAAAGCATATTAAACATATTGACATTTCTTTTGACCTTTCCTTTTTTAACATGCAATTATTCCACCGGTTTTAATAGACATGTTTATTATGAGTGACCCATAACACCACTGGATGAAGCTGCGTGCGCCTGGAAGCACGTAATATTCAATCGGCTGCGGTCAGCTGGCGGTGTCATAAATATTAAGCAGAAACGGGTGTACTATAAGTCTATCAGGCCTGTGCTCTCTCATTCATCAGAGTTGCTCATCTGCACACGCATGCTTGACAAGAGAGCGCTTTATCTTATCCAACCAGCCTTCCCTCCTGTACTCCCACCCCAGCAGCAGGCGGACAGTGCCTGCTAAGCTGACTCTTCCGTTGGCTGAGGACCACTGTGGGAAAGAGGAGCCTGCGCCAACGTCTGTTTAGGTCCAAATCCCCAAATTGATCTTTTTAAGTCATCTTCCCAAAAACATAATCCAGCTAAAACCATTTGTCCCTTTTAGCGTCTGCTACCATAGTTTTGAGCTTGTAGTCTAAGTTTATATTGTTGGTAACCAGGCAGGAAAAAAACTAAACTCAATATTCTTATAAAGGTAATGGAGTAGACACATTCTGGAAACATATTTTGGATTTAAAGCTGGCGTATGTAACTTTCATTTGCCTTAAATACGTTGTGTTGTTTTGCAAAGGTAAACATGCTGTAAACTAATCAGACCCCAAAATGCTGCCTTCATCAAATTAGAAAACATGTACAATTTTGTGTAAGAGCTCTGTGTTCACTCACAGAGCAACTGAATGAATGAGAGGGCTGAGAGCTGATTGGGGTGATTGAGGGTGGGCCTCTCTTTTTATCACTTTTCAGTCTGAAAAAGTTGCTGGATTCTAGACCTGTAGACCAGTCCCAGTCTGCACCCTGGACTTCTTGGATTGTGGATCTGTTTTGTGATGCTATTTCCTTGTGATTTTGAGAGCTACAAAGATAAATACTTTGATTTGATTTAAATAAAGTAAATACATGATCACATGGCTCCAGAGACAGAGACATTATGATAATGAAAGAGGCTAATGATCTGAGCTGGGGTTTAATGGGAGCTGGTCCGGGTCAACAGATGTGTGGGGAAGTGGTTAGCATACTATTTACCCATGATGCCTCTCACTTAGCCTCGTTGCACATCTGCTACTTCAGATTAATTCTTTGTTTTTCCAATGTGAAATAATAATGTGGTTTTGATTTTCTTCTGCGCATGTCTGGGTGGAGGCCAGCCCCGGCGATCCAAGATGGCGTGCTATTCAAATCAATGAATTTTGGTCAGTGGCGCATGTGCCATCATGGGGATCGAGAGATTAGCGGAACTCCCCCATCAAACACACGCCCCATCGTCTGGTCCTCCCGGTTCTGCGCAGTGTACAAGCTCCCATGATGTGTTGCACCAAATATGTGTGTGGCTCTCATGCACATGCACAGAGGGGCTCGCCCGCGCTCTGAGCTGCTGATCAGAGCGGAGCTAGAACGGAGCTAGAGCGGGACCCAAATGTGCAGAGTTTGTTGTATTCAAGTGAGGATTTATAGAAAACCAAAAGATATAACAAGAAAAAAAGTTCAGACACTAAAGGGACAATAAAATCCTCACAAAATCCGATCTTTATGTAAGCTGTAGGTTCTCTGTCAGCTGAGGTCGAGCTGTTTTAGTTTACATTGAGATCTATGGAACATTTTTCTGGGAAGCCCTCATGAATTTTGTCTGCAGTACCATGGGCGCCTCCTGTGCCCATGGGTGGGACAGCAACAAGCTAGTCAGTAATACCCTATCCAGATATTATTATAGATTCATGGTTTTCCTGCATCGCCCATTCTATCTAATAGGAGAAAACGACTTAATGTCCTACGGCCCTCGGTCATGCGGTTGCAACCCAGTAATACAGAAAGTGACATTAGGTCGATGTGTGTGGAGGACAGTCACCTGCAAACAGTCCAGCTATGTGGATCAGCTGTGTGTGGTTTGTTCTTTACAGGTTCGTCCTGTCTGTTATCCTTCATCCATCTTTTCCAATATGCAGCCACAGAGTTTAAATTTCAATTCACACAACCCACCAGCGCCGGACATTCTATATTGTGTGTACCCCAGCAGACATCCACTCTTCGAGGCTCATGTCGGAATTATTATTTGACAACTTCTCTTCCAACTTCTGGTCCACCGCTCGCCGCCTGTGGAGATACACCGTCCGCTTGTTGGCAGTGGCAGCACTGTGGTGAGGAGACTGGTGGTCAGCTACTGCAGAAACATGCAGGAAAAGATCAGATCCAAGTATTAAATACATTTCCCCTTCTTTGATTTATGATATTTGTGTAATTCAAAGGCAATGAGGATACAGCATGTTAATATAAGTTGTTGTTTTTTTTTTATCCTGGAAAGGATTTTAAATATACCTCAATGCCATAATCATTATGTGAATGTTCAAATAGAACCAAGATACTGTAGATCCAGGACTGAGGTTGTGTAATACTACTACCATGTGTTGTGTGTCTGTGTTTGTGCGTGTGTATGTATTGTAATGCATAGGGCTCAGTCATTAGAGTTATTAGTTTCAGCAGCTGTTGCAGAGCCTCAGACCAGTGGAGGATGTGAGATTAGTTTGTGTTTTTTTCACTGTGTGAATTGATATTTGACCTGGTTTTTAAAGCTGGGGCACATCATTTTCAAACCTCAAGCAATGGAACTATGTTATGAATCCAACCAGTTCTTGGTTCTAAAACAGCTTGCCTCTTTCATTAGTTTTCACATCATGTACGTTTATCTTCAGATCAGCTTTTTCAGACAGAAGAGTGAAAAAGGGCGCACCACCATTACTCAGCCCAAAGATTCAAATAGTGACTCTGTAATTAGAATGTTTTTGAGTTATCATTTTAATATGTAGTTCAAGTAATGGCTAAAATATATTGTATTCACTGTTAGCTCCTGCCAGTCTTCTGAGCAACAGGGGTTGTTTGCAGATTGGACCAGGTTCAGGTCAGACTGCCACTGTTTCTTTGATTGATATGCTAAACACCAAAGATTTCATTGTGAAGCTGTGACTGTGTGGAAGTGGAGGTGTGTTTATCTCCTGCTATACTGTAAGACACACCTCCTTAGTTAGGCTGCAAAGCCTAACTAAGGTCAGACATCTGGACGCGAGACTGAGCTGAACTGTGCTCTGTTCTCTTCAGACATGTCTCCTTGGAAAGGCAACCAAGTAATATAGAATGCCTGAACTATGTATTTTGTCCATGTGATTTTGTCAGGATTGACTGTAAATTACAGCATTCACAAACTCAAAAAAATATGCAAAATAGGGGGCTGTATTTTGTGGTCTGAACATGTTACTGTTACAAAACTCTTTCTGTTGAACAAACTACATGTTATTTATGAGATATTTCACTCCAGGTTTACAGTAATGTCTTCTTTACTCATTTCATGAAATTTTACAATGACGTTACAACTGTTTGTCCAATAAAATACCCAGGAAATGTGTGTATCATCTACCACCTATCCCTACCCATTTTGCTGTTATAAATAACAGGGTTCATACAGATCCTTGAAAGTCAGGAAAATGCTCGAATTTTGAACAGTGTGCTTGAAAAGTCTTGATTGTCTCAAACAATGTGTGAGTATTTTAATATGACATCAGGACTTTAGGCTACAAGAAAAACCATTCGGTACTTATTAAAAAAATAATTTAGAATCCATCTAAAAATGTTTCTCCCGTGTTTTCATACGTGCATTACCAGAGAACTCCGCTGCTCAGTGACTATACGTCAGTATCGCCGCTGACATTGACATGTCAGGTTGGAAATGATAAGTACAAAGTTTGGTTACGGCTGAGATGGGAAACATGGATGCTGCCCGGTCTGCAAAACGGACATCAGTGACATACAATGGCCGGCTCTTACAAGCCAAAGGTTATTGACAAAGTTATCGCTATCCTACGACATGAATAACTAAAACTAGGCTAGCCACCGATTTGTTTAGCTTGAGGAAAGCCTGGGGGTTATAGTCTAAAAGTGATATTAGCCTACATCTGTCCTTCTCAAATAGTGGGACGCACGTTCTGCGTTCTGACCCATGAGCCACTCTGTAGTATAGAGTGCGCCTCCAGAGGCTTGAGCTGCAACTAAAACACTAAATTAAAGCTGGGGTACCCATATTTTCCTTTGCATCAACAATGCATATTGGTTGTGCCTAAAAGAAAAATGTGAACTAATCGGACCATAACAGGCAGTCTTATCATGTTTTTTTGTTTGCATTATTTGACTCACAGAACTGAGAGCGGATTTTTTTGGGAGAGACCCACAATCCCTGGCTTTTAGGTCAATGGTCGCTCGATTTTAATTAACCGATGCAACCCGAGCCATTTCATTTGATAAGCTATATGTAGCTGAAGTTGTTTAAAGTGGAGAGTGCAAGACTGGTGCTCCCAGCCAGGGTCACAGCATGTAATATCAATGAGTTATACCGCAACTTTTTTCAGGCTATGTATGTCTATCATTGTACACCATATATATTATGTATTATTTAAAATGTAGGTTCCATGAAAAAGTTCCCATTTTACCTTGAAAGTGCTTAAAAAGTTTTTGAATTTTACACTTCAAATGCTGTACAAACCCTGAAAAAATACAAAAATTGTGCGTTTCTTGAATGCACTCATCTACAGGACCCTGATGTTTCTTGCAGTGTTTGTTAGTCCTCATTGTTTGTTGTACAGTCTGACATCCAACATAGATGTTAGTTTGTCCAGGATTCTCCTGTCCCCTATACCTGCTGCATTGTGTACAGGGGACTGCCCAGAATCTGGACTTCCCAATGATCTTGTCCGGATACTTTCTGTCCCTCTCTCTGATGCAGCTGATCCAGAAACAATGATGTACAGTTTAAGCTGAGGAACCTTACATTCTTGAAAGAGAGGCCTCAATGTCTTGTTTCTTACAGATCATTGCTTTCAGGTTTTAGCCCTCCATGTCACCAGTGTACAATGTTATGAAAAGTGGTGTAAAACATGAGGTGTAATATGTTCATGAATAACATGAAAATATTACAACAGAAAGTCTTTTAAAATTAACATTTAGTGAACAATCAGACCACCTCGTTGTTATGTTCTGCATAGACCGTGAGTTTCACTTTTCTGTCTGAAAAAGCTAATCTAAAGATGTGCTGAGACCAGAAAAACATGAAGTTAAAACGAGTGATAGAAGCAAACTCTTTAGAGCAAGTTACTTAACCAAGCTTTAAACGTCACAATCGAATTAGTGCACAGAGACCTGAGAATAAAGTTCCCATTTCTTATCTTATATACGAAAAATAAATGTTGAATTTTGGTAGTGGGAGTCGCAGATAAGCTCCTATTGGCCGTGGTAATTTCCTGTAGAAATAGCAGGAGCCGTTAGTGAGATAGATGGACCAGAGGAGAGGTGCAAAAGTCCCAGTCAGCGTTTTGTACTTTATCTATTAGAGTGGTAATATTGCATGACTAACTCGTCCGCCGCCAACCCCTCCCCTACCCCCCACCCCCCTCTTTCTCACCCCACTGTCCATTATGTTGACTAATGAGATACTGGTTTACAGTCTCACTGTTGAAACGCTTCCCTCAGAAACGTAATGCACTTAATCATATTTAATACAAAACCAATATTTCAGGTTGATATCAAAATAGGGTATGAGGCCCCAGTGGAAGAAAAAGAACCTACACAAATAATTCAAACTCATTCAATGTGCTGTGTTTATTCAGTATTTCAATGTCTTGTGTTTTTTTGTTGTTCAGCACTCTGTGTAGTGAAGCTTTCACTATAATTAGCTGGTTATTGTCTTATTGTTGTCGCGGAGTGGACATCTGTCAGGATGCAAATGATCAGCCTTGTTGATGGTTATTCTCTTTATTCTGAGTTGTACAGAACGGTGCGTATGTGGTGTGTGTGTGTGTGTGTGTGTGGTTCTGTAACACAAACAGATAGAAACAAAATATTAGAATAATAATGTGAGATTTCATAACACTTTTAAGCAACTTTTGTTATAGTTAAACTCATCATACTATCAATGTGCAGAAGCCAGTACTTTTCCCTTGTTTTGTCTATCTGAAGGCCAAGCTACATGGCACTGTGGCAGCTGCTGATTGGAGGTCTCCATGCCTCCGCTCTGTATAATACACTTGCATTCTGTTGTTTGCTTTGTTCGTGCTGTCTCTACCATCGACAATAAAACATGTCTTCTGTCTGAATTAAAGACGCGATCCCAGACTTGGCACATCTTCTTCAATATACACAGTAATAATGTAAATCACTACAATTAGCATAATCTAATAATAACACTAAACATAGTTATACACATCAAACTAATGTCTTCCTAACCTAATAACTAGTGCTGTCCAAAATATCGCGTTATTAACGCGTTAACGCAAATCAATATTAACGGCGTCATTTTTTTTATTGCGCGATTATTATTTGTTTTACTTTTTATTGCAGACAAACACATATACAGAAAAAAAATAGAAACAAAGAAAATGACTAGTTCAGATACATTGTGGACAGAGATTACAAACAATATGTAGTTGGAGAAACAGGGGGCCAAAGAAGAAACCCAGAAGGGCACATAGGCCCAGTCCCAATACCCACACTGCACCCTACACACTTCTAAGAAGTGTGCATTTGTTCGAAGTGCACACCAGGGTTGGAGTGCGCAGGTTACAAGTGTGCAAAAAAGGCGGAATTGGGACAGTGCACAGTGAGTGCAGGCTACGTCATCGACTCGTCAAGAGATGGTCATTTTCAGACCTAAACTTTATAAAAATTAAAGGTAACTTTGTCTGACCCTTTGGGAAACAAAATGAATTGCTTCACACACGTTAAAATACATGTATATTAGTTGTTTTTAATTAGAGATAGCTGTATAATTTTAAGTTAAATGTGGGTAACTAACTATCTGGTCAGTTTTTAGACATTCTAAGATTATTGTACTAAGTGTAAAGTTTAAATTGAATGTTATATAAACGCTTGCTTTAAAAAGTTATTAAATTGTTAAAACACAATGTCCGTAATTCTTCATCAAACGTTTATGCTTCTTTCCAAGTAACATAGCAAAACTTATTTACACACATACTGCATATATATTTCAAAATTTATATTTAAATGCATTTTCCCGACGTTTTGGTGTGTACCGCAAAGAATTATGGGCAATATCCTTCGCCAGAGTGTGCATAGATGCAGGCTACGGCGAAGTGTGGATCAGGGGCGCAAAGGGGGCGGGGCCAAATACCTCCCTGGAGAATTGGGACACCCTACGCACTCGCACCCTTTATCGGGAACGCGCAAATGAGGGGCGCGAGGGTGGAAGTGCGAGTATTGGGACGGGGCCATAGGAGAAGTGTTGTGCGTGAACGAGTTCAAAAGAACGCGTTCATTGAACACGCTCATTTCTTCGTGAACATTGAACTGAACTGTGAAAGATCCCAGACGTAAGACCAAAAAGAGACTTCGACAAAACTGTGTATTTCAAAATAAAGTTTTTATTGTCAGAAGGTTTGAGCGTATTCTGATCAAGTACAACGCAGCTTCCCGTCATCCTAGTCTGGCTGCAGAAGTCTGCTGTACAGGCAACGGGTGGCTGTTTATATACACTGTAAATGATTAGGTAAGCATTAGACTTTGGAAGCATGACTATGCAGAAGAAAGCGTATGGTTTCAATGTTCAACTATGGTATAAGCATGTTTGCGTAATGGACCAAACTCCAATGTACATGAGATAGCATTATCTCATGTTATGTACATCAACACCTTATCTGCTCCATGCTTCTGTAAGCAGTTTAAAGTACAGTGTACGCTTTTTTAAACTGAACTTGTTTAACATAATACTTTAGCAAGCAAAAACAGAAATTAAATATTCACAGTCCCTCTCTTGATCACATCCACATGTGATCACAAATCAATATTTAATGTAGAGGCAATGTATGCATTAAACTCATAATTATCAAATCAATATCAGTGGATTTTATCCTCTATCCTGGAAAAAAACAAAACAAACAAAAACAAAGTAAATAAATAAACAAAAAACCAAAAAAAAAACAAATCAAAACAAATCAAAAAATAAAAACAAACAAAAACAAACTCTATTGGACACACAAGAACTCAGCAGATTCAGTCAAAACACAGACAAAAACGAGCTGAGTCTCAAATTTGAAGCTAATTTCACTTTTCTTACTCTATACTTTTATTCTAATGCTAATTATTTACACTTCACTTATTTCACTGTATTATTTTCACTATTCAATCTTACACTGTGTACTTTAATTTTACTATTCACTATTGTTTAAAACTATTCCAATCCACCTACAAATATGTTTTCATATTTGCTTCCATTGAGCCATATTCTTAAACATACATTTTAATCTAATAAATCTCTCTATTCTGTGGTTTGCTTTTCCTTATCAGTGGCACATTATTATGGCAGTCAGTTTTCCAAATACATTTGTTGAACCAGGAAGTGCTGTCACTTCCTCCTATCAGGCAGTTTGGGATGATTGTACATCATTAATCAAATTAGTATTATCCTTACAAGTGCTAATCTATTTTAGCAGGTTTGGGGTTGGGGTCAGTTATTATTCTACAATGGTGTTTGATTCTCTAATCTGTGCTGGAAACTTCTCAATATCTAAATGTCTACTTTTTGTTTTTGTGCTATACCCAAATGCATCAAAATGCTTTTAAATGCTTTTGAATCTCTGTTGGTTCTAATCTATCTCATTGATCTAGGCATTAATCTAGACTACACTCATATGAACTTTTTGTATTGTCAACATTCACAGATGTTTGAACACAAGTGAATTTGGCAAGTATCTAATAAAACTGTACATAAAACTGTAACTTTATCTACTTTTGAAGCAAAGGTTTGTGGAATGGTCCCTTTACCATTTGATATTACCAATGGCTAGAAATATTCTCTATTTTTGAAAGCATCTATGGTTGATGCATTTATCTATTCCTATTTTTACTCTATTGTGACTCTAAAGCTCGGTTGCAGCTTGAGTCAAGGCATTTTTCTAGTTTGTAACTTCTGTCACTTTTAATATCTCTAAAATAACTCTGATTCTAATATTATATCTGCTCTATCAGAGATAACATTGTATGGTACTATTTTAACTCTTATGTGGAAATGTGTTTATGAACAACAAAGGAAGGACAATTCTTCTTTTTTACTACTATTAAAACGCTACAATACTCATACTTTATCATTTTAAAACATTTTAACTGTTGCTCAGTCTCCCAGACTAAAAGGTCAAAGTTTTGTCTGTCAGATGTCTGAATACTTTACATCTATTGCATTTGTCACAGTTGTGGTTCTGGTTGTAGCAATAGCATCGGCAATAGACGTTTTTTCATTGGCTGGTTCTTGTTCTGCAAATGGCTGTGTCCAATAGATCATCAGATGTCCAGAAGCTAGGGACAAACAAAAACAAAAGAAAGAATCATGAGTATCTCTCTCATTTAGCACTCATCAATGTATGATTTCAAAAATATAAACATCACTCCCCAGGTTTTCTCTCAGATCCTCAGATCCTCAGATCCTCAGGTCCTCAGGGTCCCCTGAGGGTGAGTCTCAGTCGTCATCAGGTCAGGTCATATTTCGAGAGATGTCATCTTGGACATCAGTAGGGTCCAAGCCATGGTTTTGGTCTCTCCAGATGCACTCAGGTACTTGGGTTGCTCTGGTCTCTCCAGTTGGACATCAGGATCTCCAGATACAGTCTTTTCACTTGAAGCATATCAGGTCATTTGCGATGCACTTCTGGTCAATGGTGCAGTGTCACAGTTCCTGTACACAGCTTGTTATGCAATAGTTACTCTCTATGGTTAAGTCACTTTGATTCTAATCCTAATCAATGTAATTACTTCACACAGTACAAAATCAAAACATAAAAAGTGTCAGGACAGACGTCAATTAAGTCCATGACAATATAGAATTCAAATGAACATTTCTGGTCTCAAAAAAATACTGATTCAACTAAAGATTCAAGTGATAGACAATTAAAAATATGTGTTTACATTGGAGTAAACTTTTAAAATGCTTTTTTCTCATGTTCTGCTTTTTCATGTATCTATATGTAAATGTAAATGTGTGTGTGTGTGTGTGTGTAGATGTATGTGTGTGTGTGTGTGTGAATTGGGGTTGTGTCTCCAGACTCCTCGAACCACCTGCAGGTGTCAAAGGTCACACTGTGGTGATGTAAACCAACTGGACACACTTCCAACTCTCATTCAGGTCTCTCCCTGATGCTCCACCCATCACGTCTCCAGATACCTCTCTCTACCCCGGTCTCTCTCACACCCACTCAGCTCTGGAGTGAGGGAGGGGCAAGGAGGTGGCATTTTCCTTTGCTCTTTGATCTGTGACCTGTGCTTGGGTGGGCGTGGCTGTCCAGTGTCCACTCCCTGCTGTCCAGTGACCCTGTACAGTGTGTGCCCCTGGAACACAACCTTATAGTCAAATTAAAAACAATAGATACAGTATCAGTATGTGAATGAGACTGTTTTTCTCTCTAATTCTAAACAATTTTGGAGCGCTCTTGGCTTTCCAAGCGCTATGTAAATATAGATTACTTATTATCTTACTACTGATGACATTTTTAAGACCAGAAACTCTCTTAATAAAAAAACAAGACTCAAATCTCAAAAAAACTTTAAACTTTAAAATATGTAATATGTACTTTTGTACTGTGTGTTTTAATTATCTTGAACATTTATCTCAGCATATATTCTACTAATTTAAAATAATTGCAGCATTTTTCAAATGAAGTCAATATGAATTGGAGCACATTTTAGAGCCAGTCTCCTCTGCTGTGTGCATCAGCAGCAGGAGCAACAAGGTCAGGCGTGTAGTCAAAACAAAAACAAAAGTCACCACTTGAATGTGAATTGGGTGAATTGGGTACAGTTCAACTTAATAATACTAATTCCCTCTTTCTTTTTTAGACGAAGTCTATAATCAATAATAACTTTTAACACAGATTCCAATTTAAATGTTTGAAAAACGGCTTTTGTAACTAAAAATAAAAACATAAAAACAAACACAACTCACAAACAGTTAAGAAATAAGCAGCAGATTTAAAAGAATGGAATCTAGAAATATGTTAGATCTAAAAAGAATTGCACAGCTTTAGCACTAATCTTTGGGTTTCAAAAACATACTAATTCAAAACTTCTTTTTACTAAATGGTGTTTAAAAACGTTTAACTGTGTCATAACACAATATTCAAATGGCAAATTTTGCAAATTTAACGGAATAAAAGCCAAAATCCTAAAAGCAGTAGCTCCCCTTTAAATCAGAGCAGCAGCTCAGCAGCAGGAGGGCGGGGGGGGTTCCTTTCACACAGACGCGCACACACACAGGCAGAAAGTAGTGTTTTAGCAAAAATGCAAAAACAGAAAGAAGAAGAACTTTCAAGATTACTTTTTTAAGCAAATATAACTGATGTTGTAGTTTATACTTTTGTCATCCAAGTCTAGAAATGGCCAATTTCAACACTTGTAACAAAAGGCACTCTTAGTGTTTAATTTCCCTTACGCTTCTATTTTATCGAGGTAGCAAACTAGTTTAAACTCAAAATCTCTTTCTAAAAAACAAAAACAACTGTTGGATACACAACCCTCTCATAGCTTAACTGTAGATAAAACTCGGCATTCTCCGGTGAACTCTGTTCACGCCAATAAACAAACTAAAAAACAAAAAACTCCCTTTTTCTCTCTGTAATTTAAACCGTGATCACTGAAATATTGTTGCTTCTTTACTTTTGTCATTTATCAGCCTGAAATTCGTCAATTTCAAAGCTTTTGTAACAAAGGCCTCTTTTTCACATTTCCCTTTTTATTAAATTGCTTTTACTTTTATGCCATGGTTTCACTTAGGATCCTTCACTTTTATCTTTTCTCAAAGGGACTCTAACCCCGAGAACGTTTTCAAATACAATTTAGAGAGTTTGACAGACCCCAAAAACAGACCAAAATTTAGCTAATATCCAATTGTACAGACTTTACATATAAAAAGGTGTCTGCTTACCTTATTCTTGTCAAACCGGTACCAAGGACTGTCCGAGAGGTCTGCCAACCTCTTCAATTTAAAAAACAAAAGTGACAGAAGCGACAAGAAGCATCCAGGAACAGTTCTTCCAGCCTGCTGGAATCTCCGTTCCCAGACACAGCATGCCGGTCTCTCACGCCGAAAAAGAAAGATAACATAAGCACACAGGACTTATTTGGTTAATGGTTAACTTTTATCGCTGCTGCCTGTTTTATCTGAAAACAGGGCAGAAGCCACCGCTTGGACTTCGCATGGTTGGAATGCTATGTTTATTTGCGTTATTAAACCTTCATCCACTTTTACAGTGGCAAATAATTGTGTTCTCCTTTTTATTGTATGTTAAATGAATAGTTTCTTCAATAGTTATTCAACCAATAATGATTCTGAACTTGAAAAATTTACAAATATTATACAAAGGAATGAGTATACAAACATTTTTTACCACTTAAACCTACTATTCTGACCACTTTTATGTACACACATATAAATGTAATTATTGAATTACTTACGCTAATTACTTTGACTACTTATCAAAAATAACCAGTTCTTTGAATTAACACGTTTTTTGTTTCTTCTGACGCTGAAAAAATCTCTAAAAACAGCGCATACTAACAATTGTTTTTAAATTCTCTTCTGCCGAAAAAAACCTCGAAAAACGGCTTCTATCGCCCTTTTACATTCTTCTCACGCCGAAAAAGCCTTAGAAAACGGCGGTGATCGGTTTATATAAAAAATGCGCATATATATTTACAATATAAACAGGAACATAAAAGAGCCAGCAGCCAACCACATTGAAACTTTTTGATGTAAGACCAATTTAACAGATTTTTTGAAAAGGCATCTGTAATTTCCTTTGAGTAGATCTACTTGTACCTTTGTTGGTGGAGCTGTATCTTTTATGGAGACTTCTGCAAAGCCAGAGAAGATGAAGCGCTGTCCCGGAGCAAAAAATGTGGTTGAAAAAATAAAAATAATAAAAATTGTCTTTGTCTTGGGCTTTTTGTATCACGTCGGGGTGTCACCAAATTGTGAAAGATCCCAGACGTAAGACCAAAAAGAGACTTCGACAAAACTGCGTATTTCAAGATAAAGTTTTTATTGTCAGAAGGTTTGAGCGTATTCTGATCAAGTACAACGCAGCTTCCCGTCATCCTAGTCTGGCTGCAGAAGTCTGCTGTACAGGCAACGGGTGGCTGTTTATATACACTGTAAATGATTAGGTAAGCATTAGACTTTGGAAGCATGACTATGCAGAAGAAAGCGTATGGTTTCAATGTTCAACTATGGTATAAGCATGTTTGCGTAATGGACCAAACTCCAATGTACATGAGATAGCATTATCTCATGTTATGTACATCAACACCTTATCTGCTCCATGCTTCTGTAAGCAGTTTAAAGTACAGTGTACGCTTTTTTAAACTGAACTTGTTTAACATAATACTTTAGCAAGCAAAAACAGAAATTAAATATTCACAGAACGCAACACATTTTTAAAAAAAGAACTTGAACGTGAATTAGTTCATTTTATGTGTCATGAACGGCAGACATCACTATGAACGTTGGAATCTGTTTTCTCTTTTAAAACGCAACGAGAGAAAGTTCCTCCCTCCTGTATTCTCGCACTTTTTTCGCCGAAATCTAAAAATTCCTACGGTTTCCACCGTCTGTGAACGCACCCCGACTCCGTGTTGCGGTGCGGCGCTGTGAGCTGGTGCCTTTCACATGTGCCCGAGTCGTGATGAAAACACAGGGTGAGTCAGCGACAAAGTTTACACCGTTTACATTTGACATAAAGTATAGACACACGCACTGCAGCGCATTACTGTCTGTAGTTTATGAGCAGAGATGAAGCAACTCCGTTTTGCTCCCATTGAAAACCATATAAATCTTGTCTGTTTTGTAGTCAAAAGGCTCTCCTCCTGTGGGTGTACAGGAGATATATATATAAATATGTATTTATCTCACGAAAAAAGTAAAATGAACTGAACTTTGAACTAGTTCAGAATTAAAAATGTGAACTTTGAACGTGTTCTGTTCACTTTGAGCATGTATGAACTGAACTTGAACTAGTTCAGAAAAGCTGTGAACTGGCACAACACTGCATAGGAGGGGAGGGGGGACATGAAGTGGGAGATGGGGGGAGGGGTTAATAAAAAAGGCAATACAAGCAAACAGTATACAGTCATAGATATGCCGAAAGTAAACAGAGAAAACAGCATAGAGTATTTACATGAACAAATTTACAAAATATTTACAGATTG
Organism: Knipowitschia caucasica; assembly: GCA_964034765.1. Classification (NCBI taxonomy): domain Eukaryota; kingdom Metazoa; phylum Chordata; class Actinopteri; order Gobiiformes; family Gobiidae; genus Knipowitschia; species Knipowitschia caucasica. The sequence goes on from OZ035839.1 coordinate 29,309,600, forward strand.
TTTATCATCATCATAATGACACCATGATGTTTCTATACAGTCTATGGTCTATACCCACACATACACACACACACCCACACACACACCCACACACACACACACACCCACACAAATGTGTGACTAATTTGCGATTAATCGCGAGTTAACTATGAAATTCATGCAATTAATCGCGATTAAATATTTTAATCGTTGGACAGCACTACTAATAACATAATAACCCAGTGCTAATAACATGACTACTGAACATTTTCTCTCAGTGTGAATGAGCCTCTCTCTGGCCATATGCATTGTAATGCCTTAGCTTTAACTGTATCTTAACAATAAATTGAATTACACACAAATGAACACAGCTCAGATACTCCTGGCTCTAACTCGCACTAACAGACAAACCATTACTACCAAGTGTATTTAAATAATAAAGTAATGAGTAAGCATACACTCAGAGGACTAGCCTAGCCACCTAGCCCAGGAGCTAAACTGGCCTCAATCCCCATGAACTTGCACTAAACACTTAAACTACAATTCTAACCCATTCCCAAACCCATAACACATATTAAACACTATTGACAATCACCCACCTCTCTAATGGACGCACACAAGCTTTTTACACACAGCACTGTAATCTGCCATTATCTCTCGAGCACACAGAACATCACTAAAACAGCCCAAAACTTTTCACTGGTCCAGAGCCAGCGCGAGGCCCGGGACTGTGCTGTGTTCTGTCTCAGCGAGACGTGGCTCCACTCGAACGTCCCGGACTCTGCTGTTCAGCCCCCGGGATTCACCGCTCACCGCGCGGACAGAGTAAAGGAGACCACGGGCAAGGCCAGAGGCGGAGGTGTGTGCTTTTGAATTAATCAGTGCTGGTGCACGGACACTCGTCGTCGTGAACCAAACATGTACTGCCAATCTGGAATGCCTGGTCTTGAGCTGCCTATGACGCCAGATTTACGCCAAAAGTCCACACGCGCAAATAATACATACACGCGCAGCTTTATTTAATTCACACGCGCGCAAACCACTCTCCACGCGCATATTTCACCCCACACACGCGCAGATTCAGTACCAGGAGCAACAATACGCGCGTGTGTGCGTTCGTGACATGCCTTCTCCCTGCTCGTGGTCTGTGTTCTGCGCGCGTTGAAAACTTTTGCCATCTCTTCTACGTGCGTGTGAAATATACTTTTGTCGCTTGGGGGCGGGGCCACTGCTTTCCAGGAATTCCCGCGGTTAGAAGATTTGGTTCAGAAGACGAATACTTGGTGAGCGTTTTATATTTATTTGATATATAAACATATTACAATGTAGGCTACGTCCTTTATTTGAATCATATGTTTATACATACTAAGGCTACAATGACATTATAAACATTAACATGCCTGTTCAGTAATCATGGATCATCATGGAGGATACAGTAGAAATACTGTACTTATAGTAAAGTGAGTCCTGGTCAAACATCACTCAAATACAAGTCAAAGTTGTTCATTAAATCATTACTTATGTTAATATGAGACAACTTAAGTAATCATAGCAAGTATACACTGAGCAGAGGTACTCTTTTAGGCAACCTTCAAACTAGCACCAAAGTGACACAATTTGTTTTGCCCCAATATGACCTGCCGCTCTCCCCTTAGTTTCTACAAACGGCAACAGTACAAAACGCCCTCCCTCCTAAAATATAGTCATACAAATGTTTTTTTTTTTAACTGTCTTTCCATAGCTAACATCGCACCAGTTTCCCAATCGTTGCTTGTCCATGTCCATCATTTTAATTAATTAATTGATAGTAACTAAGTTCTTCTCATTTTTAACTGTAATTTAGTAGAAAACTACTGAAATAAAGGACGTAGCCTACATTGTAATATGTTTATATATCAAATAAATATAAAACGCTCACCAAGTATTCGTCTTCTGAACCAAATCTTCTAACCGCGGGAATTCCTGGAAAGCAGTGGCCCCGCCCCCAAGCGACAAAAGTATATTTCACGCGCGCGTAGAAGAGATGGCAAAAGTTTTCAACGCGCGCAGAACACAGACCACGAGCAGGGAGAAGGCATGTCACGAACGCACACACGCGCGTATTGTTGCTTGTGGTACTGAATCTGCGCGTGTGTGGGGTGAAATATGCGCATGGAGAGTGGTTTGCGCGCGTGTGAATTAAATAAAGCTGCGCGTGTATGTATTATTTGCGCGTGTGGACTTTTGGCGTAAATCTGGCGCCATAGCTGCCGCCCTTTTTATCTTCCCCGTGAGTTTTCAGTGATATTTTTATGTGCTGTTTACATTCACCCACGTGCGGATTACAAAGTAGCCCTACAGGATCTGAGCGAGATCCTTCACAAACATGAGTCTGCTCATCCTAACGCAGTCATCATTGTTGCTGGGGATTTCAATAAATGTAATTTAAAGACTGTACTCCCGAACTTTTACCAACATGTGACTCAAGCTACAAGAGGAGCACATGTTCTGGATCACTGCTACAGTAACGTGAAGGGAGCTTACAGGTCCAGTCTCAGACCTCCTTTTGGAAAGTCTGACCACTCCTCTGTTCTCCTTCTTCCGTCATATACTCAGAGGAGCAGGGAACATAAACCAACCTCTCGCACTGTGCAGTGTTGGTCTGAGGAGGCTAGCATGAAGCTACAAGGTTGTTTTGATGCTACGGACTGGTCTGTGTTTCAGTCAGAGGACGTCAATGAATTCTGTGACGCTGTGTCTGGATACATACGCTTCTGTATTGACGTCTGTGTCCCACAGAAGGTCATTAAAGAACATTTTAGTCAAAACCCTTGGATGAACGCAGAAGTGAAACTGAAAATTCATGAGCGTGCGTTGGCGTTTCAATCAAATGATACAGTTGCTTATGAGCTATCCTGTTACTCATTGAAACGCTCTATTAAATCTGCAAAGCGCAGTTACGGGGACAGGTTAAAGAGTTATTTTGAGGAAGATGACCCTCGGCGCATGTGGAACGGTATTAAAGCCATCACATCGTGGAAACCTAGTGCTGGGAAAATTGCATCTGTCGGCCAAGCTCTGCCAAACGAGCTGAACACGTTCTACTGTCGCTTTGAATCCGCTGATGCCTGTCCTACTGTATTCCCTGAGTGTTTCAATCAAGGTACCTTCACCGTGACTCAGGAGGAAGTCAGGCGTGTCTTGTCCAGGACCACAGTCCGGAAAGCCCCAGGCCCGGACGGCATCCCTCCTCGTGTCCTGAAACTGTGCTCTGAGCAACTTGCCCCTGTGCTAACAGACATTTTCAACCTGTCGCTAAGGAACTGTACTGTGCCGAACTGCTTTAAAGAGTCGACCATCATTCCAGTTCCTAAGAAAACTCCTGTGACATGCCTGAATGACTATCGTCCTGTGGCCCTCACGTCTGTTCTTATGAAAACTTTTGAGCGGCTTGTGCTGGACTTCATTAAGAACCAGATCCCTGTAAGTGTTGACCCGCTCCAGTTTGCTTACAGACAGAACAGGAGTGTGGAGGATGCCATCTCCTTTGCTCTGAACTCTGTCTACAGTCACTTGGACACTAGTAAATCTGTCGCGAGAATGCTTTTCATCGATTATAGCTCTGCTTTTAACTGCCTTGTCCCAGGTAAACTGATTGAAAAGCTCATGTCTCTCGGTTTAAGTGTTGCCATGTGTAAATGGATTTTTAGCTTTTTAACTGACAGATCTCAGAGAGTGAAAATCAATGACTGTTTTTCTGATGTTGTTTCTGTGAGCACTGGTTCTCCTCAGGGATGTATTTTGAGTCCTTTGCTTTTTACTTTGTACACTCACGATTGTGTGTCTTCCGCTGACTCAAACTTGATCATTAAATATGTAAGTAAGTAAGTAAGTAAGCTTTTATTTATATACCGCCTTTTCACTGCACATCGGAGTCTCAAAGCGGTTTACAATTGTTATTTTTTTTGGGAGTGGGGGTGCCAGTACAGGAGGCACATGCCATACCTATTGTACATATTTTTAGTGGTAGGGGAAACCGGAGCACCCGGAGGAAACCTACGCAGACACGGGGAGAACATGCAAACTCCACTCAGAAAGGCCCTGGTCCAACCGGGATTTGAACTCAGGACCTTCTTGCTGAGAGGCGAGAGTGCTATCCACTCAGCCACCGTGCTAAATATGCACGATGACACCACCATCATCGGTCTCATCAGTGACAATGATGAATCCTCTTATAGAGCAGAGATACAAAATGTGGTTCAGTGGAGTCAAACTAACAACCTCCAGTTGAACGCATCGAAGACATGTGAACTGGTCTACGACTTCAGTCGCAATAGTTCTCATTTGCCTGTCGTAATCGACAACTCCCAGGTGCAGATCGTAGAGGAGTGCAAGTTTCTGGGTTTAACTCTGTCTAACCTGAAATGGGTTAAAAACACTGACCGAGTCGTTAAGAAAGCTCGTCAGCGTCTCTACTTTCTGCGTAAACTTAGAGAATTTACCACTAACTCTAAGATTCTGCTTAACTTTTATCGCTGCACCATTGAGAGTTTACTTGTTGGTTCTGTGTCTGTGTGGTTTGGAAACATCACAGATAAAGAAAAGAGATCTTTAAACAAGGTGCTCCGCTCTGCAAAGAGGACCGTGGGCTGTGAGTTTCCTGTTCTGGAGGTTCTTTATAAATCCAGACTTTTAAACAAAGCTCTTAGGATTGTCAATGACTCTTCTGCCCACCCTGGGAAAGCCATGTTCCAGCTTCTTCCCTCTGGCAGAAGATATCGCTCTCTGAGATGCAGGACATCTCGTTACGCTAACAGTTTTTATCCACAAGCTGTTATCAGTCTGAACAGAGCACTTTAATGATTTGCACTTGTTTTGAAACGGTTTTAGTCGATCGATCTCACAGTGACATTTGTTTACTGTTTTATTTGTTTTATTTTAGTCTTTTAATGTTGTTTTATGTCTGTATTTGTCTGTGCACACTGGTGACTTTTGCTAATGTATTCCTATGTGGTGTTTTTACTGAAAATGGCAAATAAACTGAATCTGAATCTGAATCTGAATGGATGGTGTTGATTGGGGGCTTTGATGCGCCAGTGTGTTCGGAAACTCGCTTTCGTCATCACCGTGTGTGGAATGATTGGAACAATATCTGAAGTCTACACATTGTAAAGCGCTTTGGGTGACCTCGGTCTGTAAAAAATGCGCTATATATATATACATTACTCACTTACTTTCATGCAAATGCATAAACAGAATTTTCAAAAATCTGCCCGGAGTTTTTTAATATAATTGTTTACATGAAAAAAAAAAAACCTGTACGTTTAATTTACGTTTAGTTTTTCCTAGTCTGGTATCTGCTACATTGAAGATATTTGTCTTTGTTTGGACTTAAAAAAATCTTCGGTTCAGCAGATACCTGACTACGTGTGGATGGGGCCTGTGTCTCTCAGCTTGCCTGGGAACACCTGGATGAGCTACAGAAAGTGTGTGTGGAGAGGTCCTTAAATGAATTAAATACCCTATAAGGACAGTTGTTAGCGTCTCTCCAGTGGAGACAGACAGGAAACCTCACAGAGCATATCCAGTCAAAAAAAATATGAATATGCAACATCTCAACAATACAACATTCTTAATACCCTGGCTTTCCTTCTCGCTCCCTGACGGCTCCCATATGTGACTGTGTGTTTGTGTAGTAGACCCCAGTCAGGCTGCGTAAGTGGATTAAAAACAATGAGAGCTTTGTGATGAAAAGACAATAGACTTAGTTTCAGCTCCGCTACATCTGTGCCTTTGTACGGCGGATTTCTCTGCGGCCTGACTCCTGCCCGTCTGCGGATTCAAGAAGATAAAGCTGATGTGTGGTCCTGTCTATTATAAAACCCTTATTACCATTCTTAAAATCCGCAGAGGTCGAATTCTACAGTATGCTACTGATTTTGATTTTGCGATTACAGAATGCCATATATTCTCTACCCCTGGTCGTGTTTGTGAGTGGGGACACAGTAATGATATTTGATATTAGGTCTGGCCTATCAGTGTGGAGCGGCTGGACTTAGGCTTCCTGTGGACACACAGCAGAGAGGCAGTAGTTCTAACCAGTGTGAGGTCTGCACGGTCACGGAGCGCTCGTCTCCTGCCTGGAACCATCGCACATTCAAACAGCACAGATTTCACTTTGTTATTTTCGAAGAGTCCTATTGTTTTTAAACGGCTGAGTGTGTCTGTCCTGTTTAGTCCTGTTTTTACTGCATTCAAAGTTATGGGAACAGCTAATACTCTGCTAATGCTATCTGTGTTCGATTACTATTGCCACTATAATAATATTTCTATATATTAAAGTAGGTTAGCGTTTAGGTTTCACAGCAAGAAGGTCCTGGTTAGGTTCCACATCCAGACAGAGCTTTCTGTGTGGCGTTTGCATGTTCTCCCAGTGTCTAGTATCCTCAACCACCAAAAATAAACGTGTTATTGCTCCAGTGAATTGCTCCAGTTCTGTAGTTTATTTTTTTTCACAGTTCTCCTCCACACACTCTTGTCTGTTTGGGTTTGTGATGTCACCTTTTGTGTCTTTGGTCATTAGTTTAACTTGTTCAATCATAAATCATTCTTTGCAAACAGACATACTGTAATAATGCAGCGAATACCAGGCTTTTCGGAAGACATGTTTTGCAACATAAATTGGATTGGAATTAGATCCATCTACGCTCTAGGGGTGTCACGATTCTCCATTTCCTCAATTCAATTTGATTATTGATTTTAGGGTCACAATTCAATTCAATTCTCAATTTATTTTTGTTTTCTTACAGCACAGAGGCCTGTGCCATTTTAGGCTAGTCTAGTCTACAATCATTGGTTTTATTCATTCAATTTTGTACTCACTTCAAAATATTGGCTAAATATAAGTATGCACGCGTCCCCCGTCCCCTTTGAGCATTGAACATTTTTATAAAATGCACTAATATCAATCAATATCATTTTCCCAAACTTGTGATGCGTTGCCTACTCATATTTACAATCTAGACAAAGTTAAGTTGTTCAGTTAAGTTTAGCCTATAATAATCCAAAAATAATAGTCTTATTGCCACAAAACCAACTTTTTACGAGCGGCCGTCTGTGAGACTCGCGCCTGGACAGTATCCATCATATCTTCCACAACAGATACTACAAAAATATAAACGCAACACTTTGTTTTTATTCCCATTTTCCATGAGATGGACTTAAAGATCTAAAATTCATTCCATATATACAATATTACCATTCTCTCAATTATTGTTCACAAATCTGTCTAAATGTGTGATAGTGAGCACATCTGCTTTGCTGAGATAAACCATGGTGGGCGGCACGGTGGCTGAGTGGATAGCACTCTTGCCTCTCAGCAAGAAGGTCCTGGGTTCAAATCCCGGTTGGACCAGGGCCTTTCTGAGTGGAGTTTGCATGTTCTCCCCGTGTCTGCGTAGGTTTCCTCCGGGTGCTCCGGTTTCCCCTACCACTAAAAATATGTACAATAGGTCTGGCATGTGCCTCCTGTACTGGCACCCCCACTCCCAAAAAATAACAATTGTAAACCGCTTTGAGACTCCGATGTGCAGTGAAAAGGCGGTATATAAATAAAGATTACTTACTACTACTACTACTACTACTACCATCCCTCACAGGTGTGCCACATCAAGATGCTGATCTGACATCATGATTAGAGCACAGTTGTGCCTTAGACTGTCCACAATAAAAGGCCACTCTGAAAGAGAGAGCAGAAGTGCTCCCTATCACACATTTAGGCATGTTTGTGAACAATGTTTGAGATAAACGGTAATATTGTGTATCTGGAATTAATTTTAGATCTTTTAGTCCATCATGGAAAATGGGAGCAAAAACAAAAGTGTTGCGTTTATATTTTTGTTGAGTATAGATAGATAGATACTTTATTGATCTCCGTAGGAGAAATTCAGGTGTCCAGTAACAGCAAAAATCAAAAAATCAAATGTATATTTTGTTGTCAAAAAAGATTTGACTGACGTGTTCAGAATTTGATACAGAAATAAGGCCAAGAATGCAAGAGTTAAAAATAGAACATTTAATTCTCTTTACAATTAAATATCGATACAAAACCCTTGGAGCCATTAATTCTCTAAAACTAACCCTATGCCGAGCCATCCTAAAACTTTCCCTCCAGGCCTGAAAATGTGCAGAGAACATGCAGGCGCTCTGCCATGTTCTCTATCTCTATCCCTGCTCTGGCTTCTTGAAAATCTCCTCCCAGCAGTTTCTATCAGAAGGTCTGATGACGTCACAGGTCCCAGACTGGTCCAGTCTGATCCAGCTTTTTCTGGTTTTGGGAGGCGCGTACCCCAGCTAGCCCATGGACTCCGGACTTTGTCTGGTCTGGTCTGACATCAATCTCCTTCTCCAAACAACTCTTATCTGGCTGGGGGAGCTCTGCATTCCTCACATGGTCTGGCTGACTCGACTAGACTCCACTAATATGAAATCACTGAAAATATAAACGACGTGTGCAGCATTTCTTGAGATGATGCATTATTCCCTCTCTTGACCTTTCATAAATAGGTCACATCCACATCGTCGTTTATCATCAATACTTGTGCTTAGTTCAGGCTCGATATCTGTGAAGAGTTAATACAGAAAGAATACAACACACAACAAACCACATTTTAACCATTCCTTCAATACTATTTTGATGACTACTGCTGTGTCATTCTGATTCTTCATCAACCTCGTCTGTAATGTATGCACTAAAACTATCCTAATCTATTTACAAATATGTTTGCATATTTGCTTTTATTGAGCCATATTCTTAAACATATGTTTTTATCTAATAAATCTCTCTATACTATGGTTTTGCTCATTTTTTCTAAATGAATTTTGTTGAACCAGGAAGTGCTGTCACTTCCTCCTCTCAAGACAGTTTGGGATGAATGTACATCGTTAATCAGATTGGTATTATCCTTAGAAGAGCTAATCTCTATTTTTGAAAGCATCCATCTATTTATACTCTATTGTGACTCCAAATCTTGGTTGTAGTTTGAGCCAAAACATATTTCAAATTTTGTGACTTCTGTCACTTTAAATGGTTGTGCTATACTTCTGATTCTAACAGTTTAGCTGCTCTATCAGAAGGATCACAATGTATGGTACCATTTTAACTCTTACTCTGAAGTTTTGTTTATGAACCATGATCAAATTCTTCTTTTTATTCTTCTTTTTATACTCATACTTCATTATTTTAAACCCTTTTAACAGTTGCTCAGTCTCCCAGACTAAAAGTCAACCTTTTTGTCGGCCAGACTGAACACTTAACATTTATTGCATTTGGTCACAGTTGTGGTTCTAATTGTAGCAATAGCATTGGCAATAGATGATTTTTCATTGGCTGGTTCTTGTTCTGCAAATCACTATTTTTATGTGTTGTATTTCAGACAATTCCAAAAACAACACAGTAGTTCTCAAATATAAAAGACATAAATCTAAATCAATTTTAAATTTTGTTAAAGCCTGTCGTTCTATGCTGCATTTTAATACTACTTCTCTATAAACACATCTGCACGAGATCCTACAGATGTGATAACTGAAACATCTAATATCTGGACTCCATTTTGATTCCTTTTTACTCTAATTATTAGAACATATTGACCTTATTGATACTTATTTCACAATAGAACTATTTTGATTATTCACTCCTGTGACTCAGGATCAGTGTGGGGCTGTGCTCTGTTTACTGGTGCAGCTCTGATGCCACCGCCCCCCCCCCGACCAGAAATGGAGTAAGGGGATGAAATGGATGATGGAATGGATGATTATTCACTAGCTAACTATTATTACTATTGTTTATTCGACACCTCTTCTTAGCACCCTTCAACCTATACTCCTTGAATCCAATGACTTTATAGCTCTCAGACTATTTCATTCTATTCTATTATTATTATATATGATCTATTATCTTAAATGAGTAGATCTGCTGATGGTATACGCTATTATCTTCTCCTTTTGATTTGCACAACACTAAATTTAGAATGACCCCCTGATGGACAAATTAAGAATTATTATTTTATTTTGGCAAACTCCGAAAATTACTTAGATAATTTTCCCATTTTTGCTTTTAGCTGCCCTTTCCATTATTTATTTGGTCTTGTAAATATATGTTTTAACACTTCTTTATAATGAATTTAGAAGGTTAATGACCATGACCACCTATGACAATACATTACCATACTCACTCTCTTTGTCATGCAAGTATAAAACATGTGTCTGTATATTGGTAGATTACTGTTCCCATCATTCTCCAGTTGTTTTCCTCCCTGGGGGGAAATATGGATTTTTAAAATTTTCGTCCTCCATTCATATTGTGGCTTTGGTGCCAAATTAGAGGCTCATTTCCTCATGATCCATACTACTGTCATCCCTGAAGCAGGTGCAGTTTATCTTTTATCTGAAAAAAAATATTTGAACACAATAAATGCCCACTTCCTCTCTACGCATGGTGCTGCCTGTCCAATCTTTTCCAATTGGGCAAAACATAACTGCATGACAGACGTGTGTGACATCAGTGCAAGGCTGTACCAAATACAGACTTAACAAAATGTATGTTTCTATTTTTTACTCCACTAAATGTGAGTTACAAACCAAAGTTGTCCTCCGCCCAATGACCGCTCACTGCGGTTGACCGAATCACTGTCAGGACAAACATTCCAGAGGGAGGGACTCCCAATAACCTTCAGCAAGTATTCATCTCAAGTACTTCCGCAGAGTGTGACTAAAATATGAAAGCGTCACTTGAAAAGGTGGTGGTGTGTGTGTGTGCGCAGTGCTGGAGGTGAGGCTGGCTGTTCCGATCATCATGGGAACCAATATTGGGACTTCAGTCACGAATACCATTGTGGCCATGATGCAAGCGGCGGAGAGAAGCGAGTTTGAGCGGTAAGTGCGTGTGGTACAAGGCTAAAGGCAGGGAAAAAGCTTGAACGTTATTGAAAGTCAAGTGGAAAGGGAAGTGCACGGATCTGTTAAATAATGTCTAGTTGAGTTGCTGAGAGAAAACACCTGCTGCCGTGTCTCAGTCGGCCTCTTCCTGAGCGCAAATTGATATAACTGTGAGAATGAATGCACTTATCTCCACAGTGCCCACTCTCGTCGTCAGCCTTTGGCATAAATCGCAAATGTCAATGTTTTTTTAAAAGGGAAAAATACGTAGGCCACACTATCAATCACGACCCACTCCATCACAACTCTTTAGGGGCGACAGTAGCTCAGTTGGTAGAGCATTGGCCTTTGGGCCTGAAGGTCGTGGGTTCAAGCCCACCATAAGACCTACTTCACGACTCCCACTGATGACTGCTGTCGTTGTGTCCTTGGGCAAGACACTTAACCCCATTTTGCCTGAAGCTCCCACTGAAAGATCTCAGCTCCTGTGGACTCACCACCTGCAGGAGGATCAGTGAGGGGCTGGTGCTAAGTGGACTGGGTGCAGCTCTGACTGCCACCCCCCCCGACCCAGAAATGGATTAAGGGGAAGAAAATGGATGGATGGATGGTTTTTTCTTCCAGTCTTTTTTCTAAAAGTTCTAATTTTCTTAGTTTTATTTTTGACAAGCAGTCATCCACAATCATCAACAATAATGATCTCTATTCTACTGTACCTGGTTGTGTTTCCATTACGCTTTATTGTTTGTTGCAGTATCCGTGCAAGCTACACTCAACAAACCAGTTTCCGGGGATATTCCTTGGTAACCATGGCTTCCAGCAGCACCAACTGGTTAGAACCAGGGATAAGCTGGTACTATAAAAGTACTTGATAGGGGTTAAAGCCCTGATATAATGCATTTAATATTTGTATATTTAAATGTATAAACCTGATGCACATTACCCATTGGTGCACATTGCTGTGAATTGTTGACCAGTAGTAGCCAGCTATCACACGGTGTAGCCCGTTCACCACAGTGGTTCCCTGTCCCAGCGTTAGTGGCACTCCAATAAAACTGATCTTTTCTCCTCCTCCGACATCACCACAAGCCTCATGCACTTTTGTTGAGGGCCAACAAGAGTCTGTTGTCTGTGAAATAGTGGGGAAAAAAACACTTGATTTGAACAATACAAAAAATAGTTATACATGATAAAAACATCTATACATGATAACATGACTTTTAGCCAATAATTTCAGCAGGACCAGGTTACTCCTTTAAAATTAAAAACTATCCAAACAAAGCCCATACCGTTGTGGAAAAATGAAGGCGCAAGAAAAGCAAAAATAAAACTACAATAAATATACATAAACCTGAAAAAACATACAAAAAACAATCTGGAAATCAAGAAACAACTACATCTCAAGTCTTATCATTTTAAGTCTTGATGGACATTTGATTGGCATTAGACGTAAAGAGAAAGCATTTACATAGAAAAATATATAAAAAGAGTTACCTTTAATCCTATATTGAGGAGCCATGCTTTTTGTTGCTTTCTTGGTGGCATAATTTTCACATTTACCTCCTCCAAGGAAGTGAAATAACTCCTTGTACGCTTCAAATTCCGTCATGTTGAAAATTCAACGATTTAAAATGTAAATCCCCTTCGGCTCGATACGTCATCGCGCTTGCGTCAGCACGCAGCACTTATGTGTATTAAAAATCAATATTCTGAATAATTATTTCAGCAATATAACACAGGGAGGCACAGGTGTATGATGATTAAACAAGTAAAGGACAGTGAATCTAATCCAGAATTAAACTGTCTGTGTTTCGCCTCCGTGTGCCTTTGAACGCATCTGGGCTCTAGCTGCTGTCGCCAAAAAAGATTTGGACTGACGTGTTCAGAATTCGATACAGAAATAAGGCCAAGAATGCAAGAGTTAAAAATAAACATTTAATTCTCTTTACAATTAAATATCGATACAAACCCTTGGAGCCATTAATTCTCTAAAACTAACCCTATGCTATGGCCATCCTAAACTTTCCCTCCAGGCCTGAAAATGTGCAGCAGAACATGCAGGCGCTCTGCCATGTTCTCTGTCTCTATCCCTGCTCTTCTCCCCAGACTGTCCTACCCCCGGTTTTATCAACATGTCCGATGACGTCACATGGTCAAGGTCTCTGGTCTGGTCTCCGGTCTGGACCCTGGTCCAGGTCTTGGTCCTCCATATCAGCCTGAGGCAAACAATGGCCCCCATCACTGGGCGCCTGATTGTGTTGGACTTTTGCCCTCCTCGAGAGTGGGGAGAGAGCATTTGTTTATTCTTGGAGTCAATAATTGTCCTGGTTTGTAAGCTGGTCATCCTTATGATTCCTGAGTGCATATTCATTTGTCTGATGTGCAGCATTTTGTGAATATTCGTTCAGTCCCTCATTTTGACCTATCTTTACAATAGGTCACATCCACCTCCTCGTTCATCATCAATACTTGTGCTTTAGGCTCGATACTCTGTGAAGAGTCAATACAGAGAAAACAAACAACACACAACAAACCACATTTTAACCATTCCTTCAATACTATTTTGATGACTACTGCTGTGTCATTCTGATTCTTCATCAACCTCGTCTGTAATGTATGCACTAAACCTATCCTAATCTATTTACAAATATGTTTGCATATTTGCTTTTATTGAGCCATATTCTTAAACATATGTTTTTATCTAATAAATCTCTCTATACTATGGTTTTGCTTTCATTAACAGTGGCTTTGTCCCATTTTGTGGGGCTTTGCTAATTTTTCCAAACACATTTGTTGAACCAGGAAGTGCTGTCACTTCCTCCTCTCAAGACAGTTTGGGATGAATGTACACCGTTAATCAAATTGGTATTGATCCTTACTTCAGAGCTAATCTATTTTAGCAGGTTTTTGGGGTCAGTTACTCTACCATGGTATTCGATTTTCTAATCCGTGCTGACAAATCGACAGCTTTTAAAATTATCTCTAAACAACTTACTTTAGTGCAATAACCCAAATTCCACCAAAAAGCAAGTTGCCTGAAAGGGAGCGGGAGGAAGAGAACTATTTTAAAAACGTTCTCTACGATTATATGGCTATAGAATTAATTATTTAATAAACAAAAGCACATTCATGGCTTCTGTCCGCTGCTTCTAACTGTTTAAAGAGTTGTCCCAAACTTAATATGTGTGAATACATCAGCTGTTTGTAATAAACAATAACATTTGACCTGTTCTCCAATGGAGCAGCTCAGAGGCTGCATCAAAAGCAATGTTATATTTGAGCTATTTTTAGATTTAAAATTTTGTTAAACCCTGTCGTTCTATGTCTGCATTTTAATACTACTCTCTATAAACACATCTGCACTAGATCCTACAGATGTGGAAAACAGAAACATCTAAAATCTGACTCCATTTGATGCCTTTTTACTCTAATTATTAGAACAATTTGACCTTATTGATACTTATTTCCACAATAGAACTATTTTGATTATTCACTCCTGTGGACTCACCACCTGCAGGAGGATCAGTGACGGGCTGGTGCTATGAGACTTGGGTGCAGCTCTGACTGCCACCCCCCCCGACCCAGAAATGGATTAAGGGGAAGAAAATGGATGGTTGGATGGATGATTATTCACTAGTCTAACTATTATTACTATTGTTTATTCTGACACCTCTTCTTAGCGACCCTTCAACCTATAGCTCCTTGAATCCAATGACATTATAGCTCCAGACTATTTCATTCTATTCTATTATTATTATTATATGATCTATTATCTTAAAGAGTAGATCTGCTTGATGTTATAAGCGCTATTATTTCTCCTTTTGAATTTGCACAACACTAAATTTAGAATGACCCCCTATGGGACAAATATAGAATTTTATTTCATTTTGGCAACTCCGAAAATTACTTAATAATTTTCCCATTTTGCTTTTTAGGTTGCCCTTTCCATTATTTATTTGTTCTTGTAAATATATGTTTTACACTTCTTTCTAATGATTTAGAAGGTTAAGGACCATGACCACCTATGACAATAACATTACTATACTCCCTCTCTTTGGTCATTGGCCAAGTGTAAAACATGTGTCTGTGTGTGTGTGTGTAGATTACTGTTGTGAGTTACAAACCAAAGTTGTCCTTCAACCAACGACAGCTCACTGCGGTTGGACCGAATCACTGTCAGGACAAACAGCAGAGGGGGGGCTCCCAGTACCTTCAGCAAGGTTATCATCTCAGAGTACTTTCCGCAGAGTACTTTCTCAGAGTATTTTCTCAGAGTACTCATCCCAGAGTACTCTCACTTTTACACCTGTTCAATAAAGCTTGTTATCTTTGAATCTCTAGTACTTACACCGTATGCTGTTGACAAAAAATAATTATTCCATGATCACATTAAAACATTACAGAAAAACATTTGTTATTCCATGATTCCGTTCAGCACTCCTCATTTCACAACACACTCACAACACACTCACACAGGCCGACTCCCCACGTTAGTATATTGGTCCAGAGTTTGTTAAGGTCAACGTAGTGTACTTGACATGACGCACAAACATATAACACACACAAACATATAACACACACAAACATATAGACAACACAGGAGGCCTGTAATTTTAACTTTGTTATATTTTTCCATGTCCAATTACAATTGTCTCTTGAGTTATTTTATTGTTGCAACTTTCAGAGCCTGCAGAACATGCAGAGCTTTAAGAGATTTTTCCTACAAGGATCCATTTCCAACTTCAGTGTTTACCACGTGGTCTTTGCTCGGGCTTGTCACAGATTGTGTCCCCTATATTTTTAATGAGCTCTTGTTACTTTAAAAAAAACTCGTGCACGCGCCAAAAATGTTTTTCCCTTTTTTTCTTTTTCAGTAAAGCCAGGTCGGATTCATAAAAAATGTAAATTAGTCTCAAACTTTAATACTTCACCTTTGTTTCACGTTCATGTGGAGAAAAGACCATTGTTCTATGTGTGTTGACGTACTTGCACCAATCATGTCTCAGATGAACTGTCAACAGTTGTATCAAAGACATAATTGTCCTAATTGTTTCTAATTTAGCTATTTGGAAGAGAAACATGTCATAAAAGATTTCATAAAATGTCCCTACATCCTTGTTTTCAACCAATGAACAGTGTTGCGTCAATGTGTTATCAGAAATGATCCAATATCACCTTTAGCCAAAATTTAAAAATGCTTTAAATCATTTTTCAAACTTTAATTGTCTGAACAAACCATTCTGTACTAAATGCAGCGTCCATTAAAAGCTGCAGTTCTCTTTCTAGCACCAGTTTTAACTGTGCATGTGATTGTTCTTAAATGAGAAACGAGCCACGGTTCAGAGGTTGAAAAATTGCCTTCAATATCCGTATTACCAAGATCATGCAAAATCAAAATCAATAATTCTAAACTTCTCCGCGTCTATAACTTTAAATAACAATAATAGTTTCAATAATAGAGCTCCTCTACCTTAAATATACTGCTGTTCTAATCTCCTTGTGTCTCATGCTAAAGCAAGAGTCTAATTAATTTTAACGATTGTCCTGCAATTTTTCATGCAGCTAAATGTAGTGTTATGAACGAATGACCTAGCTAAATGTGTAAATATGACTTAAATGTCCCATATGTCTCTGTGCGTTTGTTGCCTGTCTGTATATTACCTTTTGTCTGTTTCATTTAGCCCGGCCACGTCCTCCTCTTATGGCGTCTTTCAATGTCTTTTGTCTCAAAGTGTCCAATGTCTTTGTCTCAAAGTGTCCAATGTCTTTGCCTCAATGCCTTTTTTCTTCTTCTTTCAATAATCACTTTCTTTCCTCTTCTTCTTTCAATCACTATCTTTCTTCTTCTTTCAATCACTTTCTTTCTTCTTCTTCTTTCAATCACTTTCTTCTCCTTGCAATGTCCTTTTCTTTCATGTCTTCTTTGTCTCATTTTTGACGCACACCAATGTGTCGTCCTTCGCTTGGTTTACACAACGTTCCTCTCCGTGCACATAACTCCACTCGGTTTGTGCAAAAGTCTGGTTCTTCTCCATGAAATGGAGGCCGGAGAGGTCTTCTTCGAGAGTTCCTGTTAGCTGCTGCAGCCGATGCTGCCCCCTGCGACCCGCCGGGAGAGGGGGAGACGCTGATGGTCCGTGTTGATGGCGCTCGATTGTGGTTTGTGGCAGAGACGATTTTGGCCAAATGAAACAGACAGAAGTTTTCTCAGAAAAAACAGACAAACAAGAAACACAAACAAGTGTGTTAATTACCATACAAAACCAATGATTAATTACAAATCCAAATAAACCTATCAAATAATTAATATTAACATTTTAAACATTAGATTCTGAAAACCGAATTCTGCATTCAACTGCTATCCTAAGCCCTATTTTTTCCAAAAGTATAATGCTCTCTAAAATCATTCTAACTTTTATATCACCAAAATGTAGGGAAAAAACTTGTCCAGACGCCTTGGAGATAAAAATAAAATAATGCCTCTTTATAATCTAACTCAAAGTTCTGTGATCATATGACTCCATGTCAGTAACATTATCGTGTGTATAAATGTAATTCTCTACAAAAAATATATTTGGTAATAGTTCTTTCTTCACGAGAGAGAGAGAGAAAGACAGAAAGAGAAAGGGGAGGGGCTGAGTGCTGTATGCTTCAAGCATTTCCCTCGTTTTTCTCGTGACAAGGATTTAATCAGTGGTAAAAGTTTTTCTCACGTCAAACGACACTTTACATTTTATCCTTAAATACGTCAGTAATGGAAAACATTACAATTTGCTTACATGACCAATGCATCACTAGGTACAGCCGGATCTTTTTTTTTTTTTTTTTAATACCTCTGTAACTATTGAAACATTACATCAGAATAAGAGAAAAACTTCCATAACTGATCATTCTGGTCATTTCTCCACATGGAAACTCGTATACTACAGCCAAGTGGCTCTCTTTTTTTTCTCATTAATCAGATCATTATTATTCTATATATAGAATCCATCAGTTTAAATACTTGGCTTTTTCCTGTTTAAATTAATTGTACCCTTTTACCCGCCCCCCGGGGGATATAGAAGGTTTTATTATCCTGTTCTGACCCTAAAGCTGTCCCTATTTCTCTAATTCTATTCTTATTTTTTCACTATACACTTGTGCCTCTCTGCACTGTAAACTCTGTGGACTTTGTCTTCCTGTATATTCTTTTTTAGAGAGAGACCAACATCCCTCAAGGTTCAAAAACGTCGAAAAACCTGACTATTGTACTATCGCGTCCGATAGAACGCCCGTTACGGCGGTCTGTCCACAACTGCAGTCGTGTTGGGCTGAGATCTCTCTGTCTTCTATTTAAAACAATGTGCAGATTTTAGAAATGGTATCTGCTTACCTGTGTTTTGCAGAGTAGAGAGCCCCAAGACCCAACAGACCCAGTCTATCTATCTGAGCTCATCTTGCGTCTTCTTTCTGTATCAAATCACGTCGAGGGTCACCATCTGTTGTCAAAAAAGATTTGACTGACGTGTTCAGAATTTGATACAGAAATAAGGCCAAGAATGCAAGAGTTAAAAATAGAACATTTAATTCTCTTTACAATTAAATATCGATACAAAACCCTTGGAGCCCTTTAATTCTCTAAAACTAACCCTATGCCGAGCCATCCTAAAACTTTCCCTCCAGGCCTGAAAATGTGCAGAGAACATGCAGGCGCTCTGCCATGTTCTCTGTCTCTATCCCTGCTCTGACTTCTTGAAAATCTCCTCCCAGCAGTTTCTATCAGAAGGTCTGATGACGTCACAGGTCCCAGACTGGTCCAGTCTGATCCAGCTTTTTCTGGTTTTGGGAGGCGCGTACCCCAGCTAGCCTATGGACTCCGGACTTTGTCTGGTCTGGTCTGACATCAATCTCCTTCTCCAAACAACTCTTATCTGGCTGGGGGAGCTCTGCATTCCTCACATGGTCTGGCTGACTCGACTAGACTCCACTAATATGAAATCACTGAAAATATAAACGACGTGTGCAGCATTTCTTGAGATGATGCATTAATTTCTAAAAAGCTAACAATGGTAATAATCAGCAACAGCCCTTCAAGTCGCAGCAGCAGAGGTGGAGTAGCGTCTGTGTGGAGTAGGACGGGTCACAGCAGCAAACGGACAGAGTTTTCTATGGCCGAGACCCCAAAAGCACTGCACAATTGCGCAGCTTAGGTGGGAGGTGATCGTCGATCCTCTATTTGAGACCATGACGTAATTTTGATCAATTTTGATAAAAAAATCTAAATCGTGACACCCCTATCACGCTCATATCAGGAACTTCTGACACAAACATGTAAGAAGGTCCTTTATTCGTCCAACAATGGGGAAATTTCAGTTTGATGCATACACATATAGTACATACATATATACACATACACATCAAGGCATGCAGCGAACATCATATCCGCACTCTTATATGCTAAGTGGGTTAAGTGTCTCGCCCAAGGACACAACAACAGCAGGCATCAGTGGGGGACGGTGGAGAAGGTCCCGTGGTGGGCTCGAACCCACAACCTTTGGGCCCAAAGGCCAATGCTCTACCAACTGAGCTACTGTCACTCTGTAATGATATGATAATTTATGTAGCTAAAATCTGGAACAATCTTCCGGAAAATGTAAGACAGGCGTCTTCTCTGACAAGGCCTTTTCTGTGGTCTTAGAACCAAGGGACAAAGCCATCACTGTGGTATTAAAGCCCGGGGGACAGGGCCCTCCCTCTGGTGGCAGGATTGTGAGTTGAAGGGCAATAGCATATTTCACTCTTGATACTTGATACAACATTTTCTTTTGTTGTTTAACTTTCTAGAACATGGGGTCAACAGTCACATTCTCCTTTTTAATGCCAAAACAATGCACAATATTATAATTTAAACAGTGAAAAATCAATAACAACAGTCCTTTTTCCCCCTCCTCTAAAATGCTGGCTGCACTTGCACAGCTGTGAGTGTAAAGAGGGTTCGGAGATCACTGCGGCAGTAATGAATCAGTAATTAGTGCTTTGTGATGTGTTCTAAATTAATTTGGTGATTCCTGTTTGGCCCATCTGCTGCTGGCTCTGTCCCTTGTGCAGCTAAAGCAGTTATCAGGTATAATAGTGTGATTCCAGTGAGCGTTTGTGGAGCTGCTCTCCGATCGGCTCTAGAGCCTCCCCACAGAGCATCCCCACAGAACCTCTTATGTGGTTTTCTCATAAGCCACATAAGTAGTGTGGACCACATAAGCCCAGACACATATGAACAGAATACTTAGTGAACCACTGTCTACAGTCTTCCATAATGGAAGGAACACGCTCATTACAGACCAGTCGCACTGACCTCCCACCTGATGAAGACCATGGAGCGGCTCATCCTCACCCATCTCCGCTCCATGGTCAGCCCCATCCTGGACCCACTGCAGTTCGCCTACAGGCCCAACATCGGAGTAGAGGACGCCGTCATCTACTTCCTGCAGCGGAAGCTCTCTGTGGAGGAGGTGAGGGACAGGAGGGTGCTAGTCAAAGTTACCTCCATCATGGACAACACCTCCCACCCACTGCTGAGGAGCTCCTTCAGTGGAAGACTGACACCCTCAGTGCAAGAAGGAGCGCTACAGCAGGGCCTTTATCCCCACTGCTGTCAGACTGTACAATAAGTCACCTTAAGTCACTTTAAGTCACTTGCACTAGGACTGAAAAAAAAACCTGCACTACTATTGCCACTTTTATTGTAAATAATCCATCCTGCATCCTACATGTTTGCACACTTCTTTCTTTACACAATTTTTTTTTTCTTTATTGATTCTATCCATGCCAGATGTGTCATGTAAATTTCACCTGTGTGAGATCAATAAAGTCTACCTTATCTTATATTAATAATTGCATATGATTTGCATTACCCCGAACCCTAACCCTAACCTCTGGTGGGACATTAACGAAGATGTCTGCAACTTCAATTGTATTTCATTTTTAAAAGAATGCGTATCTTTGCCATATCAGTGTCACCCAAAGAGAGGTCATTAAAAAATAAAATGTTTTATATAATTATTGTATGTTAAATTAATAATATTTTGTTTGTAATATTAAAATATTTGTTTTCATTATTTGACTTGAATAATCCAATTGTAATCATTTTTGTTTTACAAAATAGGGTGCGTCATTTACATGTTTGTAGCAGAGGCTATTTCTCCCACATAAAATAATGAGAACAGCCTATTTTTAACGTTGTCTTCTTGGTTATTATTTTGGGGGGCCGCGCAGACCCGTTAGATTTTTAAGGGGGCCTTGGTGATACCGACTTTGGGAATGGCTGCCATATTACATAAATTATGTATTTTTCTCAATCTACATCATTAATACCCAGCACCAATCAGAGTTGCAAGGGGAGAATAGCTCGGCCAGCAGCTCAATCCCAAGCTCCTCCAGTGTGACTGAGCTCCTCACCCTATCTCTGCCATGTAAGAACACACAAAAACAATGGCAGAAGAAGCCAATAAAAAATGCGCAGAAATGCAGTATAAAAGTATACATAAATCAGATCATAATCTATGGCAGATCATGCATTAATCAGCTGTTTAAAAGGTGGATTGAGGGGGAAGCTTAGTTTGGCCCTTAGTCCTGATGAGCGACCTGGTGCGGGATCTGTACCTGTGCCTGATGGGAGCAGACTGTGGGAGCAGAGAGAAAGAACAGAGTGAGATCAAAGCTAGACAGACCAAGCTTCTTCTTGCACACATTGGCCCTCATTTATGAAACTTGCGTACGGCCAAATCAGGGTGTAAATGAGACGTATGAAAAAAAAAAATCACCTGTCAGCCTTTATCAATCTAGAAGTGAGCGTACGGTATTCACAGAATATACCCCGAGTCTGGAGGTGGTGTACATTTTACACCCATCTCAACCTTCATCTCAACACACAAATAACACGCATGAAATTCAAGATTTGGACAACATTAAACATATTCCCACTCTGGCAAAATTATAGGCCCACCTCTCACATTACAAATATGCAATTTTTAAGTTATGTTTGGGCTAAACACCTTTTTGTTGTCATTTTAAATTGTTTGACATAATATAGCCTATATTTATTTTTAAACAAACGTGAATAAACTCACGTCTTCAGAAGTGCGTGTTACAGGCCCCACGCTGTTTCCATACTGTATTTTGTTTTTTAAGCCCCCTTGATGCTACTTTTGAGGCTTCCAAATAGTAAGACTTTATTTTTTTTCACTTCATTCTTAATGGTCTCAATCGCCTGCTCCGTGAAGTTTTTTTCTTGGTCATTTCCTTTTGATTGTCGTAAAAACGGGGTGTGAAACAAGCGGTTGCTGCATAATTGTAGGCGTAACTTTCATAAATACGCTCGTTTTCACCGCAGCATTTATCAACAGCCGCAGGTGCTTACGCTCAGATCTGGGGGGATCTCACACGTTCACAAATCCTGTGTTAGATCTTCCGTATTTGGAATATAAGCCCAAAATGTACACCCTTTTCTGAGCAAGTTTCACAAATGAGGGCCATTTTGAAGGTAGAAACCAGTCCTCAGAATTCTGGTCCTCACCTCCACACCTCCTCCCCTCCACACCTCTCCTGCCCTGAGCTCTGTGGAATAGGTGTATTTATCTGGACAGTCCTCAGAATGTGTTCGAGCAGTGAGTGGCCCCTGCTGTGAGGCTGAAAGCCCCGTGCTGTCATCCACAGCCCTGTGAGTGGACGGTGACATCGGCTACATTTACACTGTAGTAAAAAGGCCAGGTAAGTTTATTTGCACATTACAATTCATACACCATTATCTTGGTAAGATTTTGTTCACTAGAAATACACGAAATTATGCCTATTTTTTCAATGTCCATTTTTTTTGCTTGAATTTAGTTTATCATGTAAGATTATTGCACTAGTTTTAAGATAATAATACTTAATCTTATTAGAGAAAAAAGGCCTATGCCTGTGCTCCTCAGAGTTCCAGCAGGAATAGGCCAGTTCCTTCGAGGCCATGCAGAGAATTAAAAACAAAAAGAGCTGCTTTAAAGTGCCTTCTGAGTCATAGGTGCCAGTGAACCCATGGCTTCTTTGTGTTTGTTATCATTGAATTTCTCATAATCGAACTATTCTGATCTGTTGTATGTAAAATCCTTCAAGATGACAGGGACAAAAATGATGTGAGAATTGTACTTTTGTTTCACAGGTGCCACTGATATTGTTGCTTCCGCTGTGCCCTCACAAGTTTGGAAAAGGGACCATAGAGGACCACAGTTCAATCAATTCAATCATGCAGAGGGGAGATCACTGTTACTGAGAATGATCTCAGATCCCCGGGGTGAAGCACTGGTGGTGGCTATAGGCATGGTGTGAATGGGGCGTAGGCAGAGCAGGAGCCAGAGCAGGTGCAGGAGCTTGAGGAGGTGCTGGGGAGGCGTTGGGTTGTAAGAGCTTCAAAGTGCTGGTTAGTGGGAAGTGGATGCTTTCAAACTGCCCGCTTAGCAGTCAGTAGGTTGGCACGGGGGCTGGCAGAGCAGATTGGCTGAGGCTCGAGGCTGGCAAAGCTGTGTGTTTGGCTGAGGCTCTAGGGGCTGGCCGAGCTGTGTGATTGGCTGGGGCTGGCGAGGCTGGCCCTGGATGTGCAGCGTCTTCTCAGTCTGAGTTTGCACTTTAGCTTCATAAGAAAATCTTTTGAAAAAGACTTATGCAAAAATCTAGAAACCCATGTCATAACAGCAAAGTGTTAACATTGCAAACTACATGATCAGAAAGGCAGAGATGAAACAACAAGAGGCACATTGCTGTAGTTTGTACACAGCATGTGGACACGTGAACAATACGTAACTGCACACTGACAGTAACTTTCTTCACACTGACAGTAATGAGAACGAGGCTGAATCTACAACACAGGCCTCAGGAGGTTCTGACATACTCCGAGCATTTGTCCTACTACAATGTCCACAAGTTTCAAACTAACTTATTCAGGGGACAAGCATGATATATGCAAAACATACAGGATCCCCTGCATAAAATTGTCAGAATATGTTTATCACCAGCGCGAGTTTGAATGTTCTGTTTTCTTACCGTGATGCAGATGGGGCGCCGTGGCTTAAGCTAATAATAATCTTAGCTTTTAGCCCCAGTTCTGCCGCTGTGTATGCACATGTCCAAGACAATACCCTGGCTTCTTTAATCATAGTGGGTTATAAGCTTACACATATGTCCCATTCCTCAGTCTCTTCTCTTCACAGAGCGTTTGTAAAACATTAGAGCCTCTGTGCAGCGCATGGGTGCTGCTTTGCAGACTGTTTACATTTGTTTGTTTACATTTTAGCGTTACAATGTCAAGTGACCAAGACGTACACCTCTCACTCTGTTCACATAAATACCATCTGTACAATGACTAAGCTGCTTCAGCTACAGTGTCATCATTTGAAGAACCTCTTTAGCCTCTGTGTTTCTGGAAACTCATAGGTCTTCCTAATGCAGGAGAGAAACCAGGAAGAGACAGAGAGAGAGAGAGCAGAGATTGTGGAGATAGACCAGAGAGAGAGAGGGACTGGGTCCTCTGCACAGTCTTCTTTATAAAAGTGGTGGGGAACATTGCATATCCAAATGGCTTCTTATAACTGACCTTTTTTTCCAACAGCTAGATCTCGATTACAACCTGATATTAATGTCGTAATGGAGTGTGGGCTTTGGGCAGCGGCGGGTGAGAGTTGAGACAAGCGCTTCCACAAAAGCTTTCATGTTGAGAAATCCTACTGACAGTTTCCAATTGTTCTCTCAAGGGCTCTGTATTATCATCTCTCACTTGCGCTGCACAATAGCTTCGAATTCAACATTTGTCTTCACTCTGGTCCTTCGACAAAAGCCGCTCTCTGCTGTCTTACTGTGGTGTGTGGTTTAATTGCACGGCTGATTAATTACAAGGGAATCAGCGCAAAAGGGAAGTTGGCATTTTGGGTTACAAAGGGGAAGGGGCAGCAGACAGATCGTTACAAGGACAAAAGGGTAATACGTTCACCTTTGTTTTGTCTGCTGGAATAAGAGCTCTCCCCAGTTCAATTATGTCTGTATCGGTGTATTTTATTCCACAAGGCATTCTTAGCTGTGTTTTTTGTATCTCAGAGATTTTCATTGCTTCTAAATGAGGTAAGGTATACTTTATAGAGCCAGTGTAGGTGAATATAATCCTCTACATTTGACCCATCCTTCAATGCCACAAAGGAAAGTTCCCTCAACAGAATACTGAACCGTAGACTGGAGAGGGGCCTCACTTGACACTTTTGCTTCACCAGGGATGGTCTACACCCCTTAACCTGCACCTCTGATCTGATCCAATGTTCCCTCTACTTTTTCATGGATCAGAACAAAAACACAAACCCCCTGAGCGGCACATGGAACACTCTGAGCGAGAGATCTGTTTTGAAAACCATTTACATTTGGATACACCTCCTGTATACACCTGCTGATCCCATTTATTTAAGTTACTCCAGCTTCAACCAACTGTGATTTGGTTCAATATTCACCTGATCATGATTCATAGATGGTAAATTAAAGTAGATTGAGGAATATATTGGTGAATTGCACTAAAAAACAAAATGTTCAAATGGTATTTTGTCTATTTTTATTATTATATTATTTAATATAGACTAATTAGAGTCTATATTAATACATATACATGGTATTATTTAGTCATATGGCAATATAAAATAAAACGCAGAAATATAATTATCTAAGATAATTAAAGTCATATTGCCACAAAACCAACTTTATTCGGCGATAGGCAACTTTGTGCTGAACTGAAGGGAACGCTGATCTGACCAGACCTGGTCTTCCCTACATGTGTGCGTGCGCGTCAGATGTGTTTGTGGCTCCGCGCACACACTGCAGCTGGTGTAGTGCTCGAGAGACACCGCTCAGGAGACACCGCTTGCAAGACCGAGTCTGCGAGTTCACGGTGTGCAGGGTGCAGTTGGTCCGAGCCATGTTCTGGATGAAATGCAGCTTCAGACTTCTGTGTCGGCCGCTTCTCCCGCACTTGCAGACACTGTACCTCATGGTCACAGACAGATGGCTTTCGGCTCAGACCTTTTCTATTTAGAGAATGAAGCCTGCGCAGATCCACCATGGTCCATACACTGTTGAAATATGCGGCTGCTGGATTTTCATTGTAGGCGTATGACATAGTTTTCTGTTCGCTGAGACCCTAAAAGCACTGCGTGATTGCGCACTGAGTGCTTCCTTGTCGATACAGGAGGCTATGGCCAGTGATGATCCCGAACATTTTTGCACATTTATTAACATTTCTGGAAAGTCGTCCTTCCGCTCCGTTTGGACCAATGGCTCCTAAGATAAGATAAGTTAAGATAAGATCAGATAAGACTTTATTAATCTCACACAGGAGAAATTTACATGTCACAATGGCAAGGATAGGAACACTCAAGAATTTTGCAAAAGTAAGAAATGTGCAGCATGTTAATGCAGGATATATTATGTACAAAAATGTGGTGAGCCTCAACAGTCTTGTGCAGTGGGTGGGAGGTGTTCATGATTGAGGTGGCTTTGGCTATCACCCTCCTGTCCCTCACCTCCTCCACAGAGTCCAGGTCCAGGGAGCAGCCCAGAGTGGAGCTGGCCCTCCTGATCAGCTTGTTCAGTCTACTCTGTGCTGCCCGGGGCCCAGTACACGGTAGCGTAGTAAATGGCTGAGGCTACCACAGAGTCATAAAAAGTCCTGAGCAGAGGCCTGCTAACTCTGAAGGACCTCAGCCTCCTCAGAAGGAAGAGGCGACTTTGGCCCTTCTTGTGCAGGGCGTTAGTGTTATGGGACCAGTCCAGTTTATTGTTAATGTGAACACCCAGGTACTTGAAGCTGTCCACCAGCTCAATGTCCTCCCCCTGGATGTTCAGCAGCGTGTGGGAAAGTGGTTTTCTCCTGAAATCGATGACCATCTCCTTGGTCTTACTGGTGTTCAAGCAAAAGTGGTTGCGCTCACACCAGTCGACAAAGTCCATGATAACCGACCAATATTCCAGATCGTTCCCCTCAGACACACAGCCCACGATGGCGGAGTCGTCGGAGAACTTCTGCAGGTGACAGCTGTGTGTGTCGTATGTGAAGTCCGAAGTGTAGATGGTGAAGAGAAATGGTGAGAAGACACTGCCCTGAGGGGCCCCACCACTGCAGACTACCACCTCAGACTCACAGCTGCACAGCCGCACATACTGTGGTCGGTCCATGAACGTCCATGCAGTGAGGCTACTGTCCACTCCCGTGTCCTCCATCTTCCCCTGCAGCAGTGCCGGTCTGATGGTGTTGAAAGCACTGGAAAAGTCAAAAAACATGACCCTCACAGCGCTTCCGGCGGGCTCCAGGTGGAAGAGCGTCCGCTGCAGGAAGTAGATGACGCCGTCCTCAACTCTATGTGTTTGTTATTATTGCATTTCCTTTGTTTGAATCGTTTGATTCTCTGATCTATTGTTGAATATTTTAAAGCCCTCAGAGACGATTGCTGTTGTGATTTAATTGACTTGGTCGCTTCATGCCAGACTGGTCATGGCTTGGTTCTTTTTTTCTTGCCATGTGTCTCTTGTTACTCTCACTCCTGTATCCTTTTAAAACTTACAGATTGTGCTGATGTCCTGCTGCTTTTACAACATTGCTTGAACGAGATTGCTGCACTAGGATCACACAGGGTTTGTTTCTTTCTCTTCTGATCCACAGCTTTTCAGATGGATCCATTCCCAAGGATTTGATAAGACTTTTGGACCAGATTAAAGTTATAAAAGGAGCACAGTATATATCTCTGGTCTCGTCTGATTGTTCCAGCATGGAGCTTTGCCTCAGAATAGGAAACATGAAAGAAGTATTTTACGATTTAGAAAAAGTCATTTCGGCAAACGCTCTCAATTCTGTAGTTTTTCCAATAACTTTACTCATAAAAAGAATCTGATTAAATTTCTCCAACTATAAACAGCTTACAGGTCATCTGAATGGAAAGACCTGAAGAAACCAATCAAATGCAATACAAGGCCAAGTTCAGACCATAAGGACAAACATAATCAGTGGGTTTATTAGTGTTCAAAGAAGTACATACCAGAGCATTGTTGCCTATAGTGACAAAAATATGTGCCAAGAACATTTCTAATGTACTCGCATCCTTTTGAATTCTATGTTCTCTCCCATAAGAACTAGCACCAATAACACATAACTGCTTTTAATTGAAATTCCACAGACTTGAGACTGTTTCTGTCTGTTTAACTGCCATATAAATCAAACATGTATGTAGGAAGAATTATTTGTGACTTTATTATAATTTAATTTGGAAACAAGGTAGGCACGCTTTTTATTTCAGCTATACTTGGACAATAGGTCTGCATGGAAATCAAGCCTCAGGTATCCAAGATGTCTGTCCCTGGTCTCCAAGACGTATGCTTGTTCAAATCATTGGTTTGTGCTCATTGGCTCATGCTTGCACAAGCCCAAAATATTACACAATACAATACAATACAATTTATTCTTGTATAGCCCTAGGTCACAACAGAAGTCATCTCAGAGGACTTAACAAAACCATTGAAATCACCAACACAGGTCAGAGAATCAACAGTTAAAACAAATGAAAAATATAAAGCACACACAGAAGAAAATGTCCATACATGTTGTAGAATGCTAAAGTGTCCTAATCATCACCAATCCTTTCTGTTGGACACTAACTGTCCAACAAGACCCTCCTGCATCGACAAGGAAAAACTCTAAAAAAAAAACCAGCGGGAAAAAGTGAGAAACCTTGGGGAGCACTAGGGAAACCCACAGGGAGGGAGACCCATATGAGAAAGGGATCCGCTCCTCCGGACGGACAGGCTAATGATCCAGGACCTAAGCTAGCTACAGAACGTGGACCAGTGGCCGCTGAACGTGGACTTGGCGCCAGAGCCAACTTTTGGTTGTAAAGCCTGTAAAGGACGAGAGTAAGCTGAATTTGTGTCATAAACACATGCATACACATATACATACAGTGTAGACATACACATCAAGGCAAGCAGTGAACATCACTTCCGCGCTCCCTATAGGCAAAGTGGGTTAAGTGTCTTGTCCAAGGACACAACGACAGCAGACCTCAGTGGGAGTTGGTGGAAAAGGTCAGTATATACATAAGTACCTCAGCACAGATGTTCAGAATTCTTTGTTCAGTTTTCATGTTGTTCCAGAGCCTAATAGAGGCTTGATTCGGAGGCTCCGTGAAAACAAACAACTGAGCATGCGCGCAGCTGCGAGCAGCAGCGCCGATGATTGACAGCCCTTGGCATGACTCGATTGGTTTACCTCGACGGCACCGTGGATTCTGAGCTATAGCTAAGAGAAGGAAAGGCGGGACTTGCCTGTAATATTAGAATTCATCAAATGACTTATTTTATGTCAACAATTTAACACATTTCCTAAAATTTGTAATTCATTTAGAGTTACAGACTATCACTTTAAAATCCCCACATAATCCTCCTTTGTTAAAGCTGTAGGTTCCCTGTCTCTGCGCTTGAGCCGTTTTAGTGAACACTGAGGTCTGAGGGGAACATTTTGGACATTTCTGCACATTTCTTCACATTTATGGACAGTGGTCATGCCGCTTCCCATGGATCAATGGCTACTATGTGTTATTATTGCATTTCCTCTGTTTTTAGGGCAATACACAAATACAATGAATCAAATTGAAATTATTCTGTGACACGTGGACACGCATGAAGCCGCAAACGGGGACTTCACGTTTTAACCATGGCCATTATCTCTGGCCATGTTTTATCATAATCTTTTTGTAATGCATGTATTTTTGATATATTTTATTATAATTTTAGACCATTGTAATAAATGATTCCTGTATTTTAACTTTTATTCTTGTCATTGGATGCACCACAAGGTTCTCGAGTCAGTTCTGAGAAATCAGTAAAAGACCTCTTTGGCAGCCCGTGGCGGAGGTTTGATAGTTCCGGTGAAACCACAGCGTCAGCGCGGTGTAAAACCCGGAGTCCGCACTAAACATGATCTTTGATTCTTAATTGCGCATGTCCATTAGAATTTTAAGCTGTGTTTGTTTAAGTGCAGGCGTGAGATGTGATTTAAGCAGACGCCAATACAGGCAAATCTCATTAACATCAAACGGCTTTACTGCTAATCAGGTTACCGAGCAACCAGCCAGCCAATCGCTGCTCCTAATGGCATTATGGAGCGCCCTGATTGGATTGGTATCTCATTTCAACTTCCTGAAAGCTGCCAGTGCTTTAATCAATAAACACGGAGCGCGGTGATGTCACGGTTTGTTAAGGTTGCAAAGTTGCGCTGCGAGAAACGGAGGCGTATTTTGTGTTTTGTTTAAAGCCAGTGTGAGAGAGAGAGCGCCCACTCGCAGGCGCTCACAGGAAAGTGATGAGGCGGCAGATCAGAAACGTGAGGAAGAGGAGCTCCAGCGTTGCACATCTGTCTTTATAATTACAGGGTTTGCAAAGGGAGGATCGCATAAAGATTTGAAACTGAAATCTAGAAAATGTGGGAGGGAGAAAGTGAGTTATAGTTTATGTGCAGCCCACTCCACAAGAACTTTTTACACTTTGGCTTAAAAAATTGTGATGGAAAAGACCATACAAGTCAAAGTCGTGTGGGCATTCTTTAAAGAGCATTCAAAATCAACTCATCCATATTTTTTTCTTCCGCTTTATCTGTTGCCAGGTATGAGCAGCAGTCTGAACAGAGACGCTGAGAGACACAGTACCAGGAGGCAACCCCAAACAGATGAGGAAGGACCTTTGATGATTTGACGATTCAGCAGTCCACTGGCGTTTACAATACAATACAATACAATACAATACAATTTATTCTTGTATAGCCCTAGGTCACAACAGAAGTCATCTCAGAGGACTTAACAAAACCATTGAAATCACCAACACAGGTCAGAGAATCAACAGTTAACACATGGAGAATATAAAGCACACACAGAAGAAAATGTCCATACATGTTGTAGAATGCTAAAGTGTCCTGATCATCACCAATCCTTTCTGTTGGACACTAACTGTCCAACAAGACCCTCCTGCATCGACAAGGAAAAACTCTTAAAAAACCCAGTGGGAAAAAGTGAGAAACCTTGGGGAGAACTAGGGAAACCCACAGGGAGGGAGACCCATATGAGAAAGGGATCCGCTCCTTCCGCTCAAAGAAATAGAAATAGCTTTTTGAGTGGAGCCTGCGAGGCCTTAAGTGAGACCACAATCCTTGCAAAAGAGCAGAACAATAGGACAGGATTTAACAACACAAGAACGCAAACATATCTAGTAATAAATAGTATGTTAATAATATTGTTTTACAGACACAACGTTGCATGCATTTAGAAATAAGAAGAATACGGAGTATGTTCAATCTGTTGAACATATTAAAAATATGCTAAATTCAGGACTGAAAATAAAGTGCAAATGAATGAAGTAAAACCAAATCAAATTCTGAATTTACAACAAGCCAAAAAGAGATGTGGGATAGACAAGTGTACAGGGTATGAGTACACACAGAGGAATTACGTTAGGGCGGGGCCAACAATCAATCGGACTGGTTTACTTTTTCCATAGGACCCAGAGAGAGTTGGAGCCAAACTTTACTCATGAGCACTTCCCTATTGGGCTTCATTGAGCTAGCACTGTCCAATCAGCAGCTGCCACAGCGCTAACACTTTCGGCCTTCGGATAAGCAAAACGTTCAAGTGGAAAATCCCTGCCTTTCGGAGTGTTGATGTCCAGCTTAAGTTTGACCAAAATTGCTTCAAAAGTGTCATAAAATATACAAACTTTTTTATACCCGATAACAGAGGTCAAATGCTTTCTGTAAGTCTCCATAAGTTGTTCACACATTGGTGCTGGTAGTTTGGCCCATTCCTCCATGCAGATCTCTTCTAGAGCAGTGATGTTTTTGGGCTGTCGCTGGCAACACCTACTGTAAACTCCCTCCAAATTCATCAATGGGTTTGTGTAATTGGAATGTTTTTAGTTATCATTTTATTTTAGTAATATGTAATTTAAGTATTATGTGGTTGTATGTATGCAGATGGAACCAGACTAGGCCTGGCTTCTGTTTCTTTAATTGATATGCTAAATACTAAAGTTCTCATTGTGAAGCTATGACTGGCTCCTTGGAAAGGCAACCAAGTAATAAAAATGTTGAACAATGCCTTTTGTGTTTGTGATTTTGTCAGGATTGACTGTTTATTACAGCATTAACAGTTTGAGACCAGAAAACTGGCTAAGCTGCTCCAGGACCTTGAAATGCTTTTTACAAAGCCCCTCCTTTATTGCCCAGTGGTGTGGGATCACTGTCAATGGTCAGTCCTCAGAGTTTAGAGGATCCATGGTGCAAACTGATAAAATATGTTTTATTTGTGACCTGTTTCTGACTGAAACATGGGATTCAGCACCTTTAAGGGATTTAGATTCTTCCAAAACTGTGCTAAATACACCGCTGTACTATTTCCTCCTCTGAAAAGTTCATTCCTCCAGTCCTTGGTCTATCTGCCGCTCCGGTAATCCTCTTTGCCCGTCCCCTCATCCCATTTCAGGTCCTCAAATGAGGCCAATGTGATGCCGGAACACGCCGCGGGGCACAAAATGGCCGCCCTATCATCTCCACTTACAGGACCTGTGACATTAAGTGAAAACAAAGCATTCTAGACACTTAAATCCATTTAACCTGGAGCCGATCCTGTTGCGGTCACTCCATTGGTTCTAATGCAGCTCGGGCTGCCCCCCCTACTCTGCTCTCCCTCGTCTCCTTCAGATCGATGGTGAGGGCGAGGAGCTAATGACCCATCTCAGCAACCAATTCACTCAGTCCTGTGCTTCAGGATGTGTCCTGAGCCATGAGCGGAGTCTTCCACATGACTCCAAACGGCGATGTGGAGGGAAATTATACAGCGTTGTTTGACATCCTATGTTTTTGTCCAGTGTTTTCAGCTTTTAGAACGGAATGAGACACAGACTTAAGACAACAGATGGAGTGATGCATGAGTTAAATCCGACCATAACTTATCTTTAGCCTGACTCTATTCTCCTCTACTCTACCTTGTTGCATTTCCATCAGACTTTACTATCGTGTACCGTATCCTAGCAACCTACCTACAACAAACCAGTATCCAGGGAATTTACTTGTCTAACCATGGCTATCAGCAGCACTCTGGCCAATCACTGTCAGTTACTGTAGAACAGCACAGTACCTGCTTGGCCTGGATAGAGTCAGGGCCTGGAGTGCAGCATTAGCCACATTGTAAAGATCGCAGTATTTTTCTATACAAACATTTAAGTGGACTTTTTTGTAAGTTTCAGTGGTTAATCTTGCTGTAATAATATACTTTCTGAAGTCGCTCTCTCACAGTCTCTCAGCGCAGATGCTGAGTCGATACCTACGTACTAACGTCTCTTATCAGTCATTTCAACCACTTAATGCTATTTTTACGTGGCTTTCTCAGGTAGAGCGGCTCCTCCACACTGCAGCAAATCACTGTTTTCCCCTGAAAATAAAAGGCCAAAGCAGGACGGATGATCCACACTGTTCCTCTCAAGCATTGTGGAGATTAATGGCAGTGAAGTAATATGTTTTTCCTCTACGCTCTTTTGTAGCCGGGACTTATTCAAAAGCTATTATCTCTGGGCAAAAAGCACAAACATTGCGTTCCAAAGTAGTAAATGAATGTTGTGTGTACTGAAACAGTTTGGGTAAAGATGTGAAAGGTTTTCTTTTTATGTCAAAGCCTCGAATAAACTGTACGACAAGAGTGTTTTTTAAGGAGAGCAGAGTAAGTAAGGAAATAGTTTTAATGTATTACTTTTATCAAGGACAAAACACATTTATTTAGTCAAAAAAGAAAATGTGTGATGTGCAATAGTAATTTACACTTGAAATCCTTAAATCAATATGCCCTGTGAAATTGATTTAATATATATTTGACCAGAAATGTTCTGAAATGTCCTAGATCATCACCACTGTCTTTAGACCCTCCTGCATCAGCACGGAACAACTCAAAAAATTCTGTGGTAAAATTGAGAAACCTCAGGGTGGCCAACATTGAGGAAGTGATTCGCTCCCATGAACGGACAGGCTGTGGATCCATGAATTTTTGTTCAAAAGTATATTATTACAACTATATGTCAATTTTTCACCAAAAGCGATTTGAAAACAAAATAGATTAAAAGAGACGGGAGGGTGCACACTGTGGACGCATGCATTCAGCTGCTTATGCTGTATGACGCAAAAGACTTTTATGTGTGTGTGCGCTGTTCTGGCTACGGGCTTATAATGTCGCTGTCTAGTCTGAATGGACATGCCAAAACATATTTTAAAAGCATTAGCAAACGGTGCATGCCCAGCTCTACTAGTGCTCCCACGAACAGACAGGCTGCAATACATAATTTTTTGTCCAAAAGTATATTACAAGTAGAAGTCAATTTTTCACCAGAAGCGATTTGTAAAAAATAAATTATAAAAAATAGATGTCTAGTCTGAATTTACATGCCAAAACATATTTCAAAAGCATTAGCAAACAGTATATGCCCAGTTTTACTAGTCGTGACTGTGTTTTTGGGCAAGCACAAAAAGCCTTTTTCTGACTCCGAAATGTTTGAAGAGTGTATGAGGCGACGACAGAGATCCTATTTGATGGAAAAGATGGACAGCAACTTCAACAAAAACGTCCGACAGATGTCCTTTGATATCCATTATGATCACTTTATCCTCATGTGGTGCAGCCTCTGCTCTAAGAGTTTGCTACATGGTTTGCTTTGTGTAGAAATAAACAAAGAAGAAATGGGTTGCATCTTCACTCTGCTGCTTAATCCAAAAGAACCATGAGACCTCGCTGTGTATGTACGATTCACACGTCTCCATCAACCAATAACAACAATAACTATTTGTACACACCTATACATGTACATTCATAACACATCATGACATTTGTTTTGAATAATTATGAAATATAACGCCTTTAATCATTTAGGAAATTAGCTGGATGTTGCTAAGCAAATGTCTTCCACTGAGCTTTAACCATTTTGAATGCACCTTTTTGGGAATTTGTTTTCAAAAATCTTTCTCACCAAGAGGAAAGTATTTGTATGTGTGTCTTTTATAGTGACTGTAATTAGACCTGGTCCTGTTCTATCCTCAAAGAACACCACCAGATGAGATCCATGTTTCACTGCAGCAGTTTGAGACTCCCACACACCAGTCCATGTACACCTCCAGCTCATCTGGGGAAATCCCAAAACGTTTCCAGGCCAGCACTGGGAGACATGTTTGGAACACCTCCCCAGGAGACATTCGAATAGATCCCTGAACCTCAAGACTCCTCTGACGTTGAGAAGTAGTGGCTCTAGTCCAAAGTCTTCTGGGTTTAACCACCTGTGCTCACCTTGTCTTTCAGTCATTCCCTGAAGCTCAATGAGGTTGTTAACTTTGACTGGTGAATGGGGAGCTTCACCGTTCGCCTCAGCTCTCTCTGCTGAGTGTCAGTTCCAGACTGTGACACTGCTCACCCCTTCCCCTCCTCTGGGGGAGTGGAGTTCTGCAGCTATTAATCTTATTTTATTTATTGATTTATTGATTTATTTGATAGGGACAAGTGTACACAATCAACACGTGAAACACTACAACATTTATAGCCAAGGCTAGCTTGCAATGTCCGTCCCTAGGAGGGCTTTTAACACAATTAAAACACATTATACATTATACAATTCATATTATACAAAAGCAGATAGATGTTCTCCAACTCATTGATGCTCACACACCTGGTTTGTTTTAAAAAATCGCTTCAGTTCATGTTAAAACCAGCCCAGTCAGAGTTCAGTTTTAGCTGAGGGCTTAAAGAGTTCCAGAGCTTTGCCCCCTGGACCGAGAAGACCGACTGTCCGAATGTGGTTCTCCTGAGGGGCACTTTCACATTCCCGTTAGAGGAGCCCCGTGTGACGGATCTCCAGAGGAACTATGAGAGCACTCAGGACAGCAGGGGCTTGACTGTGCAAACATTCATACAATAATTTACAATTACAGAATTTAATAAAATTATCAAAATCTGGTGGTGATCTGTACTGTCAGCGAGGTTTCACATCCTATTTGGATTTAACATTTATTCCTGCTTGAGATACAGCAACCTAATCACTGCAGACGCTGCACTAATCATCTGTATATCTCTATGGACACAAACTCTTCCTCCACTTGTAGAGTTCAAGGCACCTTTCTCCAGTCGAAAACAACAGTTTAGTTTATTAAGATCTCCATCAGCCACTGAGGTGGCAATTCTTTGTGGGGTCTCTTCCATATCCTTACATGAACCTATACATATTCTTATTTATAATTATTATAATGCACCAACATCCTCTCACACATACACACACACAACAATATGAAACGCTGAAAGAGAAACCTAACAAAACCTAGCAAAAACAAAGAAACATACAGTTTTAAATAAAAAAACAAAAAACTGTTAGTCACAGTTAACAACAAGTGCAATCTGTGTTTTTTTATTTTTTTATTTGGCCGATTGCCATAAAGGACAATGCACTTGACACATTGCACACAGCCCATTACAAGTGCTTGTACTCACCGCTGGAGCAGAGCTGTTGTGATGTTGCCTTGTCCATAGCACAGACTGCTGTGGTTCATGTCCTGCTCTCTGCCTTTGCCCGTGGAGAGGGCAGCAGCCAGACTCACATCCCTCTGCTTTTGCCAGCGGCGCTGCAATTATGGCACCTTTTTTTTTTTTTTTTTTTAAATAACATGACTTTATAATCATTTGGCAAACACACACATGCACATCAGCCAGTCTCCATAGGCAATAATGAATATAGAAGTGATAGGCAGTGGAGCTGAACTACCGGGGCCACGGGGGAGGGAAGATGGATGATAAAGGGGGTGAGGAGGGTGAAGTTTAGACGAACACAAAAATCTGCATTGAAATGACGGAGGCATCAATCATCTTTGGGTCTTTGCTTCAGTGCGTCTCGGAGCTGAGGCCGGGGGAATGTGGGCGAGCTGAGGTGAGTGTTGGAGAAACACTCCGATAGCGATTTCTGCTACAAGTCATTGTACATCTACTGTTTAAGTAAAGTGATTAAGAAGATCCAGGACTGAGGCTGTAGACTCAGGAGTGAGGACTGAGGCTGTAGATCCAGGACTGTAGGGGCTCCTAATAGCTTACATTTACATTTCTGGCAGAGGACAGTGTACGTTTATTTCTTCACAAATTAAAGGTTTTATATAATATATTTTGCATATATTGTTTTTATTGTTTAGGCCAGTGGAGTGGGTCCCTCTCGGCTCTCCTGTGGTATATGCTTTGACCCAGAGCCCTGTTCTCCTTCTGCTTATCAGTCCTCCCACAATGCACCTGTCCTGACCAGCTGGCTCACACCTGGCTCACCGGTGCCCGCCAAACACAGTGCCCCGTAACCATGGTGCATGTGGCACCGCCGGGCATTGTCATGGAAACAGTCAAACAGACATCTGCCAGACACGGAACAGCATCATTGAACTCTTTCATGAATTAGTAATGACTTTAAACCAATGGAGATTTACTCTTTAACATTGTGTTTGCAAAGGCTTGTGGAGGGTTCTGCCAGCAAATATGGTGGATTGGCATGGAAACGCCTGTTTTCTATACTCTCCAGCAGATATGGACAATTGCGTATCTTGATGTCCCTATATTTTCAGGACATTAAAACAGGCCTGTCCAAACTGAGGTTGTCATGAATGCAGGACAATGAAAAATACCAGATTTAATCATCAATACCAAAATAAAAATAAAAACAATAGACTGAGAAAGAGAGGAGAGGAGCGCCAGGGTATACGCACTGGGACACACAGCAAGAGGAGCACAGGGATTAAATACACACAGCAACAAACAACAAGAGGAGCACAGGGTTTAAGTGCACACAGGGACACACTTTCAAGAGGAACATTAGTAAATGTCTCCATTGTGAGATCAATTAAGTTTATCTTATCTTATCTTGTGTCATGTTATATTGTATCTGTTTTTCAAACTCAAAGCAGTCTTTAAGATCATAAACACAAGATCACAGTGTCATCCAGCCAACTTTAGCTCTGCCAATACAGGAATGCTGTACCTCATTTTAAAGAGCAGAACCTATGGAAACCTCTAGCATTGATGAGTTTATTTGCATAGACTGACTTTGTGTTTCTTTCTGTCACAAAATCCCATCTATGGTGGTGATGGAGCAGTGGTGACAGGTTAACCATCTCCCTTCAGCTTCTTCACCTCCTTATATAGAATAGGTTAGTTACTATTGAACTAGTGAACTTGTGTTTTGTTATTTGTGACACATATACCATGCATGTTAAAGCTCAGAACAGACAGTCAAAACAGTTTTACAATCCGGGTCATTGGCCCCTGGACAATTCTGCTGAACTAAAGTGGTAATTAAAGACTAAAGTGGTCAGTGATATTACAGGTGTTTCATTCCAATAAAAGGATTTAAAACAACACATATAGGAAAATCATGGCAAAATTCTTGAGAATAGATTCAAAAGATGGACCTGGTACTGGTTAGACAGGTTCCAGGTCTCTCTGGTCTCACTCTCTGATCTCTCTATTTGGTCTCTTTCTCTGGTCTCATTCTCCAGTCTCTCTCTCTGGTCTCTCTCTTGCGTCTATCTGGTCTCCCTCTGAGCTCTCTCTGGTCTCTCTTGCGTCTATCTGGTCTCCCTCTGAGCTCTCTCTGGTCTCTCTTGCGTCTATCTGTTCTCTCTCTGAGCTCTCTCTGTTCTGTCAGTCCTTCTTCCTTCATGGAATGCAGGTGGAATCTTCCCTACACTCTGAAGACAATACCGCTTTGACAGTAGAGCAGAAGAACTGGATCTGGGGCCACTTCAGCAAATGTATAAGAGAAATACTGTACATCTCTCGAAGTTCCACATTCCACATTGCACAGTTGCATGTGCAATGTGTCTGAAGCAGAAACGTGCAAATAAACGTCCCTCCATACTGCCCTGTGTTGAATATTCGGGCTCTGACCTTGGCGTGCATACAGTATCTCCGCTTACAGACCGCGTGTTTGTGTATGCATGGGTTTGGTGGAGCGTTTCCGAGCTCTTTTCCTCACGGCGGCACAAGGCTTGGGTCTGGTCTTGGCTCACGTCTGGAAAGGGCAGAATTTAGGTATGAAATTGAAATGGTGGAAAGTCGGTTTTTGATAATGTAGTATTGGGCACATGGCTGCATAATCAGGAGTGAGCAATGGTGCCTTCTGCAAAGTCAAAATGTTATCAACTTCTCTGCTCTCTCTCTCTCTGGTCTCTCTCTGGTCTCTCTCTCTCTGGTCTCTCCCTATTGGTCTCTCTCTGCTCTCTCCCTGCTGGTCCCTCTCTGGTCTCGCTCTGGTCTCGCTCTGGTCTCTGTTTTTCTTTGGGAATATCGTCCCTATCAGATAATTATTAGGGACAACAACAGAACTTTTTCTTTTAACATTTAATTTAAAATGCCTTTTTCCAATAGATTTGCAATGACTCCTGCTTTAATACTGAGATAGAACTCTACAACATGAACACAACCTATGGGAGATCATTTATTTTAACATTGTGATTGTTGTGTTTATTTGTTTCAGGAAGATCCCACGAGCTCCATGCTCCTCCCCACAGTTCAACTTCTCTTCCTGCACATCTCTTCTCTTCCCTAATCTAACTGAATTACTAAAAAAAGGCAATTAAACACAGCCCCCGTTTTGTATTTGATCCTTTCCTCTTATATTTTGTCAGTGCAAAACAGGATTTTCTCACATTGGCAATGCATATAATGTACATACAAACACACACACCTTTCGCCCTCCTCAGGCAGTAATCCCTCTCTAAGCTCGGGTCCTCTACCAGAGGCCTGGGAGCTTGAGGATTCTGCGCAGTATCTTTGCTGTTCCTAGCACTGCACATTTCTGGACCAACATATCCGAGGTTGTTACAGGGATCTGCTGTAACCACTCCTCCAGCTTCGGGGTCACTGCCCGAAGGGCACTACTGTCACATTTCTCAAGCTTTTCGTGTTCATTTTTTTCCTGATGTTACCATTGCTTGGAATTGCATTCGGTCGGTCCAACAGGATCTTTGCACGCTCATTCTCCACCACTTTTGGAGGAGTTTCCCATTTAGGCCTTGGGGTTTCCAGCCCATACTATGCACAGGTGTTTCTGTACACTATGCCAGCCACTTGGTTATGGTGTTCCATGCAGGCTTTCCCTGTCAGCATCTTGCACCCTGCAGTAATGTGTTGGATCGTCTCAGGTCCTGCTTTGCACAACCGACACCTTGGGTCTTGTCTGGTGTGACATATCTGGACCTCTATTGCTCTGGTGATCAGAGCCAGCCATGATGAATATATATATATTCATCATCTTCCCTACACTTATATATTCTTCGTATATTATATATATATATATATATTAGTGCTGTCCAAAATATTGCGTTATTAACGCGTTAACGCAAATCAATATTAACGGCGTCATTTTTTTTTATCGCGCAATTTTTTTATTTGTTTTTGTTTTTGTTTTGTACTTTTTATTGCAGACAAACACATATACAGAAAAAAAAAATAGAAACAAAGAAAAGGACTAGTTCAGATACATTGTAGACAGAGTGTGACGGAGCGGCAGGGACGTGCAGTCAGGGGAGGCAGGGGAGGCAGAGCCTCACCTGCCATTATTGGAAACTAATAATTATTTTAGTTTAAATATATAATTTATATCCACTGTCCTATGCTTTTAATGTATATTTGGCACGGTTCCCATCAGTTTTGATCATTTCTGAAGTCAAAATCGCCGAAATCCCGTTATTCCTATTCAAAGAGACGAGGTGAGGCAGCGCTCCTGCGTGCCTCACCCCAGACCGCTCCCTCACAGTGTGTGTGTGTGTGTCTGAGTGCACTCAGCTCGTGCAGTTGATATATCACCGTTTGTTTCAAATATCCTGCTTTAAAAACATTTTTTAAACTCCTCTTAGTGTTTAGTAGTGTATTGCACGTATGTGTGTACAATTTATATTTAGTTTAAGTCTTTTGATCGTAGATGAACACACAAGGAAAAAGCTTGGCGTGAGGCAGGCGGTATCTGTGCCTCACCGCTAGGGGTGATAGTGAGCATAAAGTTCATACCAGAGTTGCTAACAAACAATCAGCCCAAAATGCTATTTCTTTTGCTGGAAAATGGATGATTTGAATGAAGATTTTTTTTCTCAATTGGACTTTCAAACAAAGAAAGAATTAATATAGACTGGGAGACCACCACTGGACTTACGAGGTTAGTCCGGCTGCGGGGGAGGAGTTTCTGTGTTTTATGTTGAACATTGACAGATACCGGCAAAGTAGTGCTTTTCCGAAAAACACTGATTCAAACGCTGCTCAAGAGTTCTGCAACTTGTTTAAATTATTGTTTATGTTCCTCGCGTCTCTCTCTCCTCGCGTCTCTCTCTCCTCGCGTCTCCGTCTCTCTCTGCTCCTCGCGTCTCCGTCTCTCTGCTCCTCTCTGTCTCTCTCTGCTCCTCGCGTCTCCGTCTCTCTGCTCCTCTCTGTCTCTCTCTGCTCCTCTCTCCTCGCGTCTCTCTCTCCTCGCGTCTCCGTCTCTCTCTGCTCCTCGCGTCTCCGTCTCTCTGCTCCTCTCTGTCTCTCTCTGCTCCTCTCTCCTCGCGTCTCTCTCTCCTCGCGTCTCTCGCACCTGCGCTTCTTAAAGATGTTGTTTGATGCGGAGCAGAGTCAGCAGCTAGATTTGTTGTGAGATTATTAAAAGAAGCTGGTTCTCTTATCTTTACAGTATATAAAGTTTGTGGATGTCATTGCATTGGTGATTAAATGCTATTTTATTTGAATAATGATTGTAAATCTGACTTTTAAAGTCAGTGCCTCCCCAATCACAAACCTCACCGCACGTCCCTGCGGAGCGGGTCCGTCTGTAGTACGTGCGCGGACTGAGTTTTAGTAAAGGCTGACTTTAGTGCCGCATGCGCACCTGCACACACACACACACACACAAACACACACACAAACACACACGCACACACACACACGTTTTTGTTACCTGGTGGGTCCCTTTGACAGGGCCGTTCAGAATGGGACCCATAGACATAATCTTTTTTTACTGGGACTACTTTAAGTAATACAAAACAGTCAATAGAAAACAAACAACTATTTTAAAGGAATTTTATTTTAGATTTTTTTTTCGAATTGCAGTGATTCTATTTTTGACATAGAATTTAATGCCACTCCATGTCCGATGTCTAAGGTCATCTGGTGAGGCATTAATGCAGGCCAGGCAGTGAGACTTCCCAGGGACCTTTCCAGTCTGTATGAAAGGCGTCATGGTCTTCTCCACAGCCTTCACCTCAGATGCAGACCATGGCTTTCTTACACGTTCTAGGGAGAGAAATAAAAATATATTAGCAATATACACTCCCAGGGTTAGGACCAAGCAGCCTGGCTGTAATCCCCCACCTGGTACACTTACCAGAAGGGGCACTGCCACTACCATGGGGTGCATCTGGATGAATGGTTGAAGGTTCTCCGCTTGAAGTTTCTTTTAGCCCGTCCGTTTGTG
The DNA here is from genome assembly GCA_964034765.1 of Knipowitschia caucasica. Classification (NCBI taxonomy): domain Eukaryota; kingdom Metazoa; phylum Chordata; class Actinopteri; order Gobiiformes; family Gobiidae; genus Knipowitschia; species Knipowitschia caucasica. The sequence goes on from OZ035839.1 coordinate 29,352,065, forward strand.
AGAGGATCTCTACTGCTCTCCCTGTCGCACAGAAAAAAAATACAAGTGGCCTTTAGGGGAAAAAAATCATACATATTTTAATAATATCAAGAATTACCTTCAGGCTCAATTTGTATCTGGTCGAGGCTCTTTCCTTCGAATTCCGTCACTCTTCCCTGCTCCATGGCCATCAACACTTTGCTGATTTTGGCCAGCTCCAGTGTCCCCTCTGGTAGTCTGTAATATTGTCTGTGGATGCGAATGTCATGGCCGAGGAAGTTGGCTAGTATGTCCATTTCATTCTCTTTCATATTGAGAACTGTAGACATAGTAGCTATGTGCTTTCTAAGTTTGGTTGAGGATAGCATCTCTGGATGCACCGCACCACATTCTTTGGCTACCTGGCGTAGGGAGTCTGATCCCCTGATGTGGGTGTCTGCGCCCGGGCGGGAAAATAAGTATGGGTTATGGTCAGAGATGGAACAGGCCCTTCTGTTCTCCACCAGCACCTCCATCGAAGCAATCATTTCAGGAGTCAAAAGAACCGGCACTTTCCGACTTCTTTTCCCTTTAATTTCAATGCGTTGAAAATGCTGACACAGCTTTTTCTCAAGTTGGGACAGTCCCAGAGCAATGTCAGAATGGATCCCAGTCTTACTTCTTAAGGTAAAGGCTGTCAGTGGCATCTTTGAAACCTCACCTTCCCTTCTTCGATTGAAAATAATGACCTCACAAAGAGTCAAAACTGCCAGTTTAGACCAATGCTTAGACGTTGGCTCACTTATTAGGGTTTGCACATATTCAGGTCGACATACCTCAATATTTGCATGCATGGCTCTAACGTCCTCAGTCAGAGGGAGCAGGTCCGGAGTGTTCCACTTGGCTTGCCGGAGGGTCTGTAGGGCAGCAGAAGAAACACAGACGTCCCACCTCTTCTCAAAAAGCAGCCGGCTTCGTTGGAGGTTTTTAATAAATAGTTCATCAACACAATGCTCCATTTTTGAGTCACATTCAAGAATATCTGCTAGCTTTCTGAGGCTATGGCCGAGTTTGAGGGCCAAGGATGGAGTCTTGTATTGATTTGTTTCCTCATCATATCCAGCCACAGACCTGACTGCATCAATCACATGGTTAAAGTTGGAAGGAATAAAGAAATCCTTAATTGTTTTCAGTTTCCCTGCAGTTTTTGCTTCGTTAATTAACCTACCGACTTCTCTCATTTTCTGCCTAATGTAATCATGCTTAGTCTTATCATGCCCGTGTTTTAAGTACATGTGCTCTCCGAGTCTCAGAATCCCCTTTTCTGCTTTGACAACACCCGTGACCTCATCCTGATGCATTGCCGAAATTAAAGACCACAGCTTTTTGCTGATGCCCTCCGGTACAGGCTGGGCTAGGGAGCAGAGGGACTGGACCCTACTTCTTCCTGGTTTAGCCTGGGCATCTTTCTGTGAAAGCCGGCACCTGGCCACATGCCTCCACAGCGACTTTCGCTTAAGCAATGCCCCACAGTCTATACAGTGCAAAAACTCACTGGATTTAACTGGGCAATTTGGCTGTTTAGCTGGGACTAAAGTTCCAATGCCGGCCTTTAAAACCTCAAACTTGTGCTCACGGTTTCCACTATTCCTGATCAAATCAAACTGAAGTTTACGTGCTTTAGATTTCACAGGTAGAGCCAATGCTCTGGCTACGTCACTTTCATTTCCATGTTTTCTAGTCAAATGACGGGACATTTTGTGGCAGGACATTGAACAGTAGAGGCAGAAGTGTCTCTTGCTGTAAACTCGCCCCCCATTTTTCTTCTTTTGCAGCTGCATGATAACAATCTTATTTGCCTTTGGTTTGTCACTTTCCAAGTCTTGAAGAAAAGTGTTTTTGATTTTTCTTTTTCCATACTTTTTTACAGGTTTCTTCTTGACAGTTAAATTGTCAGAATCTGAGTCGACTTCATCAATTAGGGACTCTTGACTAAGCTGCACAAACAACAAATAATTTGTAATCATTCTATATAACAATTTGAAGTCATGACTTGTAGTCAACACTTACCAGTGGTTTGTAAGCGTGCGCTTCAGTGTGCTCCTCCATGATTTCTTGCAGCCTAATGAACCACACACTTGCACCTTTTTCTAGCCTGACACCTGATTTCCTCTGTTGTGCTGCTCCATGATTGGCTCCAGCCTGCTGGACTGAAATTGCCCCAGTGTGCCCCTCCTTGATATCCCGCAACCCACCACCAGGGTTCCGACACATAACACACTTTTTTCAGGAAAGTAAACCTCCAGGGGTCCTTTCCATATTTTTACAGAGACTGCATAAGGACCGTTAGAAAAGCATTACCCATTGATTATTAAGCTTGGACCAGTGGGGTCCGGTGTTCGGGCCCCACCACGTAAAACCAGTCCCCATGACGTGAGTGGAATCTCAGGTTATGGAACCCACCAGGAGTTGAAGACAAGTGCACACACGCACACACACACACACACACACACACACACACACGCCATTCCAAACGCGCGCACCCTTTTTTTAACATCCACACGCATCATCCATACTCTTGTCCCTCTCTTCCCTCAGTTACTAGTTCGCCCAGGGGTGCACACTGTGCGGGCTAGAAATACATTTAAGCATACATTCATACACGTACCGGTCTGTCGCGCTCCTCTGCATCTGTGCGCGAGGATCAAACCAGGACAATACTTCCTGGTGGGTTAAATGCGCCCTGGGAGCGTGGGGAATTGTCCCCAAGATTAAATGTACTTATAATGGCCTAATGTTTCATTGTAGAGTATAGTTTTATGTGTTGGACCTATAGGGAATGGTCCATATATGTATTCTCTGTTTATACGTCCCATTTGTAATAATTTATTTTGCTCAATGGGAGGGGCAAAGGGGACTATAAAGGAGAGCCGTGTCTGGCACCCGTCAGTCTGCTGCTGGTTACAGAGGAGGTAACTACCTGGACTCATTAAAGATGACCTATGTGTCCGAGTGGACCTGTTGTTTTTTTCTGCTAAATTCTCTGTACATATGCTCTGCACTGCCTGCACCAATTTTTATGCACTTTGGGGAAAATAAAAACACGAATAATCACTGCAATCCGAGCTCGCCTGTATTTTTTCTGAAGTAACCCACGACACAGAGATTACAAACAATATGTAGCTGGAGATACAGGGGGCCAAAGAAGAAACCCAGAAGGGCACATAGGAGGGAGGGAGGGAGGGGGGGCATGAAGTGGGAGATGGGGGGGGAGGGGTTAATAAAAAAAGGCAATACAAGCAAACAGTATACAGATATAGATATACCGAAAGTAAACAGAAAAACAGCATAGAGTATTAACATGAACAAATTTACAAAATATTTACAGATTGTTTATCATCATCATAATGACACCATGATGTTTCTATACAGTCTATGGTCTATACCCACACATACACACACACACCCACACACACCCACACAAATGTGTGACTAATTTGCGATTAATCGCGAGTTAACTATGAAATTCATGCGATTAATCGCGATAAAATATTTTAATCGTTGGACAGCACTAATATATATATATATATATAATATATATATATATAACCAAGTGGCTGGCATAGTGTACAGAAACATCTGTGCAGAGTATGGGCTGGAAACTCCAAGGTCTAAGTGGGAAACTCCTCCAAAGGTGGTGGAGAATGAGCGTGCAAAGATCCTGTGGGACTTCCAGATACAGACCAACCGAATGGTAGTGGCGAACCAACCTGACATCGTGGTGGTAGACAAAGGGCAGAGGACAGCCGTGATGGTGGACGTGGCAATTCCAAGCAATGGTAACCTTCCGGAAAAAAGAACATGAAAAGCTTGAGAAATACCAAGGTCTCAGAGAGGAGCTGGAGAGGGCCTGGAGGGTAAAGGGGACAGTAGTGCCCGTGGTGATCGGTGCACTCGGGGCAGTGACCCCAAAGCTAGAAGAGTGGTTACAGCGGATCCCCGGAACAACCTCGGACATCTCGGTCCAGAAATGTGCAGTGCTAGGAACAGCAAAGATACTGCGCAGAACCCTCAAGCTCCCAGGCCTCTGGTAGAGGACCCGAGCTTAGAGAGGGATAACCGCCCGCGGAGGGCCAAAGGTGAGTGGACAATTTTTTTTTTTTTTTATATATATATGTATGTACATATATATATAGTTTCTTTGGTTGGCAATTGGCAGCAGCTTGAAAGGTCACGTACCCTGACTATTATTTTCCAGGACCACTTCAGGACTCCGTGGAATGCTGTTTCCATTCTCTCTGGGTCGATGTGAACTCTGTCATGTTGGATCAAAAGCTAAATTAAAATCCTTGGAGAGCTCGCAGCTCCTCACAAAAGCAGCCGTCATTCTTCTGTTTCCTCCAGTGTTCAAGTTCACCTGCCGCTTACCGCTGTTTCATTTCAAAGCTACGGTTCTTTTCAGTTCCATGTTTTTCCACGTCTCAAATGGATATTCTATAGTCGTTCAGTGGGAACTTACTTTTACAAAAGCGATAAAGAATCCTGAATGTTGGAGAGTATTTGAAAACATACACAGGAATACGTTTTCAGAGTAACACATTTTCCATAATCCCTCCGTATAATGCTTGTTCACCTTTAGCTGTTTTGGAGATTTTTGTATGTGTAGTTGTGCTTTTTTACAGCATGCTTTCCATGATTATTTCAGAGGACTCTCACAGTCTTGCCACAGCCCTCAGTCCTGCTCCTGTCCTTCAGCACGATGTCCTCTGTAGCTGTATTATAGTCAGGGGTGAATATAACTTTTTCAGTGAGGTACTCAGAAGAGTATCAGCAGATGGTGTTTGGTACTCACTTCATTTGTCGCGTGGATCTTAATGGAGATTATACTTGCTTCTTTTTAATGCTAAAGTTTAGATCAGTTCAGAGAATCCACTCAATCCAAGTCAAATAATGACTCACAGGGCTCTTTCTAAAAAATGCAAAAAAACAAAGATCAAAACAATGTTCTCTTTGATTTGTTCACAACATTTTACTTTTGGGCACAACCAACATTATTATGCATTATTAATGCAAGGGAAAATGTAGATACCACAGCTTGTCAGAAATAGGAGGGATTTTACTTATACTTCAGTGAAATACTATACATTTTCCATCAATTTGCTCCTTCCTTGATGGAGTCTCCAGCCACTCCCTCCCTTTGATGTTGCCAGTCTGTAGGTCTTTTTAAATTAAAATGTGTGAAATTAGATTTGATGTTCAAGTTTAAAAGTGTTTTGTTTTCAATCTGACGTTTGAAGGCTGCACGGACAGACAAAACAACATCCAATTTGGTACAATCACACACACATCAACCTGCTGTGTGATTATTGAGTCTAATATGTCTTTCATGGAGGAGTGTGGAGGCCGTTTCAAAGCGTTCTCATAATTTCTGCAGAGAGTAGTCGGTCCATCCATTCACTCTCTCATTTACATTCATACCTATTGTGCATGTTTTTAGTGGTAGGGGAAACCAGAGCACCAGGAGGAAACCTACCTTCCTAGAAGGCATACATTCTTCTTATTCTAATGTCTACTATGTAATGTCATTTATATATTTCCACATGCTGTTCCAGAGTCTCTGTGTTGGAGCCCGACTTGAGAGGAGGACGTAGGTTGTAGATCCGGGTCAGCCGTCGTCCATGAGTTCAGCTGGAAGTAGTGACCGGTCGTAATGTTTTGGCTGATTGCTGCATTAGTGTTGAACTAGAATATTCAGTGACTAATGCGTTTCTCTCTGAGCAAATCGTTTCATGTGGAATCCAAACATTAGTTATTTCCTTCTGGCAGCCTGTCGGGGGAGGTTTTTTCCTCCACTTTGATTTGCAGCCTGTCACTGGAGTTGACAGATGGAGAAACATGGGAAGATGATTTGTTTTTTAATATAGACAAGAAGAAATGATACATAGTCGTTAATGAAAAAGATTTTGAAGGTGTTGCAAGCGCAGAAAAAGACTATGCTCAGAAATAGCATATTTTGCTGAAAGTATATAATCTGTAAATGAGTTAAAGTCAAGTATTAACATGTAATTAAAACATGTTCATTATACTGTATCGTGTGAGTTTAATTTAGTTTCAGTCAGTTACTTACACGTGTCACCTATCATCACGTTATGGACATGATATTAAGACCTCGGTACTGGATCTACAGCCTCAGTCCTGGATCTATAGCCTCAGTCCCGGATCGGATCTACAGCCTCGGTTCTGGATCTACAGCCTCAGTCCTGGATCTATAGCCTCGGTCCTGGATTTACAGCCTTAGTCCTGGATTTACAGCCTCAGTCCTGGATTTGCAGGATCATTTCTGAATATACAGTATGAGTTTCAGTTGAATGACAGAAATAAATTAACTTTTAAAAAATATTGAAAAGTATTGGTCGTTCCACCAACATGTGAACTGTCACAGTTTTCAAAACAGTGTGTTTTTAGAGTGCATACTCAGTAACGTAAGCTAAAACAAACACCACAGATTATTACAGTAATTTGAAATAACACAAACCCAGTTCTTTAGGTGTGAGGTGAATGTAGTTCCTAAAGAACTTTGGTGAATGCAGACGTACAGTAAAGCTCTTCAGCAGCAACACAGCGTCCTTCAATCCTCTCATTGCTCGCTCTCTTTATCTGAATCTGCTCATTCAAATGTTGTTTCTGCTGAAGTATTCTCCTCCTATTTAATTCCTCAAAACGTTCCACACTCATTGCATTAAAGGTATTTTGTAATGCAAACCAAGAAACAAGCTACAAAAAAAAAAATAGAGCATTGTTGGGAATGAAGCTCTGACTGTGAAGACACGACACATCTCTAATAATCAAATTTCAGTTGATTTATGAATGCATGTATAGACAATTAGACCTGGCAGACGCAGGATGAGGTACAAATATATTTACTGCATTTGAACAAATGTTCATAAAGCTTAGGTGATTAGACCCGGGCATAAATACTGCATGATGTCTGCAGGTGGAGTTCAAAATGAGCACGTGAACCCCTCAGGTTTACACCAGGGTCTACTGTAGACCTGAGAAACTCCATCACCAAGGTTTCGACCTTTGGGACTCCAGATCCAGCGATAGACCTGGGGGACTCCAACATCAGGGTTTAGACCTAAGGGACTCCAGAACCTGTGTTTAGACCATTGACTGTAAATATTAACGGACACCGCCGTTGAAACTATGAGCAGGCCCGGATTAACCCAATAAACAAACTAGGCACGTGCCTAAGGCCCAGGCAGAGGTAAAAATAAGTATTATATATATATGTGGTAAGACCTATAATAGATCCATGGGTAGGACGGGCTTTGGAAAATTGTGCTGGTGCTTGCTTACCTGCCGCTCTGCGGCGCTGGCCCGGTGGGTGATATAAGCGCTCCCATTTTCATCTGCTCCTCTCATGCTCTTTGCCTACACACTCTTCCGGGTCCTTGCGTTTGGCTGCTCACCAGCTCCAGGTAAATTTCTGTTTGACATCTAAAATCACAATATATGCTTCCAATTTTCCGTTACTGAGTTGCCGTTGATATATCCATGTAGTTCCGCTGATCGCTGGGTTCCTTGCTGCTGCACGTCTATGATGCGCAGCAAAACACCTGTGATAACAGTAAGATCACCTCGCCCAATCTTTTCTGTGCTTGCGTGTAATTCAATCTGGAGAGACTAAGACAGACACGTTAATGCATTTAGGAGGATTTATTGTTTGGCGCAATGACCCCGGCAGGGACACTTGCAGAGGGGAGAACACTGTTGCTGAGAATGATCTCAGATCCCCCGGAGTCAAGCACTGGTGTTGGCAAGAAGCAATGGGGCGCAGGCGGAGCAGGAGCCAGAGCAGGAGCCAGAGCAGGAGCACGAGGAGGCGCTGAGTTGCCAGAGCTTCTAGAACCTCTGGTTAGTAGGAAGTGGCTGCTTTTAAATTGCCTGCTTTGCTGTCAGTAGGTTGACAGGGGGGCTGGCCGGACTGTGATTGGCTGACGCTCGGTGTTAATAAACCAGAGATGTGGGCCAGGTCTACCGTGTGTCCATTTACGCCCTGGGCCTTATCTGTCAGGTCAGGGGTTCAAAGACTGAAGTTTATTTTAATAATAATAGCGCTTTTTAATGTGAACTTATGTTAATATCTACAATTGTGAATTAATCTGTCAATTAAAGTAAACACGTTTTCTACCATCACAAAATAAACCAATGTTAATTCAATGGAACCGGTTGCCTTGTTCTTATGTACTTACATGTGTGCCTTCAGGCTGTAATACTCGTGCCGTATAATGGCATATAAATAATGAATATCAAAAAATAGTCTGATAGACTGTTTAATTTACGACACATGACTCATTTTGGCAAACAAACAACCAACTTGTAACCAAATACTATGGTACCATGCCAAGTAACAGGCATGGTACCATACCATAGTGTTTCTAATACAGTGAACTTGTATTTGAAACTTTGGCAGGTTTCAGATTTCAGCATTGGCCTGTGAGCCTGAAGGTCATGGGTTTGAGCCCTGCATGCCTTGATGTGTATATGTGTATGTGTATGTGTATTCATCAAACTGAAATTTTCCCACTGTGATACGAATAAAGGACCTTCTTCTTCTTATTTTATCCAGCTCTGCTAATGTGACGCCTTCTGTGGGCATTTTCAAAATGGCCGCGGGACAGGAAAATATTGAAACACATTAGTTAGTTAGTTGGTACTAGCCCAATTCATTTTACGATTTGACGAGTACATTCTTTGTAAAGTCTATAGAGCCTAAACTAGACTGGTCCAAAAAAAACTCAGCATTGACACACATCAGGAACGTAGCGTTGGGCCAATAGCCAACTTTTGGACCATCCTGTAAAGCTGTTTTCCAGAGGAAAAAAGAAGACGCCATACAAAAGTATTGGGTAATTCTCTTTCTGGGTTCACCCCACCGGCTAGAAGTGAGATTGCAACCATGTCAGCACACGTGCTCATGGACCTTTTTGAGCCAGGACCTGGCTCCACTGGTTTAGACCCGGGGGACTCCAGTACCTCGGATTAGATCTAGGGGACTCCAGCACCAGGGTTTAGACCCCGGGGACTCCTCCTGCAGACGTCATGCAGCATTTCTGCAGGGGGTCTAGTCTCCAAACCTTAATGTATTTTTTTAAGGAAATACATCAGTCAATCCTCAGGCGTCTGTCGAGGTCTAATGTCTGTCAGCTGTTACAGTATATGGATACAAAGTTTCCACAAGACAAGATCGAAGTAAACAATATTTCCACATGATTCACATCGGAGCGGAGATCTCACAGCAGTGTGCACCATGGTTCAGGATGTCTTGCTCAAGGACACAACAGCTGCACATCAATAGGAACCGGGCTCAGTCGATCTGATGGCTCAATCATGTTTATTTAACTGTCCTCTGCACCTGTTGTAAAGACCAGCTCAGTCTTATAAAGGATCTAACCCCCTTTATATAAATACAACATATTAGTTCTATCAACTTTGCTTTCACTGATTGCACAGATTTCTCTACATCTCTCTGCCTCCATCATTAACTTATTCATTGTGCATTTCAAATGATACTTCCAGCTGTACTAATGTCTGGTTAAGATCCAATTCGGTTTACAACCCATTAGGGTTGTAAAACAGAATCAACTTGTCCGACATTAACCCAGGCCCAGTAATGTCTAGGTGTCTTGAAAATGGAAGAGTTCAGAATGCCGTTTGAAAAACGTCTTCATACACAGGGGCCCCACGGTTAGCTCCATGCCCTGTGGTTCAGATGTAATTATTGTTGTGTCATAGCTGAAGAGGCCCACAGATTTGTCACGGAGCTTATATCAGTGTGGATCTGCTAATGCTGCATTAGCAGAGCATTTGCAGAAAGTCTATTGGGCTAGCCTGGTCGTACCTCACCATAGTACAAATTACATTTCGTACTGAGGTCTGGATGTGTTCTATAGATCTCAGTTAACAGGAGGGAGGGGTTAACTCTTTTTGCAGACTGAAACGATTAGATCTGAGTTTACCGTGATGTATGTAATGTGTCTGAGGGAGACGTTAGCAATTAGCATTTAGCCTAGCCATCTACTTTGTCGCTAACGGAGCCTGTGGGGAGTGGCACCATGACCTGGGCCTGCTGTTTGAGTTTGTTAATCTGTGTTTTTTTGTGCTGGAGGTTCTGGATCACATATTTCAGGACAATGTTCATCCTGCTCCCTATGAACCAATCCTTTGTATTTGGAGTTATTCCATAACCCTGTGTTCGAACTGTTGGATTCTTTGATTTGTCATTGGCAAATCCACAACTTTTCTTCTGCGTTTAATAAGATGCAGCCCCACATCCTGATGCTGTTTTTAATTTGCCTGACCAGCTTCTTTTATTGATTTTAAATTTTCTCACGGACAGGATCCAGCGAGTGCTTGTGAATGGTCAGATGTCCCCAGTGTCCATCTCTAACACAGGATCCCCTCAGGGGTGTGTTATGTCCCCTCTGCTGTTCATACTGTACACAGACAGTTGCCGGGTCACTCAGAAGAACAGATCCCTGGTTAAGTTTTCAGACGACACAGTCCTGGTGTCTTTACTCTCAGGATCTGAAATGAACCACGGCCCTGCATTGACAGAGTTTGTCCAATGGTGCGACAGCAACTACTTGGATCTAAACGTCTCAAAAACCAAGGACATGATTATTGACTTTAGACGCTCCACAGCGCCCTCTCTGGGCAGCAGTGTCATCCATGGTGAAGGGGTGGAAGTGGTGGAGAAGTACAAATATCTTGGTTCTTGGATGGACAACAAGTTGCGGTTTGACGCAAATACAGACTCCGTTTTTAAACGCGGTCAGCAGAGAATCTATCTTCTAAGGAAGCTGAACTCTTTTAATGTAAATAAAAGGATTCTCTGCAACTTTTACTGCTGTTTTATAGAGAGCCTATTAACATTTTCATTTGTTTGCTGGTTCAAGGGTTTGTCTGTGAAAGATAAAAACAAACTGCAAAACATTATCAAAATCTGCTCTAAAATTATTGGTGTTAAACAAAGAGACCTACAGTCTCTTTGGGAGGAGCAGGCGCTAAAGAAAGCTAAATGTATCTTGGGTCAGCCTCTCCATGCTCTGTCCTCTGAGTTTTCGCTCATGCCTTCTGGACGTCGTTTTTATGTACCCTCTCGGAAAACAAATAGTTTCGCCAACTCTTTTGTCCCCTCTGTCACTAAACTGTTGAATTCTGAAGGGAGTGTGTTTATTAAGTGACACCGACCTTTGTGAAATGTGTCGTTTTCTTTTAATTATTTGCTATTGTCTGTACTGTTGGAAGTGACACACAGTGAGTGTTGTGATGTGTTTGTACAACATCTGTCGGAGGTTGCAGCAAATCAATTGCCCTTAAGGGATCAATAAAGTTTTCTGAATCTGAATCTGAATCTTTCTAAAGTGCTCCGAGACAACGACTTGTAATTTAGGGCAATACACTTATAGATTGAATTGGAAATGTTATCCTGGTTTAATAAAAGATTTCTAAAGACAGAATTGACTTATCACAAAACCCAGTCTCACTGTGATCTTCAGGTGATAGTGTCTCTCTGATCTGTCACATCTTTTTATTGATAATTGAAAAGTTTGGAGAAAGTTTTGGAGAAACAGAAATGAAAGAAAACAATTTTTGTTGTTGTAGCAGTGCTATTCACGTGACATCTGGCCTCTTCCTACCTGGATGAAGGCTGCGCTGACTTGGCCAAATTAGTTTTATTGTGCAAAAAGACCTGAACTTTGGCAAAATGCGCAGTTCTCAACTGCAGTTCTCAACAGTTCTCAACAAAACTCAAAAACCAACAGGCAAAACAACATCTTCGTCAAAGAGATGCACCTTTCCTTCGCAGACTCACACAGGTTTACTTACAACACAATATGAATGAATAATTAGATAAAGCTCAACATAAGGGCTCTCCTAGGGGCCCCTGGCTGCGTCCCACTGTGACATCACTGTGACATCACTTTGGCCCCTGCTCTGCAACCTTGCACAGGTGACTGGCCTTGTAAGTATTCAATAATTTTTTGATGAATCCAACTCTCTTAGAGATATTTTCCATTTGCACTAAAACCACAATGTGCACTCAATGTGCACCCATAGACTGTATATATTAATGGACAGAGTCCCGCCTATCTCCGCCGTTCTAACTAATGGGCTAAAAAATTTGCTCTACTGGAGCTATCCAAAATGGCCGCGAGTGGTCCCGCCCACAAGAAAATTGTGAAAAAACGCATCTGCGCATGCGTCAGCTGGCGCAACTCCATTCATTTGAACGAGAGACTTCAAAAATTCACAGCAAGTAAACTAGAGTGGACCAAAAAAATCCACCCCTCTCAGCATTGACACACATGTGGAACGGAGCTTTGGGCCAAGAGCCAACTTTTGGTCCATCCTGTAAAGACGTTTTCCAGAGGTCTGCCAATGCTATATGTTAGCATTGGCTAATTCTACTTCTGGGTCCACCCCCATCGGCCCGGGGTGGTATTGCAAGCATGTCAGCGCACGTCATTTTGGCCACTTTTGAGCTGGGACCCTCCCCCACTGTGTGCACCAGACAAATGTATAAATAAAATAAGCTATAAAGTATAAGAAACAATTGTTACTGTAAGCCCAACCAACAAAAACTGTTACAAGTGCAAAATCATTAACGATGAAAACTGCAAAAATGTCGGGAAGGTTATTATTATTATTTCATTGTTGAATACATACAACACACACTCACACACACTCACACACACACACACACACACACACACACACACACACACACACCATACAGATATACATCCCCCCACTCGCAGACAACACACACACAATAAATGTCAATATGAGAAAGATTTCTGAACAAATATGGTTTTGAAAGAAAAGGATTTGATCCTTTATTCAAATGTCAGTGTCTCATCAAAAGCAAAAACACAAATGAGGACCACACAACATGAGAGAAGACAATACTAAATATAGCATGGGACTGTAATAACATCTTTATCTTTAGCTTAAACAAAGAAATGAAGTATAAACCTGTATAGTGCAGAAATGTATACTTGTATGTAATCTGTACAAATCTGTAACAAACTCTGGTGATAGAATATTAGAATCAGAATCAAAATGTTGTGTATTGCCATTGTAAGTAATAGAAAGTCACAAACTAGAATTATGGGAGTAAGTCATTAGCTTTGAAGGTTAGAATATTCACCATGATGAAATGTGACTTATTTGACCAGTTTTTTTTTATATTTTTTTTTAATCAATGTGTTGTGTCTATAAATGTCAATGTCTCCTATAAAAAATTTAGTTTGGCCCTAGATAATTAAAACAGATAGAAAGTTCCTGTTATCTGTTTTCATGGCTTTGATTTATTAGCGTTTGAAAGAAAGCTTAATAACACTATCTTCTACAGCCCAACCCATCATGAGTACACTGTTATAACGACCGCATTTGAAGCATTCTTTTGCAAAAATAGATTTCTCCTTTTTATAAATGTGTTAATAAAATCTTCAACATGTTCTTTTTTTTTGGCAGAACATTTGAAAGGCTCTGGTACTATCACAGATCTGGCTTCTCACAAAACTTGGTTGAGAGCAGATTGTGAACCTGTCTCTAAGTATGTTTTTTGTGTGCGGATAAACTCTTCATACAGATCAATAAATACTTTCACTTCATGTTTCTTTCCTCTTCTATGATCTAGTGTCCGGTGACGTCACGCACTTTCGCTCGCGCTGTGTCCGCACGAGCGCCGCGCGCACTGCTCCAGTCTCGCGCTGGGCTCACTCCTCCGCGAGCCCGCGTCTGCACAACTACTACTACTACTACTACTGCTACTACTACTGCTACTGCTACTACCACCACATCTACGGGGGGAGGGAGCCACACCGCACACCAGCCGAGACAGCCGGGACAGAATGGGGACTATGCTCTCGCCGTCTCTGGAGGACTAAAAAAAACTACCCACAAACTTGTATCGCGGACCGGAGCCACAGCGGAGAAAGTCGCAGGCTTGTAACTTTGACTCTCCCAAACATGGATACTCTATTCATTTGCCGTGGACTGATTCTGTGTCTCCTCTCCACACCGCTGTCTGGGCAGATTCCAACAGGTAAAGAACTGGGGCTGCTTCATTTCTTGGCAAAAAAAAAAAAAAAGTTGGACTGAGGTGACGCGCTTTCCCGTACACGGCTTTAATGTGTCGCAGGTGTGCCAGCGTGGACAAGCAAAGTTACTCCAATCGCGTTTCTAAATAGTGTTTCAATACAATAATGTGAGTTTAACCCTGTCAGAGAAGCGTGAAGGGAGTTCTGCCACGGCTCGTACCCGTCGCCTGTGGACGGTCGTCGGCTTTGCTTTGAACTGCACGCCTTTGTCAACTTGTTTCCCAGCTCCGGCGATAGACAAGCATTTTGAAAGCTTTCACACAATTAAAAGTTGACATTCCCTGGCTTAATCGCATTGGTTTTTGTCTTAGCAAGACTTTGAATAATGTTTTATTGGCTCCACGCTAATTATACGAACAATAGGAAGCCAGATTTTTCTCACTTTACCTCTATCTTTCGCAAGGTATTTACCACAGACAGAATATATTTACACTTGGGAAGGTGAAAACTGGGTGGACGGTTTGTTTGGCGAGAAGAAAAGCATTGTGCGTCCGCTGCCGGGGCAAAGAACTGGAATAAACTTGTTAATACAACTCGCTGCGCAAGTCTGCATATGACTTTTTACGCATTGACATACTGGCAATATTCTAAAGACAATTTTAAAGCATAGACAAGCCCATGACAGCACCGCGTAGAAGCCGAGGGGGTGTAAGTTAAGCTGAAATTTGTCACTTTTTATCTGGAGATTTTCAAAAGTACATTATTATTACACAAACGCGTCTGAGAGTTATGGGTTCTTTCAGTGGCCGTGGACTGACGAGAGACGCGGCTTGGGCTTTGCAGCTCCCCGCAAACCAAATGACCCGTGTCCGCTCCAAACTCCATTCCCCTCCGCTCGCAATGAAAACTAATGAACGTGAAAAGTGACTGCAGCAACGGCATGTTTGATTAGAGATGTGTGTGTTCGTGCGTGTGCGTGTGTGTGTGTGTTCGTGAGTCTCGACCCCGAGCTGCTACAAAAAAACAGCATCCTTGAGCGCTGAGTCCGTGCGTAATGCTTGTGTTGCTGCTTGTAATCAGGGAAAATTCAGAAGTTTGAGCTGCTGTTGTGAGTCACTGGTTTCGCACGGACCAGTGTTTTCATGGCTTTTGGGGACACTTTGGAGGTCTTGTCGGGCCACATAATGCTTGGATGAAATAACTGGTTATTTTGCTTTTTAGTTTTATGATAGAGCTGGAAACTATCCTGTCTTTGCCGTGTGGCCTGCATGGTTCTGTCTTGTTTTTTGAGTTTCGGCCCCTGACTGTTTGATTCCTATTAGTATTATACATGAAATGGATATACCTGCGTATTTCATATGTCGCCTGTTTGTGCGTATTTTGTGTGTCTTGGGTATGTGCAGAGTGTATTTATAATTAAGATTATTATTTAAAAAAAGTAATGAAATAGGGAAATCAAATATCATGCCTTTTATAACCCAGCTCTCGTTTCAGGCCTCCTGCTTTGAACTGTAAAACCCGTAACTCCTGCCGCATTCACGTATTATAAAGTTGACCCGGTGTAGACATTACGTTCAAGGACGTTTTGCGCGCGATTAAACCC
Organism: Knipowitschia caucasica; assembly: GCA_964034765.1. Classification (NCBI taxonomy): domain Eukaryota; kingdom Metazoa; phylum Chordata; class Actinopteri; order Gobiiformes; family Gobiidae; genus Knipowitschia; species Knipowitschia caucasica. The sequence goes on from OZ035839.1 coordinate 29,367,740, forward strand.
GGGGCATTTCCACAAAGCTGTCGTTTTCAGCTCTTTGCTTTTCTCGCTTTACGATTTGCATAGAAATGAGTCAATTAATTACTCAAGAACGTGTCGGAGCCCGTCCCGGTGCTGCCCCTGCTCCCGTCCCTGCACGCATGGTTGTAGGCTGTTTGCCCCGCTGTCCTCCCCCTCTCCCCTCGCCCGTTCTCTGTACGTGACCATTTGGTGCTCTGGGGTAACAAATGTGAGGAATTTCTTTGAGGCCGCTCTTTGGGAATTCAAGCGCTGTTAATTTGCAAGTAAATACAAGACAACACGCGGCTCCAGTGGCGGGGGAGGCGAACAGAGGGGTAAAGAAGTGGTCTCCAGTCTCCAGTGTGGCGTAACAACAGATGAGGTTTAAAAAGGGAAACCTGGATAACATGACAGAATGTGTTAGTAGCAGAATTTTGAAGCTGGGTGCTAAAACAGGTTATAGTCCATACTTTCTGTACCATTTTATCTAATCATCCAATATGTAGGTATCATTATCTGATTGGAATAGGTACCCCACATCTATAAGATCAATAACCTTGTTTTGCTACTTTGACATGTATTCAGGGAGCTATCAGGAGTCAGTGCATTGGTGGGTTGCATCAGGATCTATTTAATTGAAAGTAAAATAATATTTTTTCAACCTGATCTCGAAAGTACAGCTTTCTAATAGCAGATCCAGCTGTAATCAATTCAAAGCTGTATACATATCTCTGTATTTGTAATATTACCTGCCTGGTTTGCCACATGCAAAACGGATACATCTATCTGCTCTCCTTCTTTTCACACATTTTTGAGCAAATTGACAGAAACACACTTCGTCCTCTGCTCAATGTTGAGAGGAAGTCACTTTGGCTTTGAGACGTCTGTCCTCTAAAAACAACGTCCTTTGTGACATTTACATAAGTCTCCTCATTGAAAGCCATCAGAAAGAAACGCTTCTTCCTCCCACACCGCGAGCCGTCTCAGTGAGTTTATGGTAATTTGACAAGTTGTGGCTCCGATCCCCCACCTCTCTAATCTTACTGAAGTGAAATAATTGTTTTCCGTCGGCCCAGGGAGGATCCAGACCCCACATCTAAGCTGCTTTAATTACGACTCAAAATTATTGCAGTAGTTTTCAACATTTAAGATGTTTTAAGATTGGTTATAATTACTTTCCAGTCTTTTATGTATTTTTTTTTTCCAGAAGAAAGAAGTAAGTAAGTAAGTAAGTAAGTAATGTTTATTTATATACCGCCTTTCACAGACAAGGGTCACAAAGCGGTTTACAATTGTTATTATTATTTTTTTGGGCACTTGTCCTCTCACTCCAGACAGAGATGGGAGCGGGGTCGCCGAACAGAAGGCGCATGCCAGACCTATTGTACATATTTTTAGTGGTAGGGGAAACCGGAGTACCCGGAGGAAACCTACACAGACACGGGGAGAACATGCAAACTCCACTCAGAAAGGCCCTGGTCCGGCCGGGATTTGAACCCAGGACCTTCTTGCTGAGAGGCGAGAGTGCTATCCACTCAGCCACCGTGCCGCCCACGAGAAGTGGGCGGCAGAAGGAATAAGAAGGAATAAATGGGTACGAGAGAGGAGACAAGGGAGAGATGCACAACAAGAAACAGACTGGTTTTGGCTGTGGGCATCTCCGCAATTCTGAGACAAGAAAAGAGAGAGAGAGAGGGAGGGCAGTGTGGAAGCTGGTGTGCGCTTGTGCTATAGGAGGCTGTGATCGACTGCAGTTATGTCTGTGGCCTGTCATCATCATTAATATATTACCTTATCGTTCAATAACCAATGAATGAAAACATATTTTTAGTCTCAATGTTTATCCATGCTTTTCCTTTGCAAAAGTGGACCAATTTTTCATATTTTTTATTTAAATCAGTGACCTTAAGTTAGTTTTCCCACTAGATTTCTGAGTGGTTCCTTGTAGTAGGGTCTAAGGACAGTGATGATCTGGGACATTTCTGGTTTTTCCTGTCTTCAAACTCTCTTGATACACAAATACATTGAATGTAATGCACTATGAGCCAGTCGTGGGGACTTTAGTCAAATATTGATTAATATTGGAGGAGGGTGCTTGTCAAAGTCACCTACATCATGGACAACACCTCCCACCCACTGCACAGGACTGTAGAGGAGCTGAGGAGCTCCTTCAGTGGAAGACTGAGGTACCCTCAGTGTAAGAAGGAGCGCTACCACAGTCCCCAGATCCCCACCGCCGTCAGACTGTACAACAAGTCACTTTAAATCACTGCATTAAGACTGAAAAACCTGCACTACTATTGACACTGTTTCTTGATTGCCACTTTCTAATTTGCCACTTTTTGTACATAATGTATCCTGCATTTAACATGTTTGCACATTTCTATCCTTGCAAATGTGATGTGTACATTTCTCCTGTGTGAGATTTATAAAGTATATCTTATCTTATCTTATTGACACAAAAGCATATATAAGTGTTTAAAATGGCCTGACCCCCAATAGTGAGCACAATTACTAAAATACTGTAGTTGATGATTATTTAAAATTGACCTGTGTTACAGCCCTAAGCACTACTTACGTTTAAAATGTTGGAATATACACAAGCACTGCTTTTGTTAATTTTGTTGATAATTGCAATGTGCTTGCTTTAAGATTTAACCCTTAGAGCGTAATGTGGAGTGGACTAACCCAAAGTGTGACATCACCATAGTGTCAGCTTTGTGAACCAGTTGGACACCACTGGCAGGAACTATAACACATGTACATTTGAGTAGATCTTCAGCCATTTAATAATGTAAATATCTTCTTAAATTTTACATTGTGACAGTGATATATATAATATCTGGTCAGTACAACGCCTTGCTTTACCTTCTCTAACTCCAACATCTTTCTTGTTTTGGTTTCTTGTAATGCAGCCAAGGATGATGAAAGTACAACAATATTTAAATGACGTCCTCCCAAAAGACATAACAAATTCTTGCAGGCTTCAATGGAAAGGCAAAGCCTTCTGATTCTTCCTGGGCCAACCCTAAAACACGGTCAATTCAAAGTCACTTATTCTCCCATTAAAACCCGACAGTCTTCAGTCACTCTGATCGCGGCCACTAAAGTTTCAATCTACGCTCAAAGCCAACGCGTTTCCTCAGATTTCAATTTAAAACCCTTCCCTCCTCCCTCTCCCTTTGAAAGTATATCGTCTCATTTCACCAGTCGCCAGTCATTTGGGGATGAAGTTTGAAGTGTAAAAAGTAATTAATGTGCTGCGAGAAATCATTAGTTAATCCCCCGGTTGCCTGGTGCATGTGAAAGCGAGGAGAGACAGGCCAATGTTTGGGAAAATAACGAGAAATGTTAGAAAGAGGAACCAAGACCAACGCTGGCCTCAAGTCAAGTTTCCATACGATGCATTAGTCTATTTTCAGAGCCTTCAGTTGGAAACATTCTGGCTCAATCTTAAAACCAAGCAGAGATAAGAGATTGGAAGTTTGTACATTGTATTGCTCCTGTGGCAATCTCTCAGTACATTCAAATAACTGTAATCAGAAAGCAATCTTATTCCTTTATGTAGTGCCAGTAAAATAAGCTATCTCGGGGCGCTTTTTTACTCTTTGCAAGTCCAGACCAGGCTGTGGAGTTCAGCTGAATGAATGTCTTTGAGCTAGAGAAATCATAATATCTGTTTCAAATCTTATGTTAATCCTAATGTCTTTTCTACTTGTATTTGACAACAAAAAAGTAGTAGATTCCATGGCTGCCAGACATTAGTGTCCAGAAATTGATGAAATGATTGTTGATGAATGCAGAAATGTCCCAGATCAGCACTGTCCTTAGACCAGCCTGAAGCTGTAGATCCAGGAATGAGGTTGGAAATCCCTGGACTGAGGCTGTACATCCAGGACTGAAAAAACTCCCAGGTGGGGTGGGGTGCAGCCTAGAATTAAGTGTTGTGAGGCCATTTTAGTTCAGATAAGTAAGAATTATTTTAAAGTTGATTTTTCTGATCAGCAAGGCGACCAGGTTAGGTTTGGTTGAATACATGAAAACAAATACAATTACAAAAACAACCTAAGTCGATCTCCTGTAGAAGAGTTTATACTTGTTACATAGTTATAAGAATAAACAAAATCGTTGCCCGAAGTGTTTAGCCGCTCATGTCTCCAAAAGGCTTTACCTTCAAGCCCTCTTCTCCTCCCACCACTTCTTCATCTGAATCCATTTATTTTCTGGCATAAACAGAAATATGTGCATTAAATTATTGGCTAAAGAACTGACAGATGCAGAAAGCCGCCCGAGAACATAACAAAGGCAATACAGCACTGGTGGTTAAGCCTTTTAAAAAAACAAAAGCACTCTGCGCGGATAAAGGCAGTTTCAGGAGGCAATGGACAATGCAATCTATCAGGGAATAAAACAGCAGATATCTAACGAGAACTGTGCAACTTCGAAACTAAATATTCTGTTTTTTCCCCCTAAAATTATAAGATGGAGCGTTGGAATGCACAAAATGCACCATGCATTAAAACCCATGTCTCCATATAGTTTTCGCATACATTTTCAGTTATCAGTATACAAGATTAAACGGTTATGACTCAAGGTGTTGTCAGCAGATTATATTGTTTTATAATATATAATATATAATAATAATAATAATAATAATAATGCATCGGTTTTATATAGCGCTTTTTTGGACACTCAAAGACGCTTCACATGTGTCATTATTCATTCACTCCATACACGGTGGTGATTAAACTACTAATGTAGCCACAGCTGCCCTGGGGCACACTGACAGAAGCGAGGCAACCAGTATGTGCCATCGGCCCCTCTGACCACCACCAACCATTCACACACACACCAGACTCATTCTAGGCAATGGGGGTGAAGTGTCTTGCCTAAGGACACAACGGCAGTTTGGCACTTTACAGCCGCAGCCGCCCCACTGTGGCTGGTGTTCCCAGAGGTTAAGTGTCTTGCCAAGGACACAACGACAGTAGTCAGTGGGAGTCGATGGTGAAAGTCTTGAGCGGGGCTTGAACCCACGACCTTCTGGCTCAAAGGCCAACGCTCTACCAACTGAGCTACTGCCGTCTCACAATTATAATTATATAATGCACAGTAAGTATTTATCAACAATAGCATATCTAAAACAGCCTCTCTCCTTGGCAAAGCTACAATCTGTCAGATTTAAACTATTAACCTGGCAATGCAAGGGGTTTAATTAATTTGGACCAAGGAGGGAGCTGCAAAGGTGGGCTAGGCAAACCGGGCTGGTTTAGATTTCCTTACTATCAATTTGTTGTCAAAAAGGGGGCATGACAAAAGCCCTAACACTATTAATTATCTCATCTAAATTGTATTTGCCAGATTTAAATGCAGAACAAAGTGAGAACTCAAATGCAGGTCACCCAAATATACAATATTTAATAAAGAAATCTCAACAATTCCAAAATCCAGGATTTAACAAATACAAATACATCAAAATAAACTGGACTAAAAAGGCAACAATTTCACTCACATATTTCACGATTAATAAAAAGGTTAGTTGAACTGGCCAATTAGCGTTGGATCTGGGCTCATTATCAAAGTAAATCACACTATTGTCAGCTGATTAGATCCATACCTTATTTTTCCATTTAAATCCTTGTAATTCAGATAAGACAATAAATACACATGTTGGTGCACTAAGACACCATCACCTTAATGATGAAGCCGACAGCCTCAGAAAGAAACACAGCCTCTGATCCAGAGGTTTAATCTCTCTTATGAAGAATGGCTTCAGTTTGGTGTCATCTATCTCCGGCGTGGCCCGGTTCAGCTCCGGTCATAGCTGTCATTACCAGGATCCCACCAAAAAGACAAAATGCACTCGTTACACACACGCCTAATGACGGATTAAGTCATCAAGCCCCTCTGATTAATGACATTACTGCATCCACCTGCCGTACGCAGATGTGAACAGCTGTGGTCTGAATGGGATTATTATCTGATCTGAAATTCAATTCAATGGATTTGTGTCGGCCTAAACCACAACACCAGTCATCTCAGAGGACTTTGCAAAGTTGTGGATTCACCAACAACAAATCAGAGAATAAAACAGTTCAAACACAGGAAATGCAATATGCAATGGAAATGCAATAATAAAAAACACATAGAAGCCTTTGGTCCACAAGGAGCGGGATGACCACTGTCCAGAAATGTTCAGAAATATGTGGGAATAGTCAGGATAAAATGTGAGCAACCTCACTGATACCTACTGTATCAGTGATTACACACAAATATATTGGTGTATATTTTATATTTGGATCTACACCAATTTACATCAAGTCCTAATTCGTTAACTCCTCGGCACCAAAGCAGCAGATTTTCTACACAAGCTCCTAAATACAGGATACTTTCTATACAGCGAATTGACTTCCCACAAAAGTCTTTTCTATTTATTTTAAAGTCGTCCACTGACTGTTATTTAACTACAACGTGTCACCTTTTTTTATCTATTTTACAAGAGGGTAAATCCATTCTCGTTAATAGCCAATTTAATGCCCAAGTCTATTGAACTTATTCATATGCCAATGTTTTCCTCTTTTGTAAAAGGCTGCTACTAAACAGTTATAGGCTAATGCGCAAATTAGCTTTGGCTATACATGGTGTAGTATTTCACTTGTGTACACTTGACCCTACAAAATAAATAGATAAATAAACATGGTTGTAAGAAATTAGATTTTTTTATGTTTTTACATTAAATGAACACTTGGAAATAGTGTATTCTAAAGTTCAGCAGGAGAGAGAAACATATCCACTATTTTACTTGTAGAAGTTATTTTTTGGTTATTATTGTATATTTATCTGTTTTAATTATAGAAGTATTTTGGACAAATTATTACTGATATTGGGAAGGGGTTTGGTTCCTCGTTTTCTGAGCAAAATTTGTTCAGTTTGTTTGGATTGATATACTGGACCAAAGGTGGTTGAGCTTTTGGTCATAATTACATGGTTGTTTCACAGAGGGTCTAAAACTAGGTGCAACATGCCATGGTGGCATGTTGACTGGATAGGAAGAAGTTGAAGCCGACATTTCAAAAACTTAAAATACTCAGCAGAATGATATGAGAAGTGACTGAACAGTGTTTGATTCATAGATAGTGAAATGAGGGGCGGCAATAAACACCAGTAGGGTTGTTCTGAGATTGTTCAAAGTTCAGAGATCAAAACAGGGTTAACCGTGTGTCTCGGAACTTGCATACAGTAAACTACATCTGCAGGGTACACCACACCGAGGGCCAGGAGCAGTATTGAGGGATATAGGGAGACCAGAGAGAGAAACCAGAGAGATACCTTTTCCTTTGTTGGAACAGTTTGATTGTCTGATCTGTTGTTGTGAATCCACAACTTTAAATCCTCCAAGACAACTGCTGTTGTGATTTAGGGCGATACTTACTTCAGTTCAAAATGAATTGAACTGAAGCTGAAGATGTAAAGATGGCTTCTACTGCAATATACACTTGACGATATTGTACAACCCTGGGCTTGTTCCGGTCCTCAGGGACAGAGCCTGATGTCCTGCAGCTGTGAATGTGTGACTATTGTTCTGTGCACCAAGGCAAAACTAACTGTCTCTTGTTCTCTCTCTGTTGCTGCTCTTGGGCCTAGCTCACATGGGACGCGCCGAAAAGGGTGAGTTACGGTTAGCTTCATCTGTCAACGTCACTGCCATAGTCCCAGTGTAGCCATTACTGCCATCGCCATTATCCCTTTCCATTGTAGATCATCATGCGTCTTTTCCATCCCATTTCTGTGTTTTTTTTTTTTTTTTTTTTACTCATCTTTTTACTACTAAATATTCACTTTTTGTTTGGTACAATCATTCCCATGAGTCTGTGTTTGTAATGTTGGCAAAGCCAAGCATGTTTTAAAACTGAATATTTTCGAAGAGAGACCTATCCTGAATGGCTTCTGGAACTCGCTCAATAGTTATATGTGATTGCATTGGTTACGGTGTGTACAAAGCTACTGGCGGCTTACTTTTATAGTGTTTTACACTCAAGCCTCAAACTACATTTACATTTACAGGCTATAGGTTGCATTCCAGACTTTTTATTTCTTTATTTAACCGGACTAATACCATATTCTCTTTTCCAATGCGTACCAGCCAAGAGGCTCAAATGTTATTAAAAAACGTCAAATACATTCAGTTATTTCGATTTTTTTTTTTTATCAACCACAGGTCAGGTTGATACAAATTGGAGTACTTTTTAGAGTAGAGTCAGAGTCTACACTCGAGTGTGGAGGAAGAAGACCCACATATTCTTCTAGATGAGCCTGTATCAGAGTTAAATTATTATTTAATTATTAAGGTTAGCGGTACATGTTTTCAAGACACACAACACAATCTGGTCTTGTAAAATGTTCATTAGCAAGTAATTAAGTGGAAGTCTTCTTTGGTCCCTTTTGTTTTCCGGCTGTCGATTGGTTACTCTCTTCTTTCCATTGATTCAATAGGTTGTGACAGCTGTCTGTAGCTCCCTGGTGCTGTTTACTTGCCGGAATTGTATTTTTTCAATGGCTTCATCCTAAACTTTTGATATTAGAATCCCACAATTACAGCCTCCGCCTATCTGTCTGTCCCCAGCTTCTTAATGAGCAACTTGTTTTTCTTTTCTTCTGTGAAAGTGACAGGCTCGTAAACGCCGCACCACAGACGCCATCCGCAAAAAGGCAGACACAAGAGTTCTGGTATCCCACCAGGCTTGGGCTGTTGCTAGCTTCAAAGTCCAAACCAATTCTGCGTTTTGTTTATAGAACAATTATAAACATCCTGTTTATTTTTCATTAGGACAATCCATCCACCTTTCATTCCAACTGCACCATCATCGACCAGGCTCCAAAAGTAGGAAACGTATCACTTGGCATCTTATACTAATAGACATAGAAAAACAGTATGAAGATAAATATGGGAGGATCAAAGCTATAGTCGCTCTGACAATTAACTGTGTGTCTCTTGGTGTGAAGACAGTTAAATCCAGACTTTCTAAAACTAGTTCCAGATGGTGCCTGATTAAGTACAGTAGAAGCAATTTTGTATCCAGAATACTCTTAAATGTTACATCATCCTGTAAACCAGAGCTGTTAAACTGGTCCCAGATCCAATAGAACCAGGTGAAAATGATAGCAGTGCAAGACACCTTCCTAAAAACTCCCTGTTCTGAAACTGGGACTTCGGCTTCAGGAGACTACAGGCAGAGAGGAGGACACAAACAAAGATCATATGAAAAACAATACAGGAGAGCTCACACAAAATGTCACCCATATCTTTATTTCTTATGTTTCAACAATGATATGAACTATATTATTCCTGTGTGAACTTATTTACATCTGCGGACACTGAAATGTAATGTATTTTGACCTATCACAGACCTTGACACCACTATTACATATTGCACTAGTTCCATGATTTTGCTGCACTAAAAACAACAGTGACGTGCAGTTCTTTCCATGACTTACGGAAATATTAATACTTGGTCACTATGTCAATAGATTTGTGCTATTTTATTATTTCAATAACTTTGCCTCATTTCATTTATTTTGACCTTTATTTTGACCTAATCGCAGATTTTTGTCATATTTGTCTCATATTTGACAGAGCGAAGCGCTCTGAGGGCAGCTACTGGTTTAGCTTACATACATATAACACATTTTAAGATGATTGAAAAACCACTTAGGGTAAGGTTATGCTTCCCATGACGGTAGGAATGATAAGGAAGAGAGGTGAATGGTAAAAAGGTTGATTTTAGTAATCGAGTCTATGGAAGAGGCGGTAGACACGTTTTGTTTTTACTATTTAAAACTCATTGGATTTATTTCCAAATTGCATTGGATTGCATATCTAGGTTAAAAATTTTAACTGAAAATAAACATGAAACTGGTCTGAACTGAAGTGGTCTGTGCAGTTCATTTATAAGGCCCATAACACACTTTTAAATGTGCTTTAATAATTGAAATAAGATAAGTTCCATCCATCCATTCTCTTCTGCTTTATCCATTGCCGGGTCGCGGGGGCAGCAGTCGAAGCAGAGACATAAAGTAGATTTCCCTCTTCACACACACTTCCTCCAACTCATCCGGAGAATCATAAAGTGTTCCCAGGCCAGCTAAGAGACACAGTCCCTCCAGCGTGTTCTTGGTCTACCTCTAGATAGATAGATAGATACTTTATTGATCCCCCGTAGTAGAAATTCAGGTGTCCAGCAACAGAAGACTCACCCTGGTTTGTTTTACAGTCAAACAAAGGATCTCTTGAAACGTTCCATTTGGCAGCGTAGTGATAGGAGCCTGTTGCTTCGATTACTCCTCTGAGCGACTAGTGTCATGCAGACACTAGTCTCCTTTTGTAATAACACCTACAGAATATATGAGTAATCAGCATTTTCTTCTTTGCAGTTCCTACATCATTGTGCATTATTTCTATACATTTTTTAAACAGTTTCTTTGTTTTTGACCTCTGCCTCACAAAGCCAGAGGATGTAGCTGTAGCTGACATAACCCAAGGCCATTGGGTCTTCCATTAGTCCAGTTAAGAAGACATCTGTCATAAGGACACATTAACAGGAGTAGCTGTAAGCTCAGTGTGCGCCACATCACATATTAAACTCTTATTCTCTTATCTGATGTCGCACTTAGGGCCATACATCCACTGTCTGCTGGTGTTTTAAGCTGATTGCACCCAGGAGCGGTATAAAGCTTTGCAAATGCATATAAGCTCTCCTTTGTATTTGTGTGTGTGAATTCAGGGTTACAGACAGATGACCAGTCCATTAAGATTACCATCTCTTGGCCTGCTTCATGCTCCTTCTCTGCTCTCTCCTCCCTCTCTCGCATTGGGGGTTGGTGCTCATCTAAAATCTTCTCACTAATTTCCCCTTCATCGTTATCTGTAGCACAAAAGGTTTATCCGTTCTGTGCGATAGTGATGTGTCAGTGTCTGTCAGGTGTATGTACATATGACTATAGAGCAGGGGTCTCCACCCTATCTCTTGTGAGCTACCAGTAGCTCCCCACCTCATTTCAGGTAGCTCCCCAAAGGATTCAAGAATTCATCACATGATCCTGAATGATTCACTTTTGAGAAATTACATGTCTACTGTACGGTATATTGGTATATTATGCATGCGTGTTCTCCATGATTGGTTGTAGTTGTTATATTGTAGGCGATTAAATGTGAACGATATATATTGCAATAGACACAGGTTCAATATCAATAGAAATTGGGGTCGATAGAAAGTTTGATAGTTTAATTTTGCTTCGTTAGAAAAAACAGGAAGTAAACACAGGAAGTAAAGCCGAGCATGAAACGCGAGGCATTCTGGGGAAAAAACAAACAAACAAAAACACAAACAACAAGCGGGACCATGTGTTTCGTGGATCCATAGTCGTCGTGCTTCAACGCCGTATAAATTTTTATGCACGTCCATGCAAGGAATAGCACGTGCGGCGCGGGAGAGGCAGTGGGCAAAGAGACTCGATGCATGCGGCAAAAGCAAGAGATAAACTTTTTCCTGTGGAAGCACATGCAGCTATCACAGAGCCGGACACAAGACACTCAAAAACAGCCAAAACAGGAGCTAAACCAGGATTAAACCAGGACTGACAGTGGGGGACACTGTGCTTGTGAACATATGCCTCCAGCCTGAGTTCTCACTCCTCCGTGACTGTTTACAATAGTGCTGCTAACTTGTTAACCGACACGACAAATGTATTTATGTAGGTTTAAAAAATAAATAAAAAATAAATAACTATCGACATTGACCAATATGAATCACTTATATTGTGATATTGTTTTTAGCCGTATCGCCCAGCCCTATTATATAGACTACAATTGTATTACTACTGCCAAAAAGAAGTAGCTCTTGGCCATTTTCGTTTCATAAAAGTGGCTTTCAAATTGAAAAAGGTTTAGGTCCCCTGCTATACAAGACAGATGGGCAGCTTGCACCCACAACTCTCCCAGGTTAAAACACAGACAGTAAATACACTCCATCACCCAGACTTAAACACAGACAGAAGATTCACTCCATCACCCAGGTAGACGTGAAGACAGTCGACATCTGTCTGTCTGGGCTCAAGTCTGTCCCATTTGACAAGATTTGTTGAACACTGTCATAAGGATAGCACCTGCATGCTGTGTGCAAATGTTACTGAACAGCCCCCTCATTTTTATTCCCACATATGGACATGAGTTGTCTTTTAATATCCACCGCAAGCATTGAAGACAGAATAAACACATTCTGGGGGACCAAACCTTCCCTGCAGCTGCCCCCACTCCCTGGAACTCTCTCTGGCCTCTCTCTGGTCTTTCTCTGGTCTCTCCCTGGTCTCTTCTCAAAACCCACCTAGGGTTACATATATAATATATTATAAATGTTTGTATTTGGACACATACAGGTGGATACATGTGAAAAAACTATAAAACTCACCAGAAATCATGGTGCTTATAAGAGCGCTGCAGAAGTGATTTCTGTTGCAGTAGTAGAGTGTGTGTGGTTACATTTGCTTATAATCCTATATGACAATAAGGGGACGTTACAAGAAGCCTTGGAGCCTTGAAGCCTTACTGCTTTGTTTTGTCCTCTAAAACTTCTTGTCCTTTTCGCCCCAACATGATACTTTGCTCCTGCATATCACACATTAGAAAGATGGGATAGACAGCTCTCTTCAGTCAGTTCAATAAAGAGCTTAAAGACAACTGTTCTAATTATACCCAAACCACTTTTCCCTTTCTGCACGTTTACTTTACCTAAGCCCCTGCCACCCCCTGTTTTTTCATGGAATTTACAACCCACCAAACTAAACAGAGACATGCAGCGTTTATCATACCCTCCCCCGTTCCATATCTCCCTAACTCCTGGTTCTCCAAATCTCCTCCCAGTCTCTCCAGTTTCCACACTCCCCTAAAAGACCCGTAAGACAAAGAAGGGTAGAATTTCACTTGCACAAATTCACAGTTTGTAAAGAAGAATTACGGAGGGTTAGTTTGAAGATTGCAGATGCAGTTTTGGGCAGGGAAGTAATCTGTAAGATAAAGTACACACAGTAAAGCCAGTAATACAAAAAAAGAAACACATCTGAATGTGGCTATAAAAAACCATTATGGGAATAGTATCCATGACTGAAAAATAATTTGTGTATCCGGATCTCTGAATTTTTTTTATCAATAATGGTGTAATATCCAAAAGATATCAGTGCCCCAGGACTCCTTTTCTCTTCTCAGATCTCACTGGTCATGAATCGAGATAAGAGAGTGTGCGTGTGCGTTTTGAAACAACCACTGACATACACTCAAGGTTAAAACAATTGGAATACCATTTTCACAATTGTAAAGATATAGTTTTCATGTAGTTTCGGGAGGTTCATCTTGTCTAATCAGTAGATTGGGTTATAAGGAAGATCCTAATAACTTAATTTGATCTTTGTACTGTATGTGTTTGTATCCTTGATGACCAGAAGTCCTTGACCATAGATCTACCGTTACATGTCTTCCCCAAGGTCTTGTCGTCTGTTTTTCTTTTGCTGCGTGCGTTTTGCCTTTGTTAGCATTTTTTCCAACTTTGTTTTCACTTCATCCAGATCTCCCCAGCTCAAACAACAACCCCCTCCTTTCTTTCTTCCCTTCTACTTCTGTCGCTGTCCGAATCTAGTCTGCATAGAAGACAGTGTCTCTTTGTATTAAGTGGCTGGTCTGACTGTCACTATGTCTATATTAGGGTAAAGGTGAATAACATCTCTAGTGTTTGGTTGAGCCGAGCGAGCTGTCGTGTCGCTGTAACAGTTAGCAGATACAGCCCTGGCTCCTCGTGACACTGCTTGTCTCTCTGCGTCAGCCTCACATAGTACCGCTATTACCTTAAAGCAAAGCACTGCACTGTTACTTCAAAGAGAGCCAACTCAACTTAAGTGCAGGTTGAAAAGAAAACTACAGCCTTCAGCGTCTTTGGACTGGAATAAAAGAACACAGGGATGCTTTGTTCGCTTGTTGTAGACTGTGGTTTACCTAAAGCTCAGACAGTAAGTCCTTATTTACTAAACAGAGAAACTCCAGAACATGGCAGCACCAATGGCTATGAAGAAAAACCTAATCTCCCCAAGTTTCTTTTTGTTTCATGATTATATTGGGTTTGTCCTAGCCTGGCCTTAGCCATCCGTAAACTCCGGTCAATTATTTTTTATCCCTACATGTACTTCTGGGTCTGCAGTTACCTTGGTTGTATTCCATCTGACCAATCAGTGAGCAGGGGAGGCGGGTGTTCTAGGTAGGTGTTGTGATGTATAGAGTTTGCGCTGATTTGCTGGTTGAGGTTTGGCAATGACGAATTTGGCAATTTGTACTATGGTATGTTAAGGTGAGGCAAGGTTTTCCCTAACAGACTGAGGAAACAATTAAATTAGGGCTGTCAAATTATTAAAATGTTTAATTGAGTTAATTACAGCTCAAAAATGTATATCCGTAATTAACCGCATTTCAAACTATCGGCAATATTATGCCATATGTTTTCTGTAAATATTTGATTGAATGACAAATATAATTGACAACATAGTGTACATATGTACTGTATTTGTTTATTGTAACAATAAATCCACAAAACTGCATTAACAGTTTTGTGGACCAACTTTGGACGCGAAATTATGGCGGTAATCTTTCAGTTATTGTCCTGTATATATTTTGTTAGCAGTGTGTTGCTGTTGTACTATTTCATCATTGAGTGCTGTACAGCTTACAAGACGTTGTGCTAATGCTAACTAATGCCTACCTGCTCTGCCGCCATACACATGCATGTGTCCGCGTCACTTCTGAGTGTTATTATGGGATGGATGTGCGGGTCATTTGGACATGCATCAATTTCATTTTTTTTTTAACCGTGATTAATGTACAAAATTAATTACTGTGCGTTAACGCGATAGTTTTGACAGCCCTAAATTAAATACATAAAAAATGGTGGTACAGTGGCTTAGAGTGGTTAGCACTCACACTTCTCAGCAAGAACTCCCTGAGTTTGAACCCTGGTCAGAAAATGGCCTTTCTGAGTGGACTTTGCATGTCCTCCCCGGACCTACATACTCTGGGTGCTCTGGTTTGAGACTTTACTCAAACAAGTAACAGGCTTGTTTGAGTAACAAATCAGACCACAACATGCCGTCTTCGTATGTCATCTGGTAAATACTGAGAGCTGATTGGCTGGGAGTTGGCTGGGCCTCTGATCTAGATATGTGACAGAGGCTAAAAACGCTTCAGTTAGTTCAAGTGAACCAAACAGTTTTGAGTGCAAGGAACTAGTGACATTGATTTTATTACATAGTTCTTTCTGGTTTCAAAGTCAGGTACTAAAATGCTAAGCTTGTTTACACTTGCACTATTTAATAATGATTACAGAGTGAGTACCCCCTGCTGAGCTGACCATTTGTGCAGTGTTACAAATCTCTGTCTGTGGGAGGTTCACACTTCTGCAGAAAGCGTTGGACGTAAAGTAACATTAGGTTCGTGATTCAATCTGATCACAATGAGTCATAAACCGAGGAATGTTGGAAATATCAAAAGAGTGAAGCATCCCCAAGAAAGCATGAGTACATTTCACAACCTTTAAACAGAATTTTGTTATTGCGAGATTAACGGTAAGACAGAGTATGTAACGCTCACAGATCCTCCTTAATGGATTTATTGAAAAAACGGCCTGTGTAACTGGCCAGTGGCCACTAATAAACCATCCACTCACTCACAAAACACTCACACACCAGTGTATGCATACACTGCGGGCGATGCAAGTTAAGCGTCTTTCAGCAATCACAAATGGGAGCTGGTTTCACTCATTCATTATCATCATCCCTACATTACTGCGTCGGGGGAGGATAATCAGAGTTGCCTCCCAATTCATTTCTCCCAATTCAATTCATAGCATCATCCCCTCACTGGTCCTCCTGTATGTGGATTTTTGTATCACCCTAAATCACAACAGATAACTGATCTTGGACGACTTTACCATGTTGTTGATTTGCGAACAAAGATCAGAGAGACTAACACATAACAAATGCAACAATAGCAAACATATAGAGCCATTGTTCATGTGGTCCAATGTCCAAAAATTTTAGTAAATGTCCTTAAATGTCCTGGATCATCACCACTTTCCTTAAACCCAGTTCAAAGATCCCAGAGCGAGTGTCTTGCCCAGGGACAAAACAACAGCAGTGGTAGTAGGGTGGAGTAGATTTCGTTGGGGGATCAAATCCATGGTCAATGCTCTAATAACTGAGCCACTCTCACCACCCGGAGCTGGATGCACATCTGCCAACCAGCCGATCTGACCGCTCAACCAGGATGTTTATATCAACAGCAGGATTCAAAAATCCAAGCCTCAGCTTATAGAACAGAACCAATTGAGCTCTTGCTGCCACAGTGTTTGGAGCAGTTATGAAACAACATAAAAGACCAGACTTGTCAGTAAACTCATCCACGACTTCTGAAACTCTGAGATGATAATAGAGGGACAGAGGACGTCTCAAACACTACTGTATCTATTATTAGGAACAAAAGACAGACCCTCTATGGGCAGCTTACTTCAATCCCCTGTGAAGTCCGTCATCCATGCTCCATGTACAGTAGCTATAATCATCGACATGAGCCGTGCAGATGAAACAATTATCCCACACTGCATTGGTCTCCTCTCTGGTGAACTAAGGCCTTGTCCAGACAAAGACAAAAATCGGGTCTCTCAGTCTGGTCTCTCTCTGGTCCCTTTCTTGTCTCTCTCTGGTCTCTTATCTGGTCCCAAAGAGAAGCTGGAGCCTGGTTTCTCTCAGACATCTTGTAACTTTGCATTGACTTGTCATTGATTTTTCGCTGAGCTCTCAAACGCACCATGATTCCAGTAAATTTTCTTATTCACTTCACATAACATAAAGACCTGTGTTTCTCATGGCTTTCCTTTGTGCTCTTAAATGCATCTGCTGTCCCTGTCTCAGTAGTATCCGGTTCACGTGGTTTGTACATGGCAGCTCATCCGCACACATGTTTTCTTCAATTGACTTAAATGAGAGTATACATAGAATAAATGATCCTTTGATTATGTACATACTTATGTACATAATTATTTTGATCTCTCAACCAGAAAAAGTAGATTGGATTGAAAACACTGGGATTTTTTTCAAAGTCACAATCCTCCTCACAATAATACAGTATATACGTTAGATGTTGTGATAGATGTAGGTCATGATGAAGTAGGTGAGTTTGAGGCCATAACAGGGAGAGTAGTGGGAGAAAGTGCGGCTAACCAGAACCACATGTGGCTGCAGCTCTGTCAGACTAAAGGCATGTGGACAGACAGAGGAGGGGCCAGTTAACCCCTGTTTGTCCAGGGAGCTGTGTGGAAGCGGCGTTTTGTAGCTGCTGCGTTTCCCATCATCAATATCTGTGAACGCTGGTGGTCAATGTAATTACACAAAACCTCAAGGCTTTGAAGGTTCCAATAAGACAAAAATTGTAGAGAAGCTAGTTTTGCTTAATTACCACATTTTCCACACGTGATTGTGTGGCATGTCTCTGTTTAGCTGTTGTTACATGGTCGGCACTAGATCATATACGGAATCGGGACGAAACCGGAAGAAACACCCCTACTTTCGAATTATTTTTTAGACTAATAAGTCCTTAAGTGGTGACTGGTTAAGTTTTAGGCGTCTGAGTAAGATGGTTAAGGTTAGGGTTAAGGCTGGGTTGGGGTTATTTTATGGGATTGGCTGGTTAAGTTTAGGCATTAATATGTAGTTTGTTATATTCGCTTCCGTCCAGATTCCGTATTTGATCTAGTGCTGACCGTTGTTACATGATGTGGCCAGTCTGACAAATCAAATATTTCTGGACAGTGGTCATCCCGCTCCCTATGGATCAATGGCTCCTGTGTTTAAACTGTTTGATTCTCTTATCTGGTGTTGGGAAATACACAACTGGAAGTTTTGGAATTTCAACTGCTGTTGAGATTCAGGGTGATACACAAATGCATACAATTTAATTGAATCCGTCAGACTTACCACGTCCCCTCAGATCCATCAGACTGACTACTACCCCTCAGACTGACCACGCCCCCTCAGAGCCATCAAACTGACCACGCCCCCCTACCATGCTGTGGTCTCTGTAAAAGTGAGTCCCAAGTGTGAACCGAGGTGAAGACCCCTGGTCTCTGTTGCTGGTCCATGCGCAGCTTCCTGACTTCAATCCCCTCTCATCTCCATTTTGCCTTGTTGAAAGTGGAACCCTGTTAACTTATATCTATGTATAACTATATATATGTAACATTAAACAATGGTTTTTGGGAAGATCTGTGTATTTTTGACAATTAATAGTAAAGGCCTGTTCTCTTTAAAGCTGCATCCCCATCTGTGCCAATGGACATGGCTTCCTATAATCACATGACAGCAGTAATTGGACCTGAAATTAAATGTAGATTGAAGCCTTTCTCACTGGAGACAACAGCCATGGTTTAGAGGGCTGTACTGAGACATTCTCAGTCTGCCTCTGGACTGGAGTGACTCATCTGCCGTGTTTTTAAAAGTACAGAAGTGAACTCCAATCTTCTCGAGTGTTTCTGTGTGTGTCAAGTGTGCCGGCCGTTAAGTGCATACAAAAGAAAGGTTCATATTGGTAGAGATTGGACAATTGGGGATAATGACTATGAGGACAGACAGTCTGAGGTGGCAAACAATCCACTTATTCTCCTGGACTAAAAGGTCCAGTAGTGGTATGATTACTTTAAACGTTCCAACTCTCTGGAGGTAGTCACGAAAATTAAGTAAATCGACTTATTGGTTTATGGATTAAACATCAATACATTTTGGCTGCAATATTTATCATTTGTCTATTTTCTTTGCAACAGTGGACACATCTTTACCATTTACTAATTTATTCATAAAACAACAATGGTGTAGCTGTATTAATTTGAATATGTAACAATAATAACTAGGGTTGCAACAATCAGACTATACAACTATTAAAATGTATTGCTATTTGTTATCTGTGACGCGTTCTTTTTGGAGGAATGCACCTGTTTATCATTATAGTGTTGGATTCAGAGGTTTTGTCCCAGACTCACAGACTATGCTTAGCAACATTGCATCTGATCATTGCGGCCCATCACTCATGTCCTGAAGTCAGGCCTGTTCAGTGCAGTTCAACCAGTTAGAAAAGACCCTATAGACAAACTGTAAAAACTCTTGGATAGATATAACTGAGGCCTTCTCAGGCGCTGTGGCCGTAAACCCTCCACGATCAGAGCTCTGGCTCTAATCCTTGATGAAAAGTCGAAGGATGAAATGGCAGTAAATGATCCTGAGACGAAGTGGGCAGTGTGAAGTGTGTGGGAGAGAGAGCGATAAGAAACTACAGCACAAACACTGAGTGCAGCTGTACTTTCTCATTCCCAGCCTCCACCATTCAGACTGATAACAACTGCAAAGACAGGCTCTAGGAGAGGGAAAAAGTTGAAGAGCTTTGATACCACAAAGATATGACCTTTTTCATCTCATTCGTCGGCTTTACTTTCTCACGTTTGGTAGGAACAATACTTCAAGTAGTTTTCAAACTGTGGGCAAAAACACACACATGAAAGATTAAAGGCTGATTCAGAGTGACTTCATGAATAACTGATAGTGATTTACAGAATTTAAAACACATTTAGGCTGCCCCACAGTTCATTGCATAATCAAAATCACAATTTTCCCAGTAGCATTAGGAAAATTGCAAAGATTGAAATGAGTTCAGTTCTTTGTCAAGATTTGTCAATTGAAAAATTCAATGTATTTGTGTACCACCCTAAATCACAACAGCAGTCGTCTCTGAGGACTTTACAAGGTTGTCGATTCACCAACAACAGATCAGAGAATCAAACAGTTTGAACATAGGAAATGCAATAATAACAAACTCACAGGAGCCATTTGTCTATAGGGAGTGGGTTGACCACTGCCCAAAAACAAGAGTGCAGAAATATCACGGATCATCACTGTTCTTAGACACTCCTGCATTGGCAAGAAACAACTACAAAACTCAGAGGGAAAAAAGAGAAACCCCAACAAGGCCCATATTGAGAGAGGGATCTGCTCCCATGAACAGGCAGGTTGTGGATCCAGCAATGAAGCTGTAGATCCTGGACTGAGGCTATAGATTCAGGACTGAGGCTGTGTCTTTTGTCTTGTTGTCAGGCAGAAACATTAGTTTATCTAATCCTTATCATCATTTATTCAAGCCCAAACAGTCAAAACCTCATGCAAGTATGAATATTGGTGGTGTTGTGTTTTCTGCAGTAGTAGCCCAGTCTCACCTCTCAGACATAGACAGAGAACAGGACTTTGTTCCGTATTCTGGTGGATACTGTTTATTTGTCTACTGCTGCAGTCCTGAGCAGAGATTGGTGCTTTCTAAATCACCCTGTTTGTCTTTCTGGGCCCTGGTTCTGTCTCACATTCGTCTGGAGCAGTGAAGGACGAGAGGTGTGTGGCTGATGGAATCATATACATATACACTCCTTTTCTATGTCTTCAATCACTGTAGTTTGCGCATGTTTATTTACATATTCTGTGAGTTGTTTGGATCCCGAAAGCTCAAGAGAACAACTTTAGCCCAATCAAGATCTTCCCGTTATTCTTTTTACAGATCACTCACTCTGCCGTGACACAGAGTCAGGCTTCATTACTGTAAAAGAGCTTTATTCTGCCTAATGTGGTGCGGATGGTCAATGCAGTCAGAGGCAGCGAGCAAGAGGTTAAGTGGAGTTTAATCATATACAACATTAGCAGAAGGAAACAGAGCTTATAGAATCAGGGTTTTATATCTCACAGTTGGGATTAACATTTGATATTGATAATTGATTAGTTGGTTGGACCCGGAACAATTCTTAGACTAAGATCAGAACATGGGATATTTTTCTACATTTGACCAAAACAAAGCTAAAATTATGTATTATCTGAGTCATAACACCTCTTCTCATAATGTTTAAGTCTCTGTAAGGTTCAAAAAAAGATCCATTTACTGGTTACAGACCTTCATTATCGCTGTAGGAATTTTAATAACCAAACTCTATCTTACCTGAGATTTGTCAGCTATAAAGTTGAATGCCAAGTTGTGTAATTGTTCCCAACCAAATAGATATTTCCACATCGAGAGGCCCAGTTTAGCAGCTGAATCGCCCGGATGCCGGCTCTAAGAACTAATAGATTTGCAGAATGTAGTGGGTCCCAACAGAGAGCCGTGGACAGAGTTTCCCGGTGAAATAGGGGGAAGAACGTGGGCGACTGGGTGAGTAAGCTCAGACTGGCAGCTCTGGCAGGCCCTGGTTGGACGGGTGTGACAGGTACTTAATTACTGCCGTGTTATTTGTCTTCACATAGCACTGACCACGGGCCTGTCGGGCAGCTCTTAATTAGTTGCCACTGCTGCTGATGATGCGCCCTGACAGTTGCTGTGGCTCTGACAGAAGCGAGAGCAGAAAGGCATGCTGGGAGAGGATGCTGTGGCTGTAGAGTCGTCACGCTGTGAGTTGTTTGTGTTTGCATATAATAAAGAAATAAAGCAAATCAAGCTTGTCCGTTAGCTTCCAACCAAAGGGATTTATTTAATGCTTGGACTCGCAGAGCTGCTCCCATTCAAACCGACTGAATTATGAGAAATTGTCCCAAAATATGTTTAGTTTCTCACCAATTTTATTATAATAGCATAATTTATAAGGTTTGTATTGTTACTGAATACAAACAAATACAAATACTAATCAAATGCTTACTGCTGACAGTAAACAGTGTGTTGCTATGGTAACTATAGCACTTGCTCTTCTATGGAAAAAAACCCCAAAACAATCTGACTCGTCTCAGAGCAAGAAACGGTTCAAGATCAGTCCAGGACCAGTCCAGGACCAGTCCAGGACCAGTCCAGGACCAGTGCAAGATCAGTCCTGGACCAGTTGAACCAGTAC
Source organism: Knipowitschia caucasica (assembly GCA_964034765.1). Lineage (NCBI taxonomy): Eukaryota > Metazoa > Chordata > Actinopteri > Gobiiformes > Gobiidae > Knipowitschia > Knipowitschia caucasica. Next base: position 29,389,723 of record OZ035839.1, read on the forward strand.
CTAGAATAAAAGGAACGCATAATAATAGAACGTTGATTACCAAGCAGCAGAAAATTGCTACATTTGAATTTTTCATTCAAGTAAATGAAACTCCTCACATTTTAAAAATAAAACAATATATTTCAGAACTATTTGCACCTCCACAGCTCTCCTGTCGCCTCCGGAGAGAAAAAGGAGCAGAGGAGTGCGGAGCCAAGCCACTTCGCCCCGAGATTAAAAATGGCGCGTAAATTCCTGGTTTATGCCCCTTTTAACAGCAACATACTTACTGGAACTCCCGTTTGTGTCTCTGAATATCTGTCTCATGTGCAGTTACCAAGTAATTTTCTATGTCTCGTTTATTCAAACTATTGTTAAACATCGACCTAGACCATACAATTGACCACCAGCACACTCGAGACAGACTTCCGATGGCACCACAGGGAGTACTAGATCTTAATTTGCCTGTAACAATGGCCCAACAAACCAGGAAATTACTCGAGCATTTTTAATCTCTGGGTGCGAAGTTTCTTTTCTCCTCACCCTCTTCTCCCTCTATTCGTCTCCGGAGGCGACAGGAGAGCAGTGAGTGCAAATAGTCTGAAATGTGTTGCAGACATGTCACAACAGATCTGCCAAGACGGAGAAGAAACACATTTACAATTGTTCATCTCGAGTCCAAATCACTCCACAATACAACGTACAATTACTGGCGCCCATTATGCACTGTGCTTTTGAAATGGGCCGAATGACAGGGAAGAACGCTGTCGTCTACATACTTATCGGGAGATGCGTGTTTGGTTTGCAATAGTGTGCAATGGATATAATAGCCGTTCTTTAGCTTCTTCTTTATGCTAGCACCAATGCTGACACTAAGAACGAGTCTAGGGGCCACAGTGAATTTCTACATGAATGCAAATACCATGCTGCAGAGTTTATCAAGGGTTAATTGAAATAATTGCTCCTTGTAACATTCTGAAAGAAGGAAATAAAAAGACAACAAAGCTAACATAACTCATGAATAGTTTTGGAGAGTGTTCTTTGGGCTCTTACACAGATTATTCTTCAATTGTTAGATATGTTTAATGCCTAAACTAGACAAATAAACAGCATGACACAATCAGGTGGCTTTCCCTTCACCAGAAAAGTTATAAATGACTGTATTCTGTTATAATCACACACCCAATTCACCAGGAACAGCTCATTTGTTGTAGCTACTTTCCTGTGCCAGTTTCTCTTCTTTGCTCCTGTGAAAAATGAAGCGTGGAGTGTGGCGTATCGGTGGGCGTCTGTGCGCGTCCATCTGGCTCGACCCCTGTTCATCTCCTCCAGCTCTGAGGCACATATGGGTCTCTCACACACACACACAGCGCTCCGTACCAAGGAACAGCTGAAGACACCTCCCCACCCCCTCCCTCCGCCGGACCCTCGTCCTGCCGCGCTGCACGACTCATCCAGGTGTCCGCTCCCTTCCCCCTGGCAGGATCACGCCTCCTCATCGCATATGGGTCAACAGTTTAAGACCCATTACATGAAAGTCTTTGATAAAGTGCAAAACATGGTGTCATTGATGAATGCAAACTGGCAACCAAAAAGTCCTCTTTCATTATGGGCCTCCCTGAGGTTTCTCACCTTTTCTCACTGGGTTTCTGAGTAGTTCCTTGCAGATTCAGGAGGGTCTAAGAACAATGATGATCCGGTACATGTATCAACCTTTCTGGTTAATGTTGCATTTCCTGTCTTTCGAACTATTTGATTATCTGATATCTGTTGTTGGCAAATCCACAACTTTGTAAAGTCCTCAGAGACAACTTCTGTGGTGATTTATCGCTCTACTGTACTCTGCTTTCCCCTGATTTGGAGTGTTTCTTCTGTCCCTGTTTAACTGGTGCAACGTCCTGCTTTAGTCCCTCTTGGCCCTGGTTCTATCCAGGCTGAGCTGGTACTAAAGTGTTGTAACTAACTAAAGTGTTGATTGGTCAGTGGGCTGCTGGAAGCCATGATTACCAAGTAATTTCCCTATACTGTATTGTTGTGGGTAGGTTACTTGTGGTACTGTACCAGATTCTAAAGCATAATCGAAAAACAACCAGGTCAAGTAGAGTAGAGTAGAATAAGGTAGGCTCAAGTAAACAGGGCTTCAGTTAAATATTTGACCGCCAATCCCAGTTAAAACCACATTGGAAAAGCAAGACACACAACATGGACTAAAGACAAAAACACAATAAAACAGAAAATAGAAATAACAAAACAATAAGAAAGAAGCACACCAAGCATTTGAACCCTTGAACGCAGTATAACAAGAAAAACTGAAGCACTCCCGGGACCAGACACGGCTCCATTGAGGAGCCCAGGTGTTGAAGCCACCTTTGCTGGTTTAAGGATACCCGTAGTAGCAGTAGTGCCCTATCCCCTATCCACGCTGGTTTAATTTCCAGTCCCCTGTTTAACAAACTGAATTACCCTGGAGGCAAATACATGCAGTATTTACTCTGGAGTCAAAATCCAATGCAAGCTTCACCAACTCTTAATGGAAATCAGGGTCAGAAGTCTAAATATCTCGTGCTACAAATTGCTCAAAAACTGTCAATCTAACAGGCCCACTTACAGAAACAGTACAGCACTAACTACTCTTTTTGGGAGAATCATCATGATATTTCTGACCTTGATTTGACTTTATTTTTCCATTCTCTATGTTGGCATATAGAAAGGAATGCGTGGGTGCTCATCATGGATGTTTGAAAACCAGAGGAGACGAGTCCAAAGGGTCTATGTAGGCCTGTCACGATAACAAATTTTGCTGGACGATTAATTGTCTCAGAAATTATTGCGATAAGCGATTATATTGTCGTTCTGAGATCATTTGCATCGATTACAATGATAATGCAGGTACACCTTTTCAAAGAGAAATAAACTTTTATTTTTAACGAATATTTAACGCTAGAACACAATAAATTAACAAACAACCAAAAACAATAAATAAAATGGACTCAGTCTCTTAACAAAAAATGACCAGGAATAAAACTGCCAGGACCTTTGTAAAGAAAATATGAAACAGATGCCTCAAATGTCAATAATTTTTCAGACTTTATGGCAGATTACGAGAAAGAAATACCAACATGTTGACTTTGTGTGGCTTAAGACAGGATCTCTCAGGAGTAGTCCCACCTCCCCACACACCAGGCGAATGACAAGTGACTGACATGTGGGTCCACCAATGGGGCGTACAGAAGTCCTGCTGCGGTAGCGCCCACCGGAAGTAGCGGGGCGGGCTTTGATGCTAACAGCTAAGCTAGCGGGTTTTTTGTGTAAAGTTCTACTCCAAGAATGCAAGTCTGCAGCATCTCTATGTTCAGAGACCTTCTAGAGACTTTATATAACAGCAGTATGTGTTCACGGAGGTGCGCCATAAGTTTATTTTATTGGTATGATACGGTACTTCTGCATAGGCAAACACGCTAACGCTAGCTGCGCTAGTATAGTCACTAAACAAGCCTGAATGAGAACTCAGCTGCCGGCATATGTTCACAACTACTGTGTCCCCCATTGTCAATCCTGGTTAAGTCCTGGTTTAGGTCCTGTTTTGGCTATTTTGTATTTTTGAGTAATTTCCGTCTGCTTGCTAGACCGCTAATGTTCCCGTGACCACTTTGCGGCTCTCTGACCCGAGAGAGACGGGGGAAACAAACAAGCATGCAAATGGGATTTATCGCGGCCAGAAAAGTTATTGAGCAAATTTTATTTATCGTGCGATTAATTGATTTATTGACTATCGCGACAGGCCTAGGTCTATGATTCTACTACTGCTTGACTTCTGCTGGATGCTATTTCTGAAAAAAAGTGCAATTCTCAAGAGTTATTGGAAGATAGAAATGTTTAAGATCCAAAAAAGAGCAAAAGAAACATGGGGACAAAGGACACAGACAGCACATTTGTGCGAGAGTGCAGTTTCTGTGGACCCAGGAGCTCTGAATAGCGCTTATTAAGCATGGAGGCTCTTTGTATCTATATGTATGTATGCGTGTGTGAGAGTGTATGCGTGTGTGAGTGTGTATGCGTGTGTGAGTGTGTATGTGTGTGTGAGTGTGCGTATGTGTGTGTGTGTGTGACAGCGTGATATATTGAAACACACCTCTGTGGAACAGCTGCAATGATGAGACAGAGAGTAGGGAGTAAGAGGTGTCTTCTGCCGTACCCACACACTTGCACACAAACTTGGCCCGCGCTGAGCCAAGAAGTCCTTTATTGTATTACCGAGAGAGGCCTGAGACGAACGAACAAAGGTGCGCGAGGAAAGAGAGAGAGAGATGAATTTGTTTTGACTGCTTCGGTGGACTCAGCTTTTTAACACACAGTTGCTTTTTCCCTGCTCTTCTTTTCATGCTCTTTGTGCCTTTGTACCTTTGTGTAACTATATATAAAATGTCAAGAAGATAACTAACTTTTCTGCGACTGAGTTGTATGACTTGTCTGTTTTTGGCTCATTGGAAAAGAGTTCCTTTTTAACAATAATCTTGTGAAATGTTCAATCAATCTAGAGAAGTTAGGTCTAGTGTTCGGATAATGTGTTGTCTGGTCCTGCTTAAGCCTGGTTCACACGGCAGGATATTTTGGCCGATTTAGACCCGATTTACCCCTTACGACAATCTTAAGAAACGCTCCGATTTCCGTAACAAATTCTTACAGATTATCCTGCCGTGTGTGGTGTGTTAAGACTGCACTCGTCGCTCGGAAGGACATCGGGACTGCTCCCGATCTCAAATCGGGGATATCCAACATGTTGGATTGTTTTGGCCCGATTTCTCTTCGTTTGTGGTGTCCCCCGAGGATAGACGTGCGCGTTGCCATGACTGCGGCGTGTAGCCAATCAGAAGACGAGACGAGGCGGTGAGGAAACGCCTCCATATCACGATGTAGCAAGTATAGTCCATGCTCGTGTTGTCTACACTTCTTTGACCATCGCCTTTTCTTTTGATTACGTCTTTTCTCCGGTAAAAACAAACTATCGCCAATGCATCCTCTTCGTCCGCCATGTGTGTTTACTCTGAAGTCACGCTTGATCTCGCAAAACCTGAGATTTCCGTCTGATCTGTGAATACTCGGCGTGATTTTTGCCGTGTGGCTGCGCACCACACACTGTACGACCAAAGTGGTTAGACCCGTGATTTTTTATCTCCCTGTGTGGGGTCTCACACAGAGAAAAATCGGCCGACAATTTTAAAATCGTCTCGTGTGAACCAGGCTTTACATTGTCATTGAGGGAAACTGCAGGGCAGCTCCCAGGGGAATCCTCTTCTAGGCTATTGCTATAGCCACCGGCAATTGGTATTAGCCCACAAAGCAAATTTAAGGTTAGTATGGGTGAAAAAATGCAAGACATTTCTCACTCTTATTGAACAGTGACCTTGTGGTGAAGCAGGGGGTAGTCATGAAAGTGGGGGAATGTTTTGCCCATAAGCCAATAATTATTCACAGCAAAAACACCCAGTTTTAACCTCAATTGGGATCAGTCCTTCCTGCTGTAGATCCAAGACTCAGGCTGTAAATCCAGGACTGAGTCTATAGTTCCAGGACTCGGGCAAAAAGGCAATACCAGCACAATGCAGTGGGCTTCATGCAAAATGTTCCCCTTTCAATTCGATCCCACGTTGTTATTTTATTACGGAGATAAGGGGAGCGATATTGGGAGGGTGACAAAAATGGAGAAAGACAGTGAGTAAAAAAAGTCTCCAGAAGAGACGTGGAGAGGGAGACAGATAGAAGAGGAAGAAGAGATTGAATAGATGAATGTGATTTATCTATAATGAAATCAGCCGTGTCTGTATGGGCTACGGAGCACCATTCAGACCCATTTCTGCTTTACACACAGATTTAGCTGTTTAATATTCCCAAGATCAGTGACAGCAGATAGACCGCCCCGTCCGTCCGAGCAACTGGGAGGACTACTTGGAATAAGAGCTTAATTCATCTCACCAGTTACAACTTGCGGCAGTGATAGTTGAACACACACTACATGCCGTAGTGTGCTTTAAATTGGGAAATCAAACCCCAGCAGAAAGATTCGTGTTCAAAATCAGACTACATAATTCATTTAAACTCAATGTATTGGTCTCTCGCCCTAAACCACAACAGCACTCGTCTCGTAGGACTTTACAATGTTGTGGATTCACCAACAACAGATCAGATTGGGACAGGGATCTACACCTTTTTTTTACACATAAAAAACATTCGATCAGATTCAGATTAATGTTGTTTGCCATTTGCCATTCACAAACTGAGAGAGGCCAAAAGTACATGAATGTGAAAACTCTTGATAGAAGCAATTCGTTTTGAGAGCGAGGAACTAGTCACATGCATTTTAATACTCTCTGGTATGCAAACACTGTCTATTCTCTTTCATAGTTTGAATTATCACGTTTGTGTCACAGAAGCAAACACAACATTATGGGTGCAGACATGTCTTTGTTCAGTTTATTTCTTGTGCACTTCAAAAGAGCTGTGTTTTGTTTCTGCACCAAGTTCAGAAGACATAAAAGAATACACACACGGCACATGAATGCCAGTACGGCCAACGGTTTGTACAGTGTGCTGTGTGGGCATCCTCAATCTCTCTCTCTCTCTCTTTTTCTCTCTGTGTGTGCCTACCTTTTATGTCCGTCGAGGCGTGAAGCTCTGGCCTCCACACACACACACACACACACACATACATACATTCAGACTGCCCCGGGCCAACTCACTCACCCATCCCACAGTGAACCACGCACTCGGCATCACCACATTGCCCCCGGACATGCATTCGGTCCAAGGAAGCCACTTTTTCTTACTCCTCAAGTTGTTTGTTTGAGAGGATTTTACGCAGCGCCCTTGGCATAAAAACACATTGCTTTTGAGAGACAGTATTCGTGATTGTGTGCTCACTGCTCCTCTGGGCATGGCATCACAACATATACATTATCACTCTCTGTTTCTGCTCATTGAAGTCACAGCCATGGCAAAAGGCTGTGGACCTCGAGCCAGTTCCAAACGGCTTACTTGCCAAAAATGTCACTGTACTTACTCACTGCTATTGCTTTCCCATTAACATACCCTCTTTCATCCCTATATTGTAGAATTGAATTTAGCCTGACTGAAAGAAGTGATAAAACAAAATATATTATTTTTGATGGCTTTGTAGTATTTTATTTGTTCCTTACAGGTAAACATTTAAATTACTGGGATTTAAGGCAGACAGTCCCTTCCAAATTTAGATTTCAATCATTGGGATTTTGTTCTGCGGCCTTTGTTTGATAGTTCAGTTCAAGTACAAGAATTTATAAAAGTATTGTGATATTTAGATTTTAAAGTAATTAAACCTTTATTGTGAGATGGATCTACTCCCTCAGACAAACAGGCTGTAGATTCAGGACTGAAGCTGTAGATCCAGGTTTGAGGCTGTAGATGCAGGACTGAGGATCTACTACGGTGATGTCCACTCTTAATATAGACTCAATGGACGTCATTCGTAGATATTAGTTGGCAATCGCAATAATTGTGTAATTAATCAAATCACTTATTATATTAAAACATACACAGTGTACTATGTGCTTTCACAACTGTTGTATGTTATCCCTTCGAATCAGCAGTCGTCTCAGAGTAGTTTACAAAGTTGTGGATTCACCAACAACAGATCAGAAAATCAAACAGTTCAAACTCAGGACATGCCATTAGGAGCCATTGGTCCATAGGCAGTGGGATGACCACTGTCCAGAAGAAAAGCATAGTTAGTTTCATGTGTTTATGAATGTGTTCATAGTGTCTTTGGCGTTGGTGCATATTCTCCCAGATTGATGTAAATGGGTGTAAATCAAAGGACAGGGCTCCATCAGTGCTGCTCCTGCACACTTTCCTATCATGCTTTGATTTAGAAGAAATTACAGTCATTACCAGGCCTTTAGCGTCACCGTGAATGCTGGCTAACTGCTGCACACTGACTATCTGTTTATGCTGAAAGGATAGAAATGTCTGCCATTGGAAGACAAAGTGGGTTCTTAATGGTGCAAAAATGGCCAACTGGTTTGATCTGGTCTTTCATCATGGCTCGGGAGATACTTCTGGTTGTCTGTCACTATCAAGCGTCCCCTTTGCCCCCCCCCCCCCTGTCTTTTCGCCTGCGGGACGCTGGAGTGGAGTCTATCTTTCCTACAAAGCTCCTTGTCGACTTTGATTATTTCCATTATTGTGAGCAAGAAGAAGACTGTGTTAGCTGCGAGTGCAAAGAATTACCATGTACTCTTAGTGGTATGCATTAAGGCACGAGTCCTCAAGCAGAAGATCCAGTGGAGAGTGACGCATTTATTTTGGCCCAAAACAATGATAATGAGACTATTTGCCCTATCCCTCTGCTGCCACCAGAGTGAGGTGTAGAATGTATTTATGTCTTCTACAAATTTGAAAATTACATTTGATTGTTAAATAAGGTAATTTTACTTGAGGAATTGTCAAAACTAATCCACAACCTTTATTTTAAAGGCAGAAAACTGATCTGATTTTAGTGGGACAATGACGTCATACTGTTACAGGACTGGATAATAGGATATTAGACAAGGCAAGGGAAGTGTATTTGTATAGCACAGTTAAAGTGATTGTCTGGAGTTTGTCAGAAGAAAGAGAGAGGTACAGGACTTGAAAAAACGACCCAAGCTCCCTCCCCCTTCCTTTCTGATTGGTCTATGCCTACGTTTCCGTAACACATTTAAATGTTAATCTGAGAACACGTTATACTTTTCCATTATTAATACACATGCACAGAGGTTTTCAGAATTATTTGTTTTCAAGGCAAAAATAATGTTTTAATGCACGGAAAAAGCGATTGTGGTAAACCCGGAAGTAGCTATTAACGTTGATTGAACATTATATGACACATCTGCAGAGGATCTGATTATGGATTTAGGTTCAGTATATAAATGGGTAACTCAGAATGGGATGTTCAGAATTCTTTGTTAAGTTTTCATGAAGTTCCAGAGCCTATAAAGGCTTAATTCAGAGGTACCGCGAAACTGAGCATGTGCGCAGCTACGAGCATCAGCGCCGATGATTGACAGCCCTTGGCATCACTTGATTGGTTAACCTGGACGGCATCATTTCTAGCTATAGCTAAGAGAAGGGAAGGTGGGACTTACCCGTAATATTAGAATTTTATTTAAGGCCAGGAGGTCAATTGAAAACAATTCATTTAAAATGTGTAATTCATTTAGAGATCACTTTAATACCATAGACCAGGGGTCGGCAACCCGCGGCTCCGGAGCCGCATGCGGCTCTTGAGTGCTCCTGGAGTGGCTCCTGGAGCCTTTTCAAAAATGTCTGAAAATGGAGTGTGAGGGCTATATTTTATTTCTAGTTTGAATGTGGTTTCTGTAGAAGGAAAAACAATCTTTACGTTTTTAAATGCTGTAAAAATATGTATAAGTAATATCTAATTTCAACATTTCTGTCACGTAGTGCGTCATATCCTATGACGCGCTGTCACGCGGCCCCGCCCCATGCGGCCGCTGCTGTAAACAAACCGGCGTGTGTGCATCATAGACTGTAGGTGCGCATGGATCCCAAAGCTAAAACGAGAAAGATTCGATAACAAGACTGGACTAAGAATGAGAATGAACATTTTCTTTCAGTCAATGAGGAAGGACTGCTTCATGTTTGTAATGAAAAGTTTTGTTGCAACACGAGGAACAAAACGTCGTAAACGGTGATTACGTGAAGGATTCATTCATCAAAAATTCAGAGCACCTATTTTCAGACTTCAAAACCTTCTCAAAGACGGTGAAAGAAAAGGCCATTAAGGATTTTAATTCAGCTCCAGCAAACTTCAGCCTGTGACGTGATGGACATGAGCAGACAGTGATGCAGGTGTGTGACCTCTGAGCCCAAAGCAGATTGATTTACTGTATTTCAACCTGGAGAGACTACAAGAGACGAGATGCGTTTAAGAGTTGTTTATTTTATGGATTGAGTTCGTTTATTGGTTTGGAGCTTAGGCCCCGGCTGTGGCCGTGCTCTGGAGAGATCTGCGCCTGGGTGCAGATCATGATCCCCCGGGGCCTAGACACTGGTGGTGGCAACAAGGCAAGGTGAATGTGAGAGTGAAGAAATCCTGAGGCGGAGGTGGGGAGGAGGTGGTTGCAGCTTGAAGTCCGTTTGGTGAGCTGTGCTCTGCTTTGCTCTTAAACGCTGGCTTGATTGACACGGCTGCGGGGAGTTGATTAAGACAGGCTGAGTAAGGCGTGGTCAAGCCTGGCGTGATAACGTAGGTAGTCTACCATACTGAACCTCCGCTTAAGCTCCATTTCAACCTGGAGAGACTACAAGAGACGAGATGCGTTTAAGAGTTGTTTATTTTATGGATTGAGTTCGTTTATTGGTTTGGAGCTTAGGCCCCGGCTGTGGCCGTGCTCTGGAGAGATCTGCGCCTGGGTGCAGATCATGATCCCCAAAAAGAGAGCTTGGCTAGCGATGCGTTTGCCATGACTTGGTTGCTGCGTTTATGGAAGGCGCATGGTGTGAGTGACTGTTTCCGTGCGCGAGCTCGGCTCTGGCGCTAGGCGTTGGCACGCGCACGAGCTCGGCTCAAGTGCGCGGCGTAATGCCCGGGCGCGAGCTCGGCTCTAGCGCTAGGCGTTGGCACGCGCACGAGCTCGGCTCAAGTGCGCGGCGTAATGTCCGTGCGCGAGCTCGGCTCTAACGCTAGGCGTTGGCACGCGCACGAGCTCGGCTCGAGTGCGCGGCGTAATGTCCGTGCGCGAGCTCGGCGCTAGCGCTAGGCGTTGGCACGCGCACGAGCTCGGCTCGAGTGCGCGGCATGCTGGAAATGAGGAGTTGCCACCACCAGGAGATGCATACGTACTTATATGAGAGGAGGCGCTGGGCTGCCAGAACGGATGAATGTGGTAGAGAACTGGGGACCGAGCTCCTGGAGAGATGATTGAGGGAGTCCCAGGGCAGCAGTCCAAGTGGCTGCTCCTATCCGGAAGGAGTGGCGGGTGTAGAGAAAGGAAGAGAGGTTACATGCAGGGAGCAGAGGTTTTGAATTTGTTCAGACCAGGGGGTCGTCGAGGGATTGTTTAAGGAGTAATTATAGTCTATGAATGTTGATAAAATGTCCATAGATGTTGTAGAATGTTAAAGTATCCTGGATCATCACCACGGGCCTTCTAGTTGGACACTAACTGTCCAGACCCTCCTGCATGGCAAGGAAAACTCACAAAACCCCGTGGGGAAAAAAGTGAGAAACCTTCGGAAGACCCTACATAGAGAGAGGGAATCCACTCCACGGACAGACAGGCTAGTCGTCCAGGACCTAAACTACAGAACAAGGACCATGCCAATACTTCTTTAAGGATCTTCTTATGAGGGTGGAGCAGTGTGACTCGAAGTGGATTTTAGAGAATGTATTTAATGCCGATGTAGATGAGGCAGTGACGGCAGTACCCGCGATGCTGATGTCCAGAGACTGAGAGTGTGCAGTGAGAGGGAAAGGAGAATGCTGAATGAAGGATGAACTGCTGGTGTTTAGAGCGCTGATATTCGAACATGATTCCACTTGGGGAGACTAGAAGGTGAAAATGAGATTCATGAAGTACACTTACCCAGGAAGATTGATGTTCGATAGGAGATCTCTGGACCCCCAAAAACCAACGCACGAGGGCCCGGTCAGAATAAGGGCCAGGGTGCGTCAGGTAAGGCGAAGCGTGAGACAGGCCCGGCAGCAGGAGCCGCACCAGGAGACCAGGAGAGAATATGCCTGGGGAACATGAGAAGGAGCACCGCCTACAGCCACTCAGAGTGCACGCAAACCGTGGCGGGCAGTGCTGCACACCAAAAGCCAATGAGTGCGGCCTGGGGAAGATAGCCGGCCAGGTTTGAAGGCCACGCCGACAGTACTCATGCAGTCTTAGCAGGCCAGCGTTGCAGCAGGCCACCGTCGCGGCGTTGTAGCAGAGCTTTGGTGCGGCGTTGCGGCATCGCGTTCCTGCGAAGCTGAAAAGAGAAACCTCGAACCACTATCACTCGAGTGAAAAGGAACAACGGGCAGTGTCAGACCGCGTCTTCAGTCAGACCGCGTCTTCAGTCAGACCGCGTCTTCAGTCAGACCGCGTCTTCAGTCAGACCGCGTCTTCAGTCAGACCGCGTCTTCAGTCAGACCGCGTCTTCAGTCAGACCGCGTCTTCAGTCAGGCCGCGTCTTCAGTCAGGCCGCGTCTTCAGTCAGGCCGCGTCTTCAGTCAGGCCGCGTCTTCAGTCAGGCCGCGTCTTCAGTCAGACCACTGACCTGATCCTTCGATGCCGGCTCTTCCCGTCATTGTGAAGCAGAACTCTCCTAGCGTTGGATTGTTCACCCACCAATAGGGAATGCGAGTCCATGGTCGACACTGGTTCCACGATGAATGGATGAGAGCACACGAATGCGTCGAAGCATGAGGTCGAGAATGCGGCAGGAGGCGGAGACCGACGTGGAAGCGTGTGCGCCGACCGACGTACGGCGATGGAGCGTGCGGCCACCGACGTGTGCTGCGATGAAGCGTGCTGCGTCAAAGCGTGCGGCGTCGTTGAAGCGTGCTGCCTCAAAGCGTGCTGCCTCAAGGCGTGCGCCGTCGTTGAAGCGTGCGCCGTCGTTGAAGCGTGCGCCGTCGTTGAAGCGTGCGCCGTCGTTGAAGCGTGCGCCGTCGTTGAAGCGTGCGCCGTCGTTGAAGCGTGCGCCGTCGTTGAAGCGTGCGCCGTCGTTGAAGCGTGCGCCGTCGTTGAAGCGTGCAGCGTTGTTGAGGCGTCAAGGCGTGCGACATCCAAGCGAGCGGCGTCCAAGCGAGCGGCGTCGTTGATGCATGCGGCTGCGTCAAGGCGTGCGCCGGCGTCAAGGCGTGCGCCGGCGTCAAGGCGTGCGCCGGCGTCAAGGCGTGCGGCGTCCAAGCGAGCTGCGTTGTTGATGCGTGCGCCATCGTTGATGCGTGCTGCGTCAAAGCGTGCTGCGTTAAAGCGTGCTGCGTCAAAGCGTGCTGCGGCGTAGCGTGCGGCGTTGTTGAGGCGCCAAGGCGTGCCGCGTCAAGGCGTGCGCCGCCCAAGCGGAGTCGAAGCGTGGAGTCGTCGAAGCGTCGTCGAAGCGTGCGGCCACCGAAGTGGCGTCACCGAAGCGTGCGGCCACCGAAGTGGCGTCGGCGAAGCGTGCGGCCGCCGACGTGTGCTGCGATGAAGCGTTGAAGTGAGGCCGTTGAAGCATGCCTGAAGGCCAACGCACTGGTTAAAAGTGCTGGTTGTCGAACAGTACAGAGGGGCTCGGCCGCGCTCCGACCAATCAGAGCAGCTCATCAGACACGGACAGCCGGGAGGCAATACAGTGGGCAAAACTTACAGTCCACGGTCAAATAGACAGCGCAAAGGCCAAGCAGACGACAAATGTTATAGTCCATGGTTACAACTGACAGCCTGAAGGTCAATGCAGTGGGTAAATGTTCAGACCATAGTCAAACGGACAGCCTGGAGGTCACTGCATTGTGTAGAATGTTCATCCCATGAGTAAAACGGACAGCCAGAAGGCCAATACAGTGGTTAAAATGTGCGGTCCATGGTGAAAACGGACGGTCTAAATGCCAACGCAGATGGTAAAACGAACAGCCTGCAGACAATGCATCGGGTAAAAACACAGCCTGCGAGCCAATTCGGCGGGATTAACTGACACGCCGCAGTTCAGTGCAGTTCATGGTAGTGGGGAAAACAACGAAACGGACACTGTACCGTGAGAGGAGGCAGGGAGACGGGTGGGCAGAGGCAGCAGATGACGGCAGGCAGACAGAAGTCTCGTTCCCGGTATGGAAGCGGCAGGGTGCGCGGAGCCTGGCCGCGAGCGCAGCGGCCACGGGGAGACGAGCGGCAGCGAGTCCGCAGGAGAGGACCCGCGGTGGAGACACAGCGACCATGGCGCGCAGCCCCAAACATGTGATGTTGAAGAGGAGCCGCGACCATGCAGGACGAACAATGTGCGAAGCGTGAGTAAACAAAGTGACGAAGAGCAACCCATTGCAGCTTGAAGTCCGTTTGGTGAGCTGTGCTCTGCTTTGCTCTTAAACGCTGGCTTGATTGACACGGCTGCGGGGAGTTGATTAAGACAGGCTGAGTAAGGCGTGGTCAAGCCTGGCGTGATAACGTAGGTAGTCTACCATACTGAACCTCCGCTTAAGCTCCATTTCTACAATTGCATGAAGGCAAAAAAATGGAAGTTAAACTAAAGCAGAGTTGTCACGTGTTGCGTCATTCACGACACGCGTGGTGCGACACGCTGCAGTGAAAATACACATTTGATAATCATGAATGATTATTATGTATTTGTAGCCTTTACTTTGTCATTTAGATATTAGGCTAATATAGCTAATACATCTTGCAGCCTGTGTTACCTTCATAAAAGCCTTATACAAGGCTGTTATTTTTTTGCGGCTCCAGACGGATGTTGTTTTTAGTTTTTTTGTCAATTATGGCTCTTTGAACATTTTGGGTTCCCGACCCCTGCCATAGACTGTTCATAAACAGGCAAGAGGAGAAGCCTTTCTCACATTATCATGAAGATTTTAGTTGCATGAACCTGAAACGCTGCTCCCCCCATGTTAAGTCCTGACTCTGGGCACAAGCAGGAGGCCAGTCCCTGTGCTCCTCAGAGTTGGTTCTTTTGGCATAAACACAGCTCCTGAGATGATAAGGGATGTGTCTCTCGTTTGAATTAAGAAAACAGTCATTTCCACCTTATGCAGACATAGATTCACACTGAAATTCAAACTATTCAACTATTTGCTAAAGAAAGCTCTATAGATCTCACTGTTGCTGCGTCTCAGAACTCACTGTGTTAAGCAAAGGCTGTATATTAAGTCATTATTGGGTGGGCGGGATATTGACCCAGGGGGAGGACTTGGCTAATGAACGCTATAGACTGGTGATTAATGAACACGGCTCGTCTCTACTTGTTTTCTATTATCAGTCTCCAAAACAAGAACAAACACAAACAGTGATAATGACTTGGCACTCAGAGCAGCGTACATGTGGCCACAATGGAAGCCCTGTGTGTGTACAGGAAAGTGACTAATGAGTAAAAAAAACAAAAGAGAAAGTACAGTATATGAGGCAGAGGACAAGCAGCGCGGTGGGAACGTTTATGGATGTAGGCCAGCGCTCACAGGGGCAGAAGGTAACAACACGTCATTGTTCTGGGTACAGGCACAACCACAGCGTGTTCCAACCTGTCGCAGTGTGAGAGAGTGTAATGTTATAGCTCCTCCAGCGGAAGATACTGTCTCTGCCAAACATCATTCACCCCATTTCCACCTCACATAGATAATCATACAAGTCAATATGTAGAAAGTCATCTCTATTCCATTCAATTCATTGTATTTGTGTATCGCCCTAAATCAGAGCTGCAGTCGCCACAAAGGACTTGACAAAGTTGTGGATTTGCCAACAATAGATCAGAGAATAAAATAGATCCAACACAGGAAATGCAATATTAACCAAAAAAGTGAGAAAACTCAGAGAGACCTATATTGAGAGGGAGATCCGCTCGCACAGATAGGCTGTAGATCCAGGACTGAGGCTGTAGATTCAGGACTGAGGCTGTAGATCTAGGACTGAGGCTGCATATCCAGGACTGAGGCTGTAGATCCAGGACTGAGGCTGTAGATCCAGGACTGAGGATGTAGATCCAGGACTGAGGCTGTAGATCCAGGACTGAGGCTGTAGATCCATGACTGAGGATGTAGATCCATGACTGAGGCTGTAGATCCAGGACTGAGGATGTAGATCCAGGACTGAGGCCATAGATTCAGGACTGAGGCTGTAGATCCAGGACTGAGGCTGTAGATCCAGGACTGAGGATGTAGATTCAGGACTGAGGCTGACCTTCAAGATCTAAACTAGTTCAACTCATCAATTATAAAGTT
This sequence comes from Knipowitschia caucasica, assembly GCA_964034765.1. Lineage (NCBI taxonomy): Eukaryota > Metazoa > Chordata > Actinopteri > Gobiiformes > Gobiidae > Knipowitschia > Knipowitschia caucasica. The sequence goes on from OZ035839.1 coordinate 29,405,648, forward strand.
ATCGTTAATTACAAACCCTAATGTCAAACGTGGACGGCAATGATTTCAATAAATGTTGAAGCCTCTTGCAATTTATTCTTTCAAACAACAAGAATATTTAGCAATTGGAACGCTTGTCTGGAAAACACTAATTTGAGCAATCTGGGGCTCATCTGAATGTTACAAATGAGATCAAACCATTATCTGCCTGGCGCAGTGGGCCCGTGTGGAGCCTGCAGCTTTGTTTGTCTTGGTTCAGATTTCTGCTCCAGCGATGGCCCTCTTCATGGCCCTGGCTCGAAAGGGGCCCTTCTTGGGTTGAGTCCTTGTGCCTTTGGGCTATAGGCCACAGTCGCTCCAAATGTGCACTCGCAACTGGACATTTCAGTGTCAAACACAGCATCCTGAAAAACACAAATTAGGGCAACTCTCCAATTTATAAGAGCAGGATTCTTCACTGGACAACAACAATGTAGTGATAGAGACATGGGCGTGCCTAAAACTGTGGCAGAGAGCTGAGTAACAAACAAAGAGATAAAGACCACAACAATACCACTCAGATGAATGCTCTTTATTGGAAAATATTGGGGGTAATTTAGGAATGCAGGAATCCAGTTTGATATGTGTTGTTATCCTCAGGTTGAGCAAGAGCTTAGACTAGAGAGAGTATTTCAGTTCCATGTCATCTATCAACTTCCACCAGCCCTACTCTACTCTACTCCACTCTACTCTACCTGGTTGCATTTCCATTACTCTTTAGAATCTGGTACTGTGACCTTGCACAGTACCAGATTCCCCAGAACAACCCAGAACCAACCAGTGCCCGGGGAAATTCCCTGGAAACCATGGCTTCCAGCAGCACTCTGGGCAATCAATGTCAGTTCAAACACTTTGGTACCAGCTTGACCTGGATAGAACCTAAAGTAGGGTAGAGTAGAGTAGAGTAGAGTTTTTGTGGAATCAATATTACGTGTTGTTTGAACAGAAAGCGTCTGTAAAATCAGACAACAAACGACTCTCAATCTTATTAGAAAACATGTTATCTTTAGTGTAAGAAAGAGCCCTGAGAGTTACTATTTGACCCTTTGAACTGAGAACTCAGAGCAAGGAACTAGTTAGATTGATTTAAAAAAAGTTTTTCAAAGTTAAGTACCCCAGCTTTAAATGTTATTGCTTGGGAATTTCGCTTGAAAGAATGAGGCGATGACATCACAGTGACCCTCTGTGTTAGTCAATGGCCTTCCCCCTTACAAAAGCAAGGCATGCCATTAGTTAATTGTGCTGGCGTGGTCTGTGTGCTTTAAGGGATTTAGACTTGCAACCCCTCTCCTTTATTCCTCCGAACCACTAAACCTCAAAGCCTGCAAAATGTCTTAGGACTGGATACAGAGACAGACGTGTTCCACAATGATGTCTGGTATCTGTAGTGGTGTGTGGCCTGCGGCGCTGCTCTCAAACCGTCTGAGTCACCAACCTGTTGGACTCACTTCCTGCTCTCAGCTTTGTCATTTATTAACACACTCACACACACACACACAGACAGACTCATGCACACACACACATGCACACACACCGACAGACTCTCTGCACACACACACAACACACACACACATATTGTCATAGCTCCATTGACTGAGCACTCCCTGTAGGCGTCTGTCACTCCCAAAGGCCACTCCTTAGCTCCCAGTTACAAGAATATTTCAGTGTGGGATTCAAGTGGCTGCTGCCTCCGTGACCCGACAATGGATGAAGCGGAAGAAAATGGATGAATGTATATACTCAAACAGAATACCACTGAGATTAGAAAGAAACAGTTCTTTCTAATATTGCTGATTTTCATTGATTTTTTATTAGGTATCTGTCTGTTGTAATTGTGCCTGTTCCGTGTAGATTCAGATGATCATAGCATCAGCCTGGCATATCCCTATGCTGTGTAGGTTTGCTCCGGGTGCTCCGGGTACACACATTTAATAGTGCCTCCTATCTCTGGTCTCTCTCTTTGGCCTCTCAGGTATCTCTCTCTGGTCTCTCTCAGGCCTCTCCCTCTCTCCCTGGGGCAAGAGAGATGATGGATTAAAAAAATGTATATTGATTTTCGGGTTGGGGTTAGTCATGATACATCTCAATAATGTTTTGTTTTCCCGGGGATATTCCATCTGCTTATAATCTATTTAATATCACATTTGTACCGTGCTCCTTTAAATAATAAAACCCTAATGTCGCAATTTTGTTCTAATCAAAGTCTGTGTTTGTGGCATTATTGAAATCAGTCTAAATGAACATAATTTGCTCTAAAAGCTTATTTTGAAAAGAGCAGAAGCTTCTTTAATTTTCCCTGTCATTAAACTCAAAAGCGTCTCCACAGTTTTCTTCATTCACGGTTCTCAAAAAATCCCTCTTCTCACACACACACACACACACACACACACACAAACATGCGCGCACTCACAGAAACATGCTCTATTTCCCTGCTGTAAAGTTAATAACAGTTGTCCTCGGGCCGGTTACAGCTATCGTAAAGAGACGACAACTCCCCAAACTCATTTAGCCCGCTCCCTCTCTCTCTCACTCATACACACACACACACTCACAGACACACCACCTCGCCATGCACCCGGGTCCTGTGGGGAGGCCAGTGGAGGGGGCCCAGTCACACCACGCTCCCCTCCTCCCCCTCTCCTCCTGCTCTCCCCCTGCCTGCCTGTCTGTCCTTCTGTCTCACATCCAGCAGTCAGCCCCAAGTCATGTTTGACCACATTTTACAAGGTGACAACTTGCGCACGTACTTTCTCACACAGTGTGGAATGCAGACTGTGCAAGTAGAGTGAGGAAAAGTGTTCACATTCCTGATTGTGTAACACAGTCTGTTGGAAATGTAACATACTGTATCTGTATTGTATCTGAGTCCCAGATCCCTCTCTCAATATGGGCGTCCCTGAGGTTTCTCACTTTTTTCCGACTGGGTTTCTGAGTGATGATACGTGATATGGCTGCACGATATATTGAAAAACTATTGTTTTCGCGATACTGGTGCGTGCGATATCTATATTGAAAAGATGCGCGATAAGAAAATAAAATAAAATAATATGTGTGGCTGTTGCATTACAGTGCAACAGCTACTGGAAAGAATATGTAATATATATATATACTGTATATATATATATTTTCCTTTATTCAAGACAACAAAACAGACAGACGCATCAACATTCAACAAGAACAACAAACAAACAAACAAACAAAAAATGCATTTGAAGGTCATTAATGTTGTGCTTATTGTTAGTTATTTGTCTCTTGCGTTTCAATGCAGATTTCAATTTTAGGTGACAGACAAAAATATACTAATACTAAATACTAAACACTCATATTGAATATCGCTCTAATTTCCAATATCGTGCAGCCCTAATCAGGGACATTTCAGAAATGATTTATAATCATTTCTGGACAGTGGTCATCCTGCTCTCTATGGACCAATGGCTTCTATGTGTTTATTATTAATGAATTTTCCTTATTGTTCAGCAAAGTGGACTTCTTTCTACTTTCAAGTTAAAGCTGGAGTACTTAACTTTGAAACCACAGTAAAAACTAGGGCCAGTGTGATACAAACAGTTCCATGATTGTATCGTTATATCACATCTTTAGATCTGCTATTTCAGTGAAAAAAGTGAGGACCAGCCCTCACTCAGCCAATCAGCTCTCAGTATGTAAAATAAACTATTTTGTTCTAACATGGAGCTTGTGGTGATCTGATTTGTTCACAAAGTGTTACTTGTGATGTTTGCTGTTGGGACAAACTAATATGTATGAGACACAAACAGTTAGCTCTTCCAGCTTCTATTACTGATGTATTTAGCATTGTGCAACCAACTTCCTCTTGTTGTTTGACACATTTTGTTGTACTTTGATCAGCCTACAGTCTTGGCTCTGTTTTGTGACTTTGTCTAATTCTCTTAAGGTCTGAGAATCCTTTAACAGCTGCTATTACACCTGTAATTATAGGCCACTTTTATCCGGCACCAAAACACCAGCTACACTTTATTAACAGTTGCATTTCTAAACACCTTCACGGCAAGCATCTATTCATGTTGTTTATATCTGCACTCCATCTCCGACACAGCCACGCTTTTTATTTATGCCTATTATCACTGCCGACATGCTGCTTACCTCCTCCTCACCCCCTTTCCCATAAACTAATAGCAGTGTGTAATGTATGTTTAGCTTTGCACCACTCTATGTTGTGTGATTTTTCTTTGTTTTTTGCGTCTCTATGGCTTCAACCCGCTGCGCTTTTCTTTCCCTTTTTTTCCTCCATGTCTTCTTGCCAAAAGTAAATCTCCTCCAGGACGCTAAATGCTATCGTTAGGCATGTTTTTGTAGCGCAGACAGAACTGTGTCACAGATGAAAGCGCTTCTTTCACATAATTTTTTATTGGATTTTGAAAGTCCCAGTTACATTTTCCTATTGTTATTTTAGAACTCTCCTCTGGTCTTTGATGTTTGGGTGTATTTTTATGCCAAGCCTCTCTACGAGTCCCTCTGGTATAACTGCTGTTTCAGGTTGTTCTTTGTGCGTTGCCGGAGAGAGCAGCGTTTTGTCCGACAACAGAAGTGCTTTAGTGGCATAAAAAACAGGACAAGGCTAAATCCAGGGCCTGCCAGTCCACGAACAGAGCTCTGAAGCAGGTCAGTGGACAAACGCAGGAGTCATCAGGCAGAGCAGAGTGTTACAGGACTGTGTGCTGACTCGCTAAGCTCCCGCGGCCCTGCGGTTAACCTGCTTAGAGTAGCTCCAGGCAGGGATTTTGGACAGCCCTCAATACCGTCACATGCATCGCTTATTGGGGCTGTTAGCTTGATCGTACCCTCCAAAGGATTCCTGTCTGCTTGAGCTTTGAATGGCTGCAGAAAATATAATGGAATAGAACCAAAGGAAGTGTTCAACAGAAAAATTTAATAATCAGAATCAGAATCATTTTTATTGCCACGTAAGTAACAGGAAGTCACAAACTTGGAAATTGCTTTGGCTCAGTGCAACAGTCAGAAAGAGATAATAAAAATAAAGAATAAAAAACACTTCTAACTAAAGTGTGGTTGACCAAATGACTAAAGACATACTCCAACGATTGATGATGTGATTGAGTGGGCTCAGCAAAAACATTCAAAACCATGTTTCTCCAATCTCCTTCAATTGGAGAGCTATAAAAGGTAGTGTAAAAAACTGTGGAGAACAAATGCAACGTATACTACTGTAAAGTAAACTTACATGACTTACATTAACTAAATTATAAAAAAATAAATAATAATGATTTGTCTTAAAATGTGTGGCGAGCATGATATATTATATTACCTGGATTGTGTATTCCTGCTTAAACCATACACAATCATTCCTCTTGTCATTCTCCATGACTAGGAGCCACCTGCTGCAACTTAAATCCGCATGGGCTGTACAAGAAAACATTTGAAACACACAAGGAGTTAATGCAGGGATTTTAAAACCAATGTAACTTTTATTTGTTGTCTGACAACCCCTCTCCCTCAGATCCAATAATTCAAATGCCCTGCATAATTTGCTGCTAACGGCCTCTGACTGGTATGGTATCACATTCACAGCTTCAGGCTAGGATTTCTCCCCAGCTTTCAGGTTTCCTCCTCCTCTCATTTTACCAACACATCTATTGTTTTTTGTCCCATAAGTCCCTCCCCCCCCTCTCTCTCCATTTGGCCTTGCCTTCCTTGTACAAGTCTATTTGTGTGTGTGTGTGCATACCGCCATGTGTATGTGTTTGTTCTGTGTCTTATCACAGCCGCACCAGACCTGCTTCGGCGTCCAAAACCTCAACCCTGGCCCCATTGGTTTAGAAACGCTCGTCCTCCTGCCCAGCCACACGATTGGTCAATTCAAATCTTAAGCAACGCTAAAAGGCATTATTCGAATTGTAACTCTCCCCTGGTAATAAATCCGTTTGGCTTTTGGGAAGTGATGAATGAGTGCGTGTGTAGGAAGAAGCCAAACACTAAAATGGCTGCACTATGTTTCTTCTTGGTACATACAGGTGCAAGGGCTCGCTATGCTCCACCCAAATAGCCCTCCAACACAAGCTAGCAATCATTCTGACCTCGTTCTGTCCAGCATTGATCCATTTACAGACCAGAGCGCTTTTGTTTAACTCAATGGGACGCGTCCATCTACAGTACTCCCCAGTCTGGCTTTAGAAACAGCCAGAGGTGTTTCAAATCTGAGGCAAAGTCTTCGCAAAAAGGCTAACTCAATCTTTGGGGAATGTCATCTCAGTTTGTATTAATCAGTGGAACCATAACAAGCAAAGCAGAAAACTCATACGGCCTAAAGCAGCATGCGTAAATACTACACTTTGTTTGTCCCAACAGAGTCTTCTCACAATAAAATATTGTAAACAAATCAGACCACACAACACTGTGTAAGATGGAGCCCTGTGAGTCACTATTTGCTTTAAGTGAAGCTAGTTCTATTTTTTGTAGCTTGTCTACTTTTTAAAAAGATTGAACCGAATTGTTTTATAGAGCCTGGATAGAACCATGGCCAAGATGGACTAAAGAAGGACCTGGAAAAGAAGAGTAGAGTATCTCTGAGAATAGACTTTAAAGTAGCTCTGCTTGTGTACAAGTCTTTCCACGGGCTCACACCAAAGTACATCGGTGACATGTTAGTGTCCTATGAACCAACTCGGACTCTGAGGAGCACAGGGACTGGCCTCCTGCTGGTACCAGGACTAAACATAGGGAGACAGCATTTCAGATTTATGCAGCTAAAATCTGGACCAGTCTTTTGGAAATGTGAGACAGGCTTCTTCTCCGACAATGTGAAATCCAGATTATAGACAGTTCTGTTTTGCTGAAACAACTGAAGGATTGTATGTTTACTCTTTTTAATGCACTGCAATAATTTATGATTTTAATGGCTGTAACTGTTCCTATGTAGGTTTTTTCCCCTCAGATCTTTGAGTTGCATGGTGTATGAACTGTGCTGTACAAATAAACTTACTTTTGTGCCTAGAGCACAGCTGAGCAGAGTAGAATAGAGTTGGGTAATTGTGTCAAATAAATACCCACTGTGTAGTTTGGCTTAACGTTTGCACAGTTTTGTAGAGCACATATTGATGCTTGTATAATAAGTTGTGGTACACTATAGCTTTACAAGCAGTCTTAATTACCTATAGCAGGCCGGCGTGTGATGCTTTGTGCTGTGGCCAGATGTTGCTGCCAAATCCCTTGTGTTAGAATGCCTCAAGGTAGAAACTACAGAGAAAACATCTGGATCCAACGCCACAAACCAGGAGGAGTCAGCATCAGCAAATGTTCACCTCAAGTCATGAAATCCAAGAACAAAAGATAATGCCTAACTTTTAATATATGCTGATGAACCAAGTCTCTCTTGGCGTTGGTTCAGAGACCAGAGAGATCAGAGCAAGAGAGACCAGAAAAAGATCAGAGCAAGAGAGAGACCAGAGAGAGTCTCTGGTGTGCTCTTGCTTTGTTGGAATGAAAACCTGCAGCCACACCAGCCCTTTCTGGTCTGATTTGAGGATCCCTGTTTTTTTATTATTATTATTTAAACATTTCGGTATACACTCCAAGGTAGTAATAGTCAATCAGATGTCATTTCGCTGTCTATTAAATTACCCATGAGCGCATGATGTTGTCTATCTGTTGAGCCGTGCAGTAAATTATTAAACCTCTCCCCAGATTTCTTCCCATTCAATTTATTGCCAAAGTTTACACGGCCGAGTGTGTCTCCGGTGAGTCAGCCAGTCAGCATTCTGGAGGTCAAGTGTGCTGTGAAGGGTGGAGCCTGTCACAGCCTGTTGAGGCTTGTGGGTCGGGGATTTTAGTTAAAAAGAAGAACCAGCTGTGCTCTAGGGGCTGAGACCTGCAGGGTGCTGTCTAAGGGTGTAATTATTCCCCCGTGAGGCATTCTCCATGACAAGCATTATTATAAACTATTTGGGGTGAAGTAGGTTATCTTAAAAAGACAAAGACTGAAGAGAAGCTAGTAGTGCCTAATTACCACATACCAATATATTTCACCACCCCAATCTTTGGGGATAAATTTGAAGCTCAAATGTATACTTGTTTGTAATTTGACCTCTGATTTTTTTTTTTTAAGATGCAGAGGTCTGGGATCAAGTCTCAGCAGAAACATGTTTTATTGTTGGTTCACAGCATAAACAACACAACTAGAGTTTTCATATCATTCACATGGTTTTATAACAAAAATATGATAGCTCCTCTCAGCAACTGCCACAGTATAAAGTTTGCTTGGACCTTTGAACCAAAACATCAAGTGGAACAGCACTATCTGCAGACTGTAGTGACCAGTTTTAATGTCAGCTGTTTTCATAATCTTTTTGGTGAGTTTCATTTTGCATATTGCATCCATACATGTATTATGAAAGAATTGCTATACCATTACAGCTCTGCTTTTGAGCTCAATAGTAGCCTCTAGTAGCAAGTGTAGCCTTGACTCTGAGTCCAGTGGAAAGGTAGATGTTCCGTCAAACAAAGACAAAGAGGGTTGTTTGATTTTCCCTTAAAATTCTTGTAACCCAACACCGCCTGGGGACGACTGGTGAGCTCATTCATAACGTCCCAGGGCTGCACTGGGGGATGGGTCAGGTAACACACACACACACACACACACACACGTGGGAGGTTTCGTCTGTCTTTGTACTCAACCACAAACAGAAACAATCTGATAAACACAACCTCCTTGTCTTTTCTCCTCCTTATCTACCACCCTGTCCCCAGCTCTGTGAAGATGCTCTAAATGTCAGGATTTGAATAGGAATTGTGATAAATGATCCCCAGATAGCAGAGTGTGCGGTGAAGACGAGAATCCACCGCCAGTAGGTGAATGTCATGGAGATAGTGTGTAGAGACGAATAGTTACCCCTGGGAATGTTACAGCTAACCACCCATATCCAGTCCACAAAGCAGACGAAGACGGAGCACGTTCAAAACCTGCACTGTGTTCTTTGGGATTAACAAACCGGTCCGAGGAGTTTGGGTCCCGTCTCCGAAGGCCCTTGAGCTTTCAAAGGCATCTTGTTACTTTGCTTTATTACTCGCATTTATGAATAATATTCATGAACAAGTTTCTTAGATGTATTATAAGCAAATGTAACCACACAACTGTTTACTTTGGGAATTCGATTTTCTTGCACGCTCAGCGGCTGTAGAGTCTCAGCGCTCCTTAACGCTCCTTGGTTCAAAACGACAAAACCCGTGCAGGGGAACTGTGGGTTGATCCGGAGCATGTGTGAGTCGCCTGTATCAATCCAAACATATAGATTCCTGTTTTAAGTTTGACTTTTTCTTGTGTTCTTATAAACTGGCTAGTGTCTCGTTTACATGGTTCAATGTAGCTCAATGGGCTGGTCACACAGTGTAAATTGGATTTACATCAGAGTCGGGTGGAGGATTCGCACTCGCTATTACCACAAACCGATTCATAGAGATATAACACACACATCAATATGAGGCAAGGGAAGGTTATTTGTATAGAACAGTTCATTCATAAGAAAACTCAAAAGTGCTGAACAAAACCAGGAAACAAAAGAATAATTTACGTACATACACTAAAAACATTGTCATATTAATTTTAAGCAGTACTAACCAACATTTTAAGAAATAAGAAAAAGAGACTTTTGTGACAGGGACCTTCTCTAAACCATTTGGCCACGCCTTCATGTGGTAAATGGAAACTTGCGGACAATAGATGAAAGTTTTCCAATGTCACTGTATCCAGGAGTGATGTGCCGTCTCTCCTTTGACTACAGCAAAAAGAAATAGATATTTCTGATGCAACTCTGCTGAAAATAGTGAGATTTTTCCGTTTCTGATAGAGCCTTTGTAATGATGGCAATGCCTGCTGGAAACCTGTGGCTAATTCAGAAGCATCAAAGAGTGTTCTTCACTAGAGCTCCCAGCTCCGTCACATGTGGCAGTGACACGGCTATGCTAGCTCGCCCAGAAATATTTCTCACCCGTTTGTTAATGACGACGTCTTCTGGAGTTCGTGGTCGACCAGAGAAAGTTCAGCCCTGACAATTACAAGCCTTACACCAGAATCATGACAAGTCTAACAGCAGTTCATCCTTTTGTGATTTGATTTAGTTTTATTTTGTAATGTAGCCATTATTCATTTAGCTCATTTTACAGACCAAGATCACCCAATGTGCTTTCTATTGTTTTTAAACCATGATAAGGTTTTTTTCTTTTCTTCTTTTAAGTCATATATTAAAAGGCTTTTATTATTTATGGACATAGGACTGCAGCCTGGACTCTCCCATCTCTCTCCATCTCTGTAGCTTGAGGCATAAGGTAGGGGTCGTAGGATAAACCCTTGATGATTGCCCATTACTAACAGCACAAGGTTAAAAAGCAGACCACATTCATACACACTATGGGTCTGTGGGTCCCATGAACAGTGCTATGTAAGAACTATGCAATACTGTGCAGAGAGGACAGCACACCTCTCCACTTCGAGATTTCTAACAGATACACTTTTCCAAATAGCCACAAAAACTAACAAGCATGCCTTATAGTGAATGTCAGCTACTTTTAATACTTGAGCTCATAATTAGTTGAACTTTTCTCCTCCAGCAAATCTTACTGGTCGTGGTAATGTTGAAGGGAGAGACTGTTTTGTATAGAGTTTATTCATGTTTTCTGCTGCTTGCGCCTCTGTGAGGAGCAGTGGTTGCCGTAGTAAGTTGATGCTCTACTGGACCAGAACTGGAGGATTTTACCTATTGTACATGCTTTAGTGGTAGGGGAATCTGGAGGACCCTGAGGGACCTATGCAGACATGAGAAAAACATGCAAACTATACACTGAAATAGGGCTGGGCGATATGGCTGAAAACTATATCACGATATAAGTCATTCATATCGGTCGATAACGATATATATTGAGTTTTTTTTTTTAACCTAAATAAATATATTTGTCGTGTGGGCTAACCAACCTTAGCAGCCTTGTTTACAGTCACGGGGCGATGAGGCTGGAGGAATATGTTCACACTGTGTCCCTCGTTGTTAGTCCTGGTTTAATCCTGGTTTTTTATTCCTGGTTTAGCTCCTGGTTTAGCTGTTTGAGGGTCTTGTGTCCCCGTGGCCGCTCCGTGTGGCTCTCTGTGCCGCACATGCTTCCCGAGGAAAAAGTTAATCTCTTGCTTTCGCCGAATACATCGTGTCTGTCCACTGCCTCTGCCGCCGCACATGTTATTCCGCGCACGTACGTGCACAACCATTGACACGACATTGAAACACGAGCTATAGATCCATGGACGCTACGCATGCTGCGGTTGTTGTTGTTTTTGCATTTCCCACAAAGTTTTGCGGTTCCTGCTCGGCTGTTATTGGTCGAGAAGCCTCCGCCTACATCCCCCACAATGCCATGCGCTTATGAGTCGGCTTTACTTCCGGTGTTTTCTTCCTGTTTTTCCTGACGGAGTTAAGTTAAACTATCGAACATTCTATCGACCCCATTCTCTATTGATATCGAACACATGTCTATCGCGATATATATCGTTATCGTTTTATCGCCCAGCCCTACACTGAAATTTCCCATTCGGACGAGGAATCAAACCCAGGACACAATACAGTGGTCAGAAATACAGATTCTTTGTAAAATGAAATACAATAACATTAAATAGATACAAGATTGGCTGTTTCTGTCTGTTATACTTTATGTTATTTGAGAAATAGAAAGGGTTTTGAGGTCACTGCCAGTTTCAAAAGACAGCCCCTCCCTTGTCTGAGAAGTGCTTGAGTTCTGAATTCGAGTTGAAAAGCCGTATTAACCCCATATAGAGGCGCTCAGCGAGGGGCGAGAAAAAAAACTATTTCTGTTTTCGCTGTCACTGTCAATGTAAAACCCTGAATCAGCCCAACGCTCCACACACGATTCAATTACACCTCTGAGAGAAGAAGGGAATCTCTTCAGCCTCGCGCTTCCAATTAAACCACTGGAAAAGTGTTCTGTGTGTGTGTGTGTGTGTGTGTTTGGGAACGCTTTGGAGAGGGAGGAAGAGGAGGAGGAGAGGGAGGAAGGGGTGATTTGGAGAGGGAGGAGGAGGTTTTGGAGAGGGAGGAAAAGCGGAGTAAGAGAAGGAGGCGCTTCAGAGACTGCTTCCAGCCGAGATCATGATCCAGGGTTATTATTATTATTAGTTTATTTGATATGGACATATCAACTGCATTGGACAAACCAGATACATTGTTTCCAGTGTTATAGCAAAACTGCTAATTTGCAACACCTGTCCATAGGAGGCTACACATTTCAAAAAACACAATACAATACAGTACAATATTTAAAAAGGTAAACAATACACAATTACACATCATCAGTATACATTTCATACAGTGTTACCATGTGAGCAGTTTTGACTTGACTTCAGCCATTGTTTCAGACCTCTGTAAAAACTGTTCATGGTTGAACGGTTCATCCACAGAGTTTAAGTGTTCTCAGAATAAATTAAACAAATTATGCATTACTTTTTACCTTTCAAATGTATGCAACTATTTACATTGGCATTTGATTTTTTAGAATGTGAATAAATAAAATAATAATACATTTGAGAATGCACAATAAAGAATATAGTGCATTTCTTAAAGTCTATAAATATTCACATGACACACCGCTCAAAGAGCAGGCCAAATACTTACATTTTTGAATCCATAGGTCTAGTGAGATCCAGGTAGAACTCATCAGTGATTCTCTGAGGCATGTTTTCCAGGCCTTTGTTCCATTTCCTCATTCAGTCTTATCTGCTGCTGGTGATAGCATCTTCAGAAGATACAGAGCTGTGAGATACAGACTCGCCGATGCAGGGACTGAGAAGAAGAAGCAGTGAGGAGCTTGGATTTTACTATTTGTAGTGGTGATTTGCTCTTAACTTAAACACTTTGCGTTTGTCAGGTTGGCTTCACACAGTGAATAGAAATTAAATTTCCAAACACAAAGTGCATTTTAAGCCGTTCATTTTACCTCAAAAACTGCAAATATGCAGCAGTCCCTCTCCTGTTGTTGAAATCATATGCCCCAAAAACCTCCTACCATAGCCATATTTAATAATGTGATCAAAGGCAATTAAATAATAAACACAGAAATTATCCTAAACAGGGCAAAATGTAGAACTACATTATATTTGTGTCTGGGGTAATAGTGTCAGAGGTAATATCTTTATATGTCTAGCTTATAGCTTTATTGTTAATTTGTATTACTATAGTATATTTTTCTGTGCAGCACTTTGGAAACTGTTTGTAGAATGTGCAATACAAATGAAATGGATTCTACACATTGCAAACCACAGCCCTGGACTCTCATATTCACCTCGGCCGTCAGTGTCCAGATGGGTCACGCGGCTCCTCTCTTCACAAGGACACTGGAACACGCTCCGACTGCATGCTAATCATTTTCTAATCAGCTTGTGTGATTGGCCGCCTTGCTAATGAAATAATGGCGCTTCATTTGCATAATAAAATAATTAGAGCGACTTGATATAGGCTCAAGGGCAGACAGGAGGCGCTCTCCACACACACATGCACACACACAACACACTGGAGTGGGCTTTGCGCCGACTTTTGTAAAATATCGGAGAGTGGCATCTGACACAACATCTGCCACAAGCATTTAGCAACGAATCGCCCTGAACTCCACCTTTAGATGGAGGCACTAATCAATGCTGTGCACACGTACATGCACACATGGGAGACCAGAGCTACAGTGTATCACATGCAGTATACAGCAGAGCATGGGAGACCAGAGCTACAGTGTATCACATGCAGTATACAGTAGAGCATGGGAGACCAGAGCTATTTCAATCATTCAATCTGGATTCAGAGCTCATCATAGCAGTGATCACAGGACTTTTTGATTTAGGTTTGTGGCTTCTGTAGTACAATAGTATCATCACTGTGAATTTCTGAATATTTGAAATATTACTTCTTGCACAGAATGTACAGATGTATCCAGTATAAACTTGTAATCCCTTGTGCAAAGACATATAGGCAAGTTTATACTTTTTATACTTTCCTCATATTCTTCCGCATATACTATATATTAAAGATAGATATTTTATTTATCTGGAAGTATATTCATATACCTATCCATTCCGATTTGTCTCATAATCCTAATCTACACATACATACAACTGAATAAAAGGGTTGGCGTTTTATTCACATTTTCAAAACGCAGGTCCACGATGCTGTGTCTTGTAACAGAACTAAAGTCTAAAGCTCTTTTCAGTTTTTGGCCTTGGTTTTATTCAAGTGTTGCCTTTTTGTGCAGTAGAAATACATTCAAGTAAATGGCAGAAACCAGTGAAAAGCAAACTGTGCAAATGAATTCTTTTCATATGAAGATGAGATTTCCAACAGGTCACAGAGATTTATGCTGATTTAAGTAATGAACTTGGAATAGCTGAGTCAAATCGTACAGTAACGATGCAAACATATTAATTTATATACAATGTAGACAATGTTGTATGTGTATATAAAATACATGTATTAGTATTAGTATTATAATGTTGGCATCTGTGCAATACGGTCATGTTGTTTAACATCATAAAACACAACAACAAAACTACTGATCAGACATGTTATTTTCAGTTAGATTTTCAGTATCCTAGTACAAGGCTCCTTCATAAAGATCACTGCACAAGACAAGAGAAAGAGCAGTTGAGATATGAGAAAAACCTTAATGTATTATGTCTCCACTCTCTTCTATGAGATTCAGAGATTGTTGTCATGGACCTGTTTTGCACAAACTTTGGCAAGCAGCGGCGTTGGCTCGTTCCCCCCCTCTCCCCCTTCATACAAGAGACATAAATGATAGTTCAAGGACTGATCCACTCCTGCTATTGGCAAACAGGTTAGCCGTTAGCTGCGCACCGGTCCAAATTGGCAGGACACGGAGGAGAGCGCTACCGCTGTGTGTGGGCGGTGAGCGGAGAGCTATTTCAATGTGGAGCCGGTTTCACACATGTCTGGTTTCCCCAGCCCCTGTGTCTGCTCTGACACTGCATTTTGGCTTTGTGTTTTTGAAGGAAAAAGGGGAAAGTGATGCACTTCTACTTCTTTTGTTCAAATGCAGATTCAAATTAGCCATTTTCAGCAAAACCCACATTGAAATACATGTGCAAGTCCCCCACTAGACAAGTAAATAAATAAAACAAGCTAAAAAGTACAAGAAACATTGTCACTGTGAAAGTACATTACAGTGCAACAGCTACTGGAAAGAAGCATATCGAGATGTCCTGCATCTTGGCAAACAATATCTTTTGCCAGAAGGAAGAGTCTGGAACATGGCTTTTCCAGGGGCCTGCCAAGTCATTAATTATTTTAAGGGCTTTCTGTGATCAAGCACGCTTTCTGATGTTTCAGGGTTACTACCATACTGTCGTTTAAATGACTAGACCAGGGGGATTCAACTCTGTCACATTTCTTCAAGTGAGTCCAGTTTTTACCTGAAGACTTGAGGAAATGAGTGGTGGGCTCCTGCTGTTGGAATGAAAAACCTTTGAGATTAGAGTGGAATACCCCATGATGAATTTGAACTGAATTTATATTATTTTTATGTTGTTTTGGTGATACAAAGATTAATTGTGTAAGTAGTTATCAAAAGAGAATGTATTATTCAACAAATCCAAAATACTGTCTGTGATAGATACGTACTAATGTCATGTTTAGGTAAAAAATAAATATTTGAATGGAGCCTCCAGCATCAGTGTGACTGATATCAGTCCAGTGACTGAGAGTCTGGTCGGACAAAGGCTTCACTGTTGTCTGTGATCCTATCGGGATCTGGAAGTGTCTGAAAACGCTCAAAGTTGCCTTGAAGCTGACCATTGGACAAACAACATTACTAAAGGATGGCCTTTTCTTTTTTTTAATTAACAGTTTCCTGCTAAGGTAATGTGGTTTTCTGAGAGCTTCCTTAATTACAGCACTTACAATAGTAAAGTTTGTGGACTTTTATAAATGTTTTGTAAATAAAAATGATTAAAATGAATTAAAAAAAGCAAAATACATGGAAAATAAGCCGTACCAAGCTGCTGTACAGACGTACATGTCTGTACAGCACTCCACAGTGTATATAGTGTACGTGTGTCCACTTACTGGCAAAGGTTAGTGGAAATACTGTGGCAGAGAGAGAATTGGGGTTGGACTTCACAGAGAAGCTCCTTTTGCTTAGCTGGCTTGATGCTAACTTGTTTGTCTCGCGGGTGGCAGTTGTCATGAGTGCAGGGCAGATGCGGAAGCAGAGCACGGCAGACTGTCACTCCTCTTTGTGTCAAAAGCACATAAGGCTTCAGGACACAGCTGGTGGCGCTAATATTAACTTCAGCGCCGACCCCTTAAGTTTCCGTTTTTCTTCCTGTTTACATTCTGCTACTGTAGCTATCAGTTCAAGTACGGAACGCGTGTGTATGCGCCGCGGACACGGGAGTGAGCCTCTTTATTAACGAGCATACGAGCACTGAGAAATGAATGAATGAGAATGAAAGAACGAAAAGTTTACCGTACGAGCAGAGCGACTGGAGCCAGGCAGGATACAAGTATGTGTTGGTATGTTCTGGCGATTAAACAAAGACTGATTCTTGAAAGAGTTATTGCAATAGCACCGCACTGTGAGAGCAAGGGTCAGAACAGAAGGAGATTTCCGTAGGAAATGCTTTTCTTAGGCTCTGGAGCGACACACTCCCCAGGGCCCCTTGACCATAGTCCGGGGCTTATATGAAAGGTTTAACACAAGCGGAGAATACAAAAGTGCAGGAGAGACATGTGTGAAAATGCGCGTCACAACGGAAGACGTTATGTGATGCACAATATCAATTCCCTGCCACACCTCATCCCCCACTCCCCACTCCCCGCCACCCACCGCGCTGACCCCCCTCATCCGGCCTTTAAAGCGGGCCCTGGCTCAAGTAATCGTGCTCAAGCCCACATGCCGCGGTCACATAGCACCTAAAGCCTGGATCTAGTCGCGAAGTGGGCCCTGGCCCACTTAAACCGGGCTTTAGGCTGTGCATGTGACCGCAGCCCTAGAGAGAAAAAGTGAGACATTTTGGGGGGCCCATATTGAGTGAGGGATCCACTTCCGCGGACGGACAGGCTCTAGATCCAGAACTGAGGCTGTAGATTCACCTGTAGATCCAAGACTGAGGCAGTTCATCTAGAACTGAGGTAGTTTTCAATATTTTGAAACCTTAAAAACAAGGTCATTTATATCTGTGGAGTTACATTGACTTCTGCATTTTCAAAACTCAGTCAAAAGACACACAGAGGACAGCCGTTTGCTTGCAGAGACATGAATCAGATGGCGTGGTGGCTTTTCTTAGCTTTATCTCTACCGGCCATTTTATTAACACACTGTCGGCTCTATGAATCAGATAGCTCCCAGTAAATAGCGTTCCACCGCCGCTTTGCCGCTATCAGCAAAACCAGCTACATATCACCACCACCTCATTGGTTCAAATGGCCGGCAGGGACAAGCGCCCGTCTTTCTCAATTAGGAGCGTTCTTGTTTAGGTGCATCTAGGCGATTGAAAGGGGGAGCTGGTATGTCCACATGTCCGTCTCTGAGCAGTCTGAACGGACTCAGATGGGTTGCTGGAGGGGGATACTTGAGTCAGGGGTGGTCCCAACTAGCCCTGAGTGATGTCCAACCTCCTGGTGGGATCGCTAATGAGCCAAGACATTGCATGCAACAGAGAAATAAGCAAAAGGGGAGCAATCAACAGGATAAATATAGAGTTGGATTGTGTTTTAGATCATTGGTTTGTGACTGGGGAAGTATGAGGTTGTTTTTTACTTACAGTGTGAACAGAGACAATACACATAATACAAAATAATTGTTTGAACAAGAAGAATGAATGAAAAGGTTTTCTTGCTTACTGCCATGCTGAGTATATAATAAATTAAGAAATGACACTTCTGGCCTCTGTACGTCCGTAATTCATGTTATTACTGCAAAAACCCTCTCACTCTTGCAACTCTCTCTACCTCTCTCACATACACACACACACACGCACGCGCACACACACACACACACACACACACACATACACACAAACAAACACAAGCCCAACACTCTTTGAACCCTACATCTCTTTCCATCCCTTGAGGGCTTTCCTCCCATAGACAGTATACAGATGAACAATTCTAAGCCACTAGCTCAATCAAGTCCAGTAGTAAAATGCTCGCGGTGAAGTTTGGCTCCTACTCCCTGTGACTACTATTGACTTACTGTACTGTACATGTAAAAGTAAACTCCACTAGCTCAGTAACCATTGCATTGAGATATTGTCTTTGTAATGTCTTTGTGTTGATCAATCAGATGCCTTCCATCATGGGGAAAAATCTAGTTTGCCTTGGCAAGCGTCTTAGCATCAGGTCTGGCCCTGCTACCTCAAGAAGCTAATGGCGTGGAAGATATACAGATTCTGGCTCCTGCTAGCAAATATTCAATTCCTTTTCTTCTACATTAAGGCTAACACTAGCTGCGGTCCATCAGGACTAGAACCTCCCGCCACAAGAACAGTTTCTTCCCCTCTGCTGTTGGACTCTTGAACACTTCTTAACCTGTCCCCCCGCCCTTTATAAAGTCACTTTACTGCCCATCATACGTCACTTTACTTCACTGTACTGCTGTCACCTTACATTGTGTGCACCATGTGCACTTGTATATTGTAAATAGTAACTGTAACTCTATTTTAAATTTAAATTTATTCTTTAGAAGTGTTTTTTATTCTTATTTTTATTATCTCTTTTTGACTGTTGCACTGAGCCAAAGCAATTTCCAAGTCTGTGACCTCCCGTTACTTACGTTGGCAATAAAAATGATTCTGATTCTGATTCTGATTCTGATTCTGATGTCACACTCTGTCAGTCGACTCCTTATATATGTTTCCTCCACAAAGGGGAGTGTGATAACCCTGTTCCATGACTCCTGTACATGCCCATACATACTGTACATATTACAATAGTCTTGATCATGAATTTTTGAGTTTACCAAAGGTTAATATCATGTTCTTTCTTTGTTTGATTTGAAGGAAGCTGCACATTCGACGAAGGCTTCTCTCAGTGTGATTATCAACAGGATCCGTACGACGACTTTGATTGGACTCACATCAACACACAGGAAGTGCCATATGTGTCACCTGACCTGCCAGCAGGTGAGGCATTTGTCCAATGCAGGGCGTCCAAACATGTCTCATTATTCACATTCTCATTCACAGTGACATTTTTAAGCTCCAGCATGTGACTGGTCATAGTTATTTCAGGGGGAGATACTATTTTGAATATACTATTGTTGAAAAATACACATTATACAGTGTTGCATTATAAATATTTCTGTACATTTTTATTTGGCTGCAAAGTGGCACAATGGTTATTGCTTGTGCTTCATTAAGGTCCTGCGTTTGATTTAGGGCTGGGAAAAAAAAATCTAATTAATTAGGGGCTTTGTAATTAATTAATTGCAATTAATCAGATTTTAATCGCGTATGACTATTTGACCTGAGAATAGTGAGAAGTAATTTTATTCCCATCCACGGGGCCAACCAACGCGGTCACATGCGCTTTTTTGTTCATGTTCACTGTGCCACTGTAGTTTGTTGTTGACTGAATCAAATTCATGCGCATTAGTTGGTGCTCCAGTACAATTGGTCTGTCTGAGGCCCCGTCCACAAGTAGCCGGGTATCTACTAAAGCAAAGATATTTGACTTTGTTTGGACCTGTCATCCACATGACAACACGTCATAAACGATGATATAAAAAAACTTTTTGTAAACTCTGTTTATTCATTTGCCTGTAGACAGAGATAACTGGCGATTTCGCACGTCACGTGTGGAGCCAGGATGTTCGCATCCTGGCTCCACATCAGAGAGCAGAAAAGTGATCACGGGAACTCGAAAACAACCAAAACACAAGCTAAACCAGGATTAAACCAGGGCTGAGGACAGGGGACACAGTGCTTGTAAACATATGTCTTCACCCTGAGTTTCTTCTATGACTGTAAAAGTGCCGCTACAGAAGTACCGGCGTCAGCATCAAAGCTCTGCCCAGTAGTGTTTGAGTCTTGTCTTAAGAACTACTTCTCTGCTCTGGCTTCTAACACTGCTTGAGTTGCCTGGTCTTTTTGGATTTGGTTGAAATTAAATACAATTGAGGTTGTTGGCATCAGATTTATTTGTGCAGCACTGGTCTCAACTAAAATCCAACTCCAAATATGGCTTACTTTGATGGACTCAAGAGCCCTATTTCCACCAGCCCAGCCCTACTCCTGTAGAGTTGGGCTGGGCTGGTGGAAACAGGACTATAGTTTATGTTACTTTATACAATAAGGGTATTTTCAAGCCATGATCACCTTCTGTCTTTTGTTTTGGGGCTCTCTGAGACAATCCACGTTGCTCGTTGATTGTGGAATGGCGTCACTGCTCTCCTAATAACCTAATGTGGTTTAAGAGATTAAACAGCAGTAAATGGATCATATCTCAGTATATTTCAGTGCGTCCACATCTGGTGCAGGTCTGAGCTGATTAGCACAGCATCTGGATGAGCCGACTCGCTGCCCTCACACTCCCAGATTATCTGTTATAATTGTCAGTGTTGTTATTGAGCCACAGCTGGACTTGGTACACATAAATAACTACCGTAATTTCTGGACTATTAGCCGCTACTTCTTTTTCTAGTTCTTTGAACCCTGCATTGTATATACCAGTGCAGCTAATGTGTGTATTTTTATTGTGGTAGAGTTGGGCTGGTGAAGGAAACTCGTCAAAATAGATGATAGTGAATGAGTTATAGTGAATGTGTTATGGAAGCTAACGGTGAATGAGTGATTGAAGCTAACGATGGAGCTGTTAAATATCTCCTCATTAAATCATGTTAAAACAGTCGTCTATCTGCGACATTAAAACTGCGGCTTAGATTCAAGTGTGGCCTGTAGGTGGAAAAAAAATGACTTTCTTTTAAAATGTTGCTGGTGTTTTTGTTGTTGTGGAGTGTGGAGTCATTGAGACAACACGAGTCAGCATTGTTCATTTATGGGGTGCTTTAAAATGAAACATGGTTATTATCCACAACGGAAAATCCCGGAGGGGGAGAAAAGTCACATGGGCGGAGGGAACATCCGAGATGGCAGCGGAGATCAGTGAGAGCGAGCCGCGAAAGGGGAGCCCGCCAAGCCCATCACTGGAACCCGGCTTACTCCAAATGAAGGAAATACATGCTTTACATTTCATGCGACAGGATTTATTTTATGCTGTATGGAACAGGGAGCCAGACTGGAGGTGATGAAGGCGTGGATGAGGATTTCTGCCGTGGATTGTGAGAGGGAGGGGAAGAGGCGGGCAATTTTGCAGAGATGGAAAAAATATATTTTGAACAGTTTCAAAGTTGGAAATTGGATGTTTCAAAGATCGACAGATATCTCAACTAAACTGTTTTCATAAGTGGCCACTTCAGTGCTGTGGGGTTGTGAACTGGACAGGACCATGGCTGACATGTTTAAACTAGGGTTCTCCGTCCTAAAGCTCGGGAAAAATCAATAGCTTATCTCTCGCCAGACAGAGACCTAAGAGAGAACCAATACATAGGGAAACTATAGATAGAGACTGCAGAGAGAGACTAGAGAGAGGGACCAGAGAGACACCATAGATAAACATCACAGAGAGAAACCAACTGTTAAACTAGCTATATTGTTTAACCTAGTGTTTTTCAACCTTTTTTGAGCCAAGGCACACTTTTTCATTGAAAAAATCTCGCGGCACACCACCAGGAGAAAATGTAAAAATATATACTCTGTAGCCAATTTTCACAATATAAAGTAATTCTCATCAAAGTGCTTAAAATAGACATCCAGGCCTTGATTTTAAGTTTTGTTCAAAATATCTCAATAAAATGAGTTAACAAGAGTTTGGGAATAAAGTGGCACTAACTGTTTGGAAAAAACACGGGTCCATGGTTCTCTCTCCGCAAGTCCATGGTTCTCTCTGTGAGTCCATGGTTCTGTCCATGAGTCCATGGTTCTGTCCGCAAGTCCATGGTTCTCTCTGCGCGTCCATGGTTCTGTCCATGAGTCCATGGTTCTGTCCGTGAGTCTATGGTCCGCGCTCTACCATGTTACGGATGTGCGTTCGCTGAGCTGTCAAAGCTGCTGTCAGTACATCGCAGTCACAGCTGCCCCGGGGTCAGAGCGGAGGATGTGAATCCTGTTCAGAAATGGCATTATTCCTTTACAAAAATGTCTCAATCACTTTCACTTCTCACCATGCTCATGAGCCGCAATGCTCCCAGCTGCCTCTTACATTTGGTGGTCGATTTGGACTCGCCCTACACCCTAACCCTACACTAAAAAAGTTTAAAAGGTCCGGAAAGGTGCCATTGGGCAAGGCATCTCAACCTTTGTCCCAATAACAAGCCAACCGAAGAGTATATAAGTGCATATGAGGCAGGGTGAACAAAATGTTCTGGTGGTGACTAAGATCTTCCCCTAAATGCCAACTGGACAATATCAAAATCGCCTTTAATACACAAAAAAATGAAGCTAGCATGTAGGTACTGTGTGTGTAAGGGGAAGAGAGCTCCAGCTTCGGCAGGAAACACAAAAATAATTTTTAGTCTGCAGTACCCGGTGCCCATTGGTGGGACAGCTTTAAGCCAGTAATACCCTATCCGGATATTGTTATAGATATTATAATGGTCCGCTGAGGGAAAAAATGGCCTTATAAGGAATCTGTCTTCCGTAGGCGAACACTTCAATTTTTCTGAATTCTTAAAAACCCAATCCCATTATCACACACAAACAGCCTGTACCGGATTTATTATCTGATTAATAGTTTCTTCATTTTAATCAATTAGGACCTGTACAAGCTGATATTTTCTAACACAAAAATCTACGTTCCTGAGGCCTCTCCTCCAGAGCATCTGGGAAACCTCTAGATTTGGACACACGGTCAGGACTACTTTGCTGGAGAGAAATGCTCGTTCTTTGGGTTAGTTTACGTAATAAAAACTCTCGTGTTGTTAAGTATGTATGTGTCACCCCCTCACTGGTCTCTGCTTTAAGTCTGTATTTCTCACTCTCACTGGTCTCTGTTATAACATTTAGCTTTATAAAGTATATGCAACCTTTCCTGTTCCCGCTCTTGATTAATGACCTCATATTCTGTTAATTAGACCCTGAGCTCGAGGCACAAAGATTTAATTCCCCCTTCATCATCATCGTCAGTGAAGAAAAAACACAAGTGATTAAAGAGTAGAGGTCTTTGTAAAGATGGGGACAGGCCACAGGGAAGAAGCAGACGCAGAAAGAACCAGGGAATCATAGTAACGGATACGACGGAAACAGGTGCAACATACATTCATAAATCTATGAAAATAGGATACAACTGAGGAGACAACCCTTCAGTTGTTGCAGTGAAAAACCGAGACCAGAGAGAGAAACCAGGGAGAGCAGAGAGAGACAGAGAGAGAGACCTACAATAATTTTCTTCTGACTTACATAAAGTATAAACTGTCATGTTATACTAGATTTTTCAAATGGAAGTTGTTATTTTTTTTACCTGAGCAATATTACATGTTCAAAGATCAGAAACATCACAATTACGTATTTTGCCGACATGGAGCAGCAACAGCAAAATCAATGCCAGCTCTATGAAGCCGTAATGTCCGCAGTATTTACCATTATTTCATTTGTTTAAACGTGTGAGGGATAAACACAAACAGCTTAACTGTGTTTGCTCTCTGCATTCAGAGTGTACGCTCTCAGCACAATGGGACGCGCAACAATAGTGATTAAGGTTATTGTTTTTGCTAATCTACTGTGACAAACACACTTCTCCACAGAGTTCGGCTTAACACGCAGCACTTGGAAAGCGGAGCATCTCTGGACACGCTCCATCTTTATGGCCGCGCTACACTTGTGGGAGCTCGTTTAGCTGATAGTTTTTATGTTTGATTTTGCACCAATCTTTGCAGTCACTGAAGTAAAAAAAAGTCTGACGAGTGGCTGTTAGAAAATGTATACAATCTCCTCCCCCAAAACAGAATGAGTTTCTGAGGAGGTGTGAGGTTGGGCTCAGATCCAGCAGAGGAGACTGTTGTGTGAACATGAGCTCCTCCACATTTGGACAGAACTGCCTGCCTGTCAGTGCAGAAGGGGTCTGGAACTCCTCAGCTCTGTCTGGGAGGGAGTGTAGCTCACTTGGACAGTTGAAACAGCCTAAAGACATGACTCAGACATGAAGTCATTTAGCAGATAGTAAATACTTGTCTGTTGTATACAGTGGTTCCTCGCTATAACAATGTTCACCTTTCGTGCTCTCAATGTTTTTTCTCAGTTTTGTTTCTGTGATTTTTTTGCCACATTTATACTCCAACAACATTGTTTAATCGCTATATGTAGCATGGCAGGTACCCTTATTTAAATTCATAAGAACACTTTTGTGGCTCTTTCTGGTCTCTCTGTGGTCTCTTTCTGTGGTCGCTCTCTGATTTCTCTTTCTGGTCTCTCTCTGGTCCCTCTCTCTGGTTACTCTCACTGGTCTCTCTCTGGTACAGATATACATTTATTGTGCAATGTCCCTGTCAGCTGAATAGAAATAGATATGATAAAGCTTCACAGAATCCAACCAGTGATTTGTAAACGTCTCATTCGTATCACTTCTTTCGCCGGCTGGTGAGTGGTTGACAAGAACAGAGTATTCAACTTGGCTGCCAACATGTTTACCATCTAAAAATATTCATATGAGACCCAGATATGTCAAAAACACAGTTGTAACATAGCAAATACAGCGTTTTGCATATCACTTTATAGTGTTGCTTGCTGGTTACGTTTGAAAAACCAAAAAATATGTCAAATTAATTCCACAATCCAATATCTGCACATATAACAACCCCCAATATGACTAATAGGACAGAGTATCAGAGATAGAGCCAAGGACATATTGCTCACCATAGACACTGCCAGTTATTTCTTTCATTTTTATCTTGATGCTGTTTTTAAAATGATTTATTATTATTATAATAAAAAATTATAAAAACACACATTCATTCAACCCTCACCTATTGGTCTCTCCCTCTCTGGTCTATCTGGTCTCTCTCTGGTGTTTCCCTGGTCTCTCTGATCTCTTTCTCTCTGTGGTTTCTCACTCTGGTCTTTCTGGTCTCTCTCTCTGGTCTCTCTCTGGTATCTCTCTGGTTTCTCACAGACGTATATAGATATATGCATATGGACAATGCTAAACCTCAAGCTCAATGAAGCCCAACCGGGAACTGCTCATGGATGAAGTTTAGCTCCAACTCTATCTGGCTTCTATTGACTTCTCTAGCTCAGTAACTGTTTGTGTCACATTCACTTTTTTGGGCACCCTAAAGCCCAGTTAAAGTGGGCCTGAGCCCACTTCACGATTAGATCCGGCTTTAGGTGCTATGTGACCGCGGCAATTGGGCTTGGGCACGGTTGGGAGAGGTGGGCCTGAGCACGGTTGTAAAGCCCAGATGAGGGGGGTCAATGTGGTAGGTGGTGGGGAGTGGGGGATGAGATGTGGTGGGGACTCGATCTTGCGACGCGCATTTTCACACACGTCTCTCCCTGCACTTGTGGTAAATCTTTCATATAAGCCCCCGGACCGTGGTCAAGGGGCGCAGGGGGGTGTGTCACTTCAGAGCCAAAGGGAATCGTTTCCTACGGGGAATGACTCCCTTCTGTTCTGACCCTCGCTTTCACAGTGTGGCACTATTGCAATAATACTTCAGACATCCAAGAATCAGTCTTTATTTAATCGTCAGAACACACCAACACTAACTTGTATCCTGCCGTTCTCTGGTCATGTAATGTTTATAATAATTATAATGCATCAATTTTATATATCGCTTTTTTGGACACTCAAAGACGCTTTACATGTCATTATTAATTCACTCCATACACGGTGGTGATAAACTACTACTGTAGCCCTGGGGGACACTAACAGAAGCGAGGCAACCAGTATGTGCCATCGGCCCCTCCGACCACCACCAACCATTCACACACACACCAGACTCATTCTAGGCAATGTGGGTGAAGTGTCTTGCCTAAGGACACAACGGCAGTTTGCCACTTTACAGCTGCAGTTGCCCCAGAGGTTAAGTGTCTTGCCGAGGACACAACGACAGAAGAGATCAGTGGGAAAAAATCTTGTGGTGGGCTCGAACCCACGACCTTCAGGCTCAAAGATCTACCAACTGAGCTACTGTTGCTACTGTCACCCTATGTTCAAATTAGCTTCTTCTGCCTAACACTAAAATTATTGTAATCACACTGGGTCCACACATACTATACGCTCTAGTGTTATCTATTTGGATAGCACTCTTGCCTCTCAGCAAGAAGGTCCTGGGTGTTAATTCCTGTCGGAACAGTGCCTTTCTGAGTGGAGTTTGCATGTTCTCCCCGTGTCTTCTCCGGTTTCCTCCAGGTGCTCCGGTTTCCCCTACCACTAAAAAACATGTACAATAGGTATGAATGTAAATGAGAGAGTGAATGGATGGTGTTGATTGGGGGCTGATGGTCCAGTGTGTTCGGCGACTCACTTCCCTCATCACCGTGTGTGGAATGATTGGAACAATATCTGAACCCTGAACATTCTAAATAATGCATCGGTTTTATATAGCGCTTTTTTGGACACTCAAAGACGCTTCACATGTGTCATTATTCATTCACTCCATACACGGTGGTGATAAACTACTAATGTAGCCACAGCTGCCCTGGGGCACACTGACAGAAGCGAGGCAACCAGTATGTGCCATCGGCCCCTCCGACCACCACCAACCATTCACACACACACCAGACTCATTCTAGGCAATGGGGGTGAAGTGTCTTGCCTAAGGACACAACAGCAGTTTGGCACTTTACAGCCGCAGCCGCCCCACTAAAGCGCTTTGGGTGACCTTGGTCTGTAAAATGCGCTATATAAATAAACATTACTTACTTACTTACTTACTCTAGGATTATTGCTTCAACTACATTTATTATTTCCGGTTTGAAAACTATTCAGGACAAATAAACAGCCCATCGATGTCCATGTTACACACATTATTGCTGTGATTGGAAATTTATAGCAGCAGCAGCTTCCAAATCTGAAGTTATTACTCTGAAGGGCCAGTCTCCTTTCTGTCAGTACATTCAGTTTGGCTCTGGTTTGCTCTGCTTTCCCAACGCCAACAAGTCATTATGTGAGTGTCCAGGCCGCAGATGCAAAAGCCCAACTGTGCTTCTTTTGAATGTCTCCTCTGCCATAATATTATTACACATTCAAAAACAGGAGAGATGCAGCGAGAGGTCCTGGCTGACAGTATTAGGAGACAAGAGTGTTGCTTTTAGTTCTCGGAGTCTCCCAGCTCCTGAATGTTTAAGCAGTCCTCTCACTGTTCGTGTGCCAAACCAATGCCAGCGCCAACGTTGGCCCCCATCGAGACCAGAACGAGCGGCTTTATCTCAGTTTCAGATACAGACGGCGTTCTCAGCTCTGCCCTCAGCACAAATGAGCGACCGGAACGAAACAGTGTGTTTTACAAGATTGAAAAGGACACACATAATTAGAACAGGCTTTAAAAAACAAATATGCAGCAGTTTGATAAAGCTCTCATTATTTTTAGAGTAATTTTCCTAATTGAATTTACGTTACAATAAATCTAATGTAATGGACAACAGAATGAGTATCCAGATACAAGGGACTTGATATTTTTCTGAACGATAGGATACAATTCAGTAAAGATAAATGCTTTTCACTATTTATTATAAATATTATTGACTAGTGATTATTGATAAGAATATAGATAATAAAAAGTAAATAATAGGGCTGTCAAAATCATTATGTCAATGCGCGATAATTAATTTTTTTCATTAGTCACGTTTAAAAAATGAACACTCAGAAGTGCCACTCACAGGCTCCTCATTTTTAGAAACCCTCCTACTCTCCCCTAGCTCTCCTCC
Organism: Knipowitschia caucasica; assembly: GCA_964034765.1. Lineage (NCBI taxonomy): Eukaryota > Metazoa > Chordata > Actinopteri > Gobiiformes > Gobiidae > Knipowitschia > Knipowitschia caucasica. The sequence continues at coordinate 29,433,639 of OZ035839.1, forward strand.
CACGAGCCATGTAGTTTTATTTGCGATCTGATAGGCATTAGTTAGCATTAGCACAACTTCTTTTAAGCTGTACAGCAATCACTGATGAAATGGTACCAAAGCATCGCACTGCAACAAAATATATAACTGAAAGATTACCGCTAGTTTTGCGTCCAAATGTAGTCAGAGGCTTTTCAGAGGATACAATGTAAGCTAGCTATGTTCACCCGGGCTTGATGTTCCCTCTTCTCTTCGTCTTGGGCTGTTTTGTTGTGTCTGCAGTTACAGCCACAGGAGGTATAGCCACTTTCTGCTAATATGCTGCTGTGTTTACCTGGGCTGTAGACACTAGGGAGGCAGCCTGTTCGTAACCGTGCCGCTCCTCGTTGTGCAAGTGGAGGAGAACAAGCGTCACGCAAAGTTTCTACTCAGCACTTTTTATTGCCTGAATTCATACACAAGCTGAATCAATCCGCTCCATTTTTCAAATCATTTACGGGTTTTAATACAACTTGTATGTAGTAATACGTATTTTTATGAGCTCATTTGAAAAAAAATCAGGTATATTTCTTTGCCGAGTCGGTTTCAATGGCCAGTTTTTTGTTACTGAACAAGAAGCCCTCTTTTTGCTTTTTTAAGAGGAAAAAATATTGTTGCAGAAAGACAGAATGTTTATAATTGGAAGAATGGAATAATAATTTTTTCCATTCAAACAACCATTTACAGAAAAACTATGGCATATTTTCGCCGATAGTTCTGTTAGACTGTCTGTGTCTCTTGTTTTTGTTCATATAATGATTTTGAGAAGATTAGATACGGATAGAAGTGGACTAATAAACCACACAGAAACATGCAGATGCAGCACTGTCGTAGTAACCCAAACCCTTTCTCAAACACTGGGGAAACATTTCTAAAACAGTGAATAATCTTTGTTTTTATTAGACAAGAGAGAGACCAAAGACAGACATGAGAGGGATCAGAGAGTCCAGAGAGAGAGAGAGACACCAGAGAAAAAGGCCATAGAGATAGCAAATCTCTGGCTGAGAGGATAGCACTCTCGCCTCTCAGTAAGAAGGTTCTGGATTCGAATCCCGATCGGAACAGGGCCTTTCTGAGTGGAGTTTGCGTGTTCTCTCCGTGTATGCATAGGTTTCCTCCGGGTACTCCGGTTTCCCCTACCACTAAAAAACATGTGCAATAATTCAGGGTGAATGAATGAATGAGTGTGTGTTTGTGAGTGCGAATGTGGGACAACGGATGCAAATTAGCCCATGGCTACAATCCGGAGTGATATGTTCATTAACATGTGCGGTCTCCCAACCAAATAAACAATAAATAAATATATAAAGAGAGACCAGAGAGAGATCAGTGAGAGATCAAAGAGAGACCAGAGAGAGACTACAATAATGGGGCAACCCATCTAAAGCAGTGAATAATCCTGGTAAATAATTGTGCCCAACGAATGATTGTAAAAACATTTATCTTTGAACAGGCTCCTACATGTTTGTGGACGTATCTCAGTACGACGCGGGGGAGAAGGCACGGTTTCAGCTTCCGGTCATGAAGGAGAACGACACTCACTGCATCGACTTCAACTATCTCCTGACCAGTCAAGACGGCTCCAGCCCGGGAACCCTCAACATCCTGGTCAAGGTACCATCCAGCAGCCTCCTTTGACCTGCAAATAGTCACAATCAGTGGGAGGGCAGGCGCAAGTCTATGGAAAATAAAATGTCCCGTTGTTTTCCCAGACCCCAGACAATAGAGAGACCAGAGAGAAGATTAGAGAGAAAGACCAGAGAGAGATCAGAGAGATAGACCAGAGAGAGATAAGAGAGAGAGACCAGAGAAAGTGACCAGATAGAGAGAGACCAGAGAGAGAAACCAGAGTGAGAGACCAGCTTTGTGACTTGCGACATGTGGATTTTCATCCAAAGTATCTTTAAACTAAGACTAGAAGATAAGATAAGATAATATAAGAGATCCTTTATTCGTCCCACAGTGGGGACATTTCGGTGTTGCAGCGCACATACAAGACAGTAGTAGGAGCATACAGAATATACAGTACAAAGTAGTAGCTATGTTTTTTAACTAGCTGTAAATGCAATGCAAAAAAAAAAAATATATATATATATGTTTGTAGTGCAGAGTTTTATACTTTACTTTACTTATTTACAGATGAATGACATTTACAGCAGTTCTCATCGTACAGTCTGACAGCAGCAGGAAGGAAAGACCTGCGGAACCTGTCCTTCACATAGCGAGGGGATCTGACCTTACTTACCTTAGTTACCAATAATGAAAGTTGTAATGTCACATTAACGCAACCTATTAATAGAATGGGTGATGTTAATTGTTTTAATTATCCATTAGAATATGTCATTGTGACAAACATGACGCAATGATGATTTAATTGTCTCACTTTAGGTGAACAAGGGCCCCCTGGCGAACCCAATATGGAATGTGACCTCCTACACGGGTAAGACAAATGCACAGCCGGATGCACCCTCCGCACACACAGACGTTTAACCTGGTGCTGACTGTTTTCTCAGGTAAAGGCTGGCTGAAGGCCGAGCTTGCCGTCTCCACGTTTTGGCCAAATGAATATCAGGTAAATGGACTTTAGTGATGGGTACTGAGGGTGGTGAATGTGAATGTTCTTTTATGGGAATAGAGTTAAACTACATACACAGACACGTGCAGCAAAGAGAGTGGGAGGTTTATCAGTGTTGACGGGAGCTCAGGAGGTGACAATGAGGCTACAAAGACGTGTGGAGGGAATGTGGCTATATCAGACACTAAATATTTTTTTTTGTGGTGAATACGGGTTGTTTTTGGGACAGCTCTGAAGTCAGAATGTGGTTATATATTTGTTTTAGGATTAGAATCATATCATACTGGATATAGATGGACTGTGCTAACCCTCTAGCTCACAGGAGCTCAATAGGGAACGAGTTTTGGCTCCTATTAACTTACAGCACATGTAAAAGTAAACTCCTCTAGTTCTCTAACAGTTTGTGTCATACTCGCCTGCTCATTCCACCTCCGGACCTTTCTGTGTTGAGTTTGCATGTTCTCCCCGTGTCTGCTCCGGTTTCCTCCGGGTGCTCTGGTTTCCCATACCACTGAATATATGGTCTGACAACCCCATCCCACCTCTGTGTGGAGTGAGTGCGCTTTTGTGAGTCTGATCAATTACTTACTTACAAATTACTTACTTACTTACTTATCAAAGCAGGAATGAAAAGGGTTGTACAGTGCAGAATACTGTTGGCACGTTCTTGAAAATGTCTGTTTTGATTTAGTGATAATGCTAATGTGCCTATGTCACTGTGAGGGTGAATAATTGGAATGTGAGAGAAAGTGATGCCGCAGCTTGGATTGCTTTTAGATATTTAATTTGGTTGTTGTTTAAAGTGATTGTCTGGAGTTGTCTGGAGTTTACATGATTTGAAAAAAAATGACCCAAGCTCCATCCCCCTTCCTTTCTGATTGGTCTACGCCTACGTTTCCGTAACAATCAATCAACACCTTTAAATGTTAATTGGAGAACACATTATACATATACATTATTAATACACATGCACAGAGGTTTTCAGAATTATTTGTTAACGTTTTCATTACAAAATAATGTTTTAATGCACAAAAAAGCGATCGCGGTAAACCTGGAAGTAGCTATTAACATTAATTGATCATTATAGGAACATCTGCAGAGGATCTGATTATGGATATAGGTTCAGTATATAAATGATTATGGATATAGGTTCAGTTTATAAATGATTATGGATATAGGTTCAGTATATAAATGATTATGGATATAGGTTCAGTTTATAAATGATTATGGATATAGGTTCAGTATATAAACGATTATGGATATAGGTTCAGTATATAAACGATTATGGATATAGGTTCAGTATATAAACGATTATGGACATAGGTTCGGTATATAAATGGATTCTTTGTTCAGTTTTCATGTAGTTCCAGAGCCTAATGGAGGCTTGATTCGGAGGCTCCGTCAAAACAAACAACTGAGCATGCGCGCCGCTACGAGCATGAGCACCGATGATTGACAGCCCTTGGCATCACTTGATTGGTTAACGTGGACGGCATCGTGGATTTTGAGCTATAGCTAAGAGAAGGGAAGGCAGGACTTACCCGTAATATTAGAATTCATAAAGTGACTTATTTTATATCAACATTTAAGGCCAGGAGGTCAATTTAATGCAATTCTTAAAATGTGTAATTTATTTAGAGTTCCAGACTATCACTTTAATTATAGCTATTGTAGCTGTTGAGGGATGCTTTATATGTAGTGGCTACACATACACGCACACACACACACACACATACACATACAACAGTGCATAGCAGGCTCTAAAGCAGGCTCTAAAGCGGCCTCTAAATCACAGGTGTATGGCGCTTTTCTTGTTTGAACATGTCTCTGTGTTTGCACTTGGGCTGCAGTTTTAATGAGACGAGAGAGGCATCAATGCACACACACGCATGCACACACACACACACACACACACACACACATACGGCCTTACACTGAGTTCAGCCTCAATCATCAAAGACTGTAAAAAACACAATTATTATTTATCATTCTCATATTTCCTGATAATGAATCAGAATCACATAATTAGTTACTTCCTCAAAACAGAAACGGCTGTATTATTTTTGTCTAATAATGTTTGTCATTCTGTACTTCTCACACAACTTCATCACAACTTTGCACCTTGCAAAAGTTTTGTTATTATTAAAGTGATCGCTCTGGATCTCCACGGTCGCCATAGTGACAGATGACTCACTGTAGTAACCCCGGCAGTGAGAATCCCAACGAAACCAAGTATGTCTCTGCATACCAATATTATTGCACATCTAATAACTCACACTGATGCCACAGCAGTTTCTCATGGATTCAAATATATTCAGGACCTATAGCTTTATACATGAATGTGATATTTGCCCTGACTGATGGGGAGACGGCGCCTCTGTCCTCCTCTTAGACAGATTACACATCCACAGTGTTTGCCCAAGAAAAGCACAAACTGTCACGCATCACTTTTATGAGATGAGTGAGAGTCTGTCGCCGCAGTGATCCATCGGCCGTCCAGCTCTGCGTCTCTTTGCATGCAAATGTTACAAGTATAAATGAGATGGCCTGGGAGTAATATCTAGGAGAGCTTTGAATGATGTATTCAGTGTTAATCTACAAACAGTATATCTTTCCTTGGGGTTTGCTCCACAGACAGGGACAGGGTTAGGATCTTTCCCAGGGGTTTGCGCCATAGACAAAGTGCATGGGACAGTTCACAAGGAGAGCATTATGTTATTTTTCTTGTAGTGGACTTTGTCCTCTGCATTTGACCCATCCATCAAAGCCACTTAACAGCCTCATTCAGGACCAGTGGTTTCCGATTTGTAAATGTTTTTAGTGGCAGGGGAACCCAGAGCACCCGAAAGAAACCTTCGCAGACACAGGGAGAAACTGCAAACTCCACTCAGAAGGACCTTGTTCCAACCAAGATTTGAACCCAAGATATTCTTGCTTAGAAGCAAGAGTGCTAACCACTGTTTTGCCCACTGGAATATCCCAAAAAAATAGCTCATACATAGACACAATCAACATCTCTATAAAGGCACGCAGGTTCCTCAGGGAAGCACAGCAATCTGTTCTGTAGTCTCTCTCTGATACTGAGGGCACCTGAACTATTTCCTCCCACTGAGGTCAATCAGTGCTTTAAGGGAGTCTTTGTAATGACTTGTGTAGTTGATCAGGCTTCGAGCAGGGTGGTGCCTTCTGCTCAAGGTTGGTCTACAAAGTTAGATAACATTTTATTGATAAACAAACTTCAAAATAATATATCAACTCAATTTCAAGAGGCACTAAAACCCCAAACACAAACAAGACATGAAGTAAATCACAGTCCAACCTGCTCTAGAAAGTTAGCTCCCCAAACATCTTCAGGAAGAGGGGATTTGGCAGGGCAAGGAGAAGGTATTAAAAGTCAACTGGTGTCTTTGGGTTGTGCAGCAGAGTAAACTCAGCATGAAAAATGACAGAAGGGAGATGGGATGGATTAGTGGGGGGTGATGGGGGGTATCAGGGGTGAGCTGTCGAAGCCAGCGACGGGCGGTAAGCTACGGGTAAACAGTTTCCCCCAGATTTCTTTTTGCAGGTGATGAATGACAACGACTCCTCTGCTCTGCCTTCTACCTTTCTGCAGCCCTCCCGCCTACTTCCCCCTTGCTTCACTCCTCCCGCTCTTCATTACAGCACTCCTCTGAGCAAACATGCTCAGAAAACAAAGACCATAAGCCACAGACGGAGGCAGTGTTTGGATAGAGATGACAGAAGACGGCTGCTAACATAAGACCGCTGAAGGGCTGATGCTTCGATATAGGGCCATTTACATTGACAAGTTCCTGCCGCCACGCAAGACAAAGCACCACAATTACTTTTGAATTAGAACGGCTCCACTCCTCTGCGTAATGTCGAGGGCTTCACCTGTTGAGCCTGTTTGAGAACTGTAGAAACAGCTGAAAAACATCACACATGTGCACCTTGTTCTGTCGCTGCATGTGGAAAAGTAGTGACTGTCGGCTATGGGGAAAGGCTCTCACTAAAATATCTCAGTTTTAGTGAAGTAAAGAGACAAACCTGGCTCCCTGGGGGTACGTGCCTGCTCTGGCTTTAAACTGTTGTCAGTGGCTTGAGTATTTTATATTTAGAATAATGCTTACATCTATCTATCTATCTATCTATCTGTCTGTCTTTCTGTCTACCTGTCTATCTGTCTCTATGTCTGTCCGTTTGTCTGTCCGTCCATCTATCTTTTAGATGGACATAACCAAAACTTTAAAAGTCTTTTACTCTTGGTGAATGTTGCACAACTTGACACACAGTTGTAATTCCGTGATAAATGCATCATAACATATCAGTTAAGAAGTTTTAATTTCCCTTTTTCTCACAAGCCGTTGCTGTTTGTGTCACTCCAGGTCATTTTTGAAGCAGAGGTCTCGGACAGCAAAGTGGGCTTCATCGCCGTGGATGACATCCAGGTGCTCAGCTACCCGTGTGGTGAGTCGTTAGCTATAGCCCGCTGAATAAACGCTAATTAGACTGTACCGGCGATGGTTTCCGGACCCGGCTGAGCGCACAGATAAGTGGGAAGGTGACACAGGAGAGACTAGCATGTATGTTATGGGCAGGAGTTGGAGAAATAAAGGGGAGATTGTAAATGAAGGAACGGTAGAAAGGATATAGAGGAGTGAAGCGAGAAATGAGCCAGGGCAATCATGAGTAGAGAAGATTCCGACCACTCAGCAGTTTGAGACACACACACATGCACGCATGCATGCACACACACACACACACACACACACACACACAAACACTAGCTGTCTTGTCTGAGAGATGAGGGCTGAAATCCATTTGAAATTCTCCCTACGTTTCAAGTCCCCTTCAGAGTTTCCCTCTTCGCTCAGACCCTGAATCCTCCTGCTACAATCAGCTCTCCACTTTTTAAACAAGAGTCGGTTAATGGACAAAACATAGACATATCCTCCAGCACCCTCCAGCAAAAAGAAGTGGCAATAATGATATACATGTGTAGCCGGTGATGGTGGAGCAGGAAGCCCCAGGGACAACTCTGCTTTCTATTAGACTCTATTGATTATCAGTCACAGTTTCCTCTTGTACCACTGCGGAGGTATTGGTTTGTCGCAACTGTTGAGACCAAGACATTGACAATATGTCTATAAGCAGAATTACAGTACAGTTTTTGTTGTGTTGTTTGCCACATCCTGTTAATGTGCAATCCACTTTATTTACAGAGCACAATTGCATAAACAGTTGCCAAAGGGCTGCACATAAACTTAGTACTACAACTAAAACAAGGGATCAAAAGAAACATGGTACGTAGAGTCAAAATATATCAAAACTATATTATATAAATAAGAAACAATAAATAAAAGCAATACATTTAGAAAACAAATGAAGAAACATTATTTGAAAAATATAGAAATAAATAAATACAACACAGAGGACCACAGGGTTTGGGTGAGTTCTATAGCTTTGGACCAGTCAAATAAGTCTGTAATTGAGTAAATCATGCACAAACACGATAAACATAATACAAAAAAGCAGTATTTATAGTTTAAATATACCGCTTATGTTAATTTTTCCACAACATGTCCGAACTGTTGAACTAACCTAACTCTCATAATAATTTATTCAGGGAAAATTATTATATAATTTTCCCTGAATAAATAAGGTATTGTATGTTCTATGTTCAGAATAAAATAAAGGTCTAAAAATTTTTTGTAGACCAAAGTCCATGCAGGAAAGACAGAGGGAGCATTCATCTTCACAGCTGCATTTGGAATGGGTGTGCGTGCATGTGTGTGTGTATGTGTGTGTGTGTGTGTGAGAGACTGCGCGTGCATGCACGTGTGTTTGTGAGTGAGTGTATGTGTCTGTGTGTGTTAAATACATTTGCCTGACCTGTTTGTGTATTTGTTTTTAGCTGATCCACATGTTGAGGTTGGTCACAGAAGCCAAAGCATTAGCCCCTACTCCCCATCTAACTCCCCCCTCTGCTCACGCGATGTGTGTTGTCTGGCACAGATAAGTCCCCTCACTTCCTGCGGCTCGGGGACGTGGAGGTGAACGCCGGGCAGAACGCCACCTTTCAGTGCATCGCCACGGGACGAGACACAACCAACAACAAGCTGTGGCTGCAGGTAAACACCCCCAGGGGTCGAGACCAGGGCCAGGGATGACCACAGGACCATGGCCAGGGCTAGGGTTGCCAACTTGAGAACAGAAAAATAAGGGACCATTTGGGTGGATCAGGTTGAGCACTTTTTAGTCCTAATTTCAATCTACACAGGAATCATGGAATTTAATAATCATAGTTTTTTGACTAAATCCTTAGTCAAAAATGAAATGAAATTAACGGGTGGAACTCTGGCTGGACTTAATGCATGCTTATTAGTCATAAAAAATATAAAGAAAGAGACAAATGCTGTAACATACATGATGTATGTTCCAGTAAAGACCATTTACTGTAAAAGCAATAATAAAAAAAGAAAAGCATATGTTCATTCATTCATTCACTTTCAACCCCTTTATTAGTCCATTTCTGGTTCGAACCCATGACCTTCAGGCCCAAAGGCCAATGCTCTACCAACTGAGCTACTTTTGCCCCCTCTTAGCCCGCTAGCTTAATAAATGCCAATAGGGAAGTGCTCATGGTGAAGTTTGGCTCCAACTCGTTCTGACTGATGGTCAGCCATCAGTAGGAGCCAGATACTTTCATTCGCTGGGAAAATGCTTTCCTCAGCAATTGTCTTAGCAACATTAAGCTATTGCCGTCGGAACAAATGCCCATAAAAGGAAAGTGGCTCTAGCTAGCATATTTTAAAATCTCCTTCTTCATTAAAATCATACACAATACAATACAATACGATGTATCCTTGTATAGCCCTAAATCACAAAAGCAGTCATCTCAGAGGACTTAACAAAACCATTGAAATCACCAAACACAGATCAGTGAATCGACAGTTAAGACACAAAAAATACACATACATATTTTTTCCATAGGGAGAGAACAATGTCCATGAATGTTAATAAATGTCCATACATGTAGGGCATTTATCAATGACTATCGTGATGTAACACTCGCTCATCCAGACTATGGCTCTCCCTGGGAGTCCGCCTTAGGCCATACATCCTCCCTGCTAACATAATGAAGCTCTTAATAGCTTGTGATTTCATTATAGCTCTATTGTAGTCCTGACCTTCAGACCTGCTGTCATCAACTCAAGTGTGTGTGCTGGTTATAGAGTATGTGGTTCAATTCTGCCTTGTGACCTTGAGCAGGGCACTTAACCCTCCCCTGGGGCCCCCTGATGCAGCTGATACGTGACTGTCTTTATCTGTCTATTTTTAACTGTTATAGAGGAGGAATGGAGAGGATATCCCGGTGGCTCAGACCAAGAACATAAACCATCGCCGTTTTGCGGCTTCCTTCCACCTGAACGAGGTGACAAGCCAGGACCAGGACCTGTACCGCTGTGTGACCCAGTCTGACCGTGGGTCAGGGGTCTCCAACTTTGCTGGACTCATTGTCAGAGGTTAGAGTCAAAATATGTGTATTCTGTGTGTTCTAAAAATGAACTACCATAAGTAAAATCCTTGAAGAAGCTGCTGTCTGTTTCAGGGCCCCCTCACCACACACTTTAAACACTTTTCTCACCACCTGAACCCTAACTGCCGAAGTGCGATCGCAGAGATTGTTGGAGGTCTGAGCGCTTCTGCAGCTGTCAAAAGCCATGCATACAGGACACTGGGCTGAGGGGCAGGAGCAGGATCAGAGAGAGACCAGAGAGAGAGATATAAGTCTATAGCCCACATAGAGACCAGAGAGACAAGAGAGAGAGACTAGAGGAGAGACCAGAGAGAGACAGGAGAGAGAAACCAGAGGGAGACTGGAAAGAGACCCCAGAGAGAGACCAGGGAGAGAGCCCAGAGAGAGAGAGACCACAGAGAGAGACCATATCTTTACCATCCGTTCATATCTTTTACGATGAGCACTTTGCATCAATTCTATAGATTCTGCATCAGAATTATCCATACATTTCAGGCATTCTGTAGCCAACAACACACACATAAACACTACTTATTTTATGAATTCACACCCTGAGGGTAATTGACAACAACTTGGCACCAATCTCCCAAATCCTGAACCATGACCCTGCTTACGCCAACTTACATGTCAAAACGTCTCTTTACAATCAGCCCGCCCACGCGCTATTGCTAACACAATAGCCTAATGAGAGCGGGCCTGTGTGTGCTAGCAGCTGCCATGTGGCTATGACATGCACTTAATAAGGTGTCACCAAAGTGTGTGTGTGTGTGTGTTCAGAGGCTTGATTCATTCACACCCAATGGTTTGCATTTAAAATTTATCTCGAGAGACACAAGAAATGGGGCAAAGGCAAAAACATAACAGTGAGTGATACAGGGGAGCGACAGTCACAACGGGAGAGGGGAGTAATATGTAGATATCTCGTTATTAAAAACTATATTCGATATTCAAGAGAGAGACCAGAGAGGACAGAGAGACACCACAGAGAGAGTGAGAGACCAGAAAGAAACCTGAGACAGACAAGGGAGATACCTGAAAGGGACACCATAGAGAAACGCCAGAAAGGGAGACAACAGATAGAGACCAGACAGAATCCAGAGAGAGACCAGAGAGGGACAAGAGAGAACAGAGAGAGAGAGACAAGAAAGAGACCAGAGAGAGATCAGATAGGTCCACCAGAGAGAGACACCAGAGAGGGACACCAAAGACAGAGAGACCAGAGAAACGTAACACAAGAGACACAAGAAATGCGGCAGAGGCGATAACATAACAGTGAGTAAAATAGAGGGGGCGACAGTCACAACGGGGGAGGAGAGATGTTATATGCAGATATCTCATTATAAAAACTACATCCATTTCAAGTTTGCATATGTAAACAGGCCAGGAGTCTGTATCTCTGTTCATAAGATATGTATACAGCAATGATAAATCAAAGCCTGGGATCATTAATATGCATGTCAAGCGAAAGAGATGTCCAACTCTCACTGCAGGAAAATTACGGCTTGTAGATAAATTGCTGAATATGATTTTGGATGTTTAAAAAAAAAAAAATTGCTGATTAAGTAAAACACTGTACGTTCTAATGTTTATTTATCATGATTTTATGAGAGACCAGAGAGTGATCAGAGAGAGAGAGACCTAAGAGAGAGAGTCCAGTGAAAGAGGAGTGAGAAACCAGAGAGAGAGAGACCATAAAGGGATCAAAGGGCACGGTCACATAGGTACATAGATCGTCGCCACAGGGGTGTGAAGAACGCCCGCGGTCACAAGAATGTGTTTTCGCAAACGTGCTAGAGCAATTGTGCTGTAGTACAATACTCGGCCCAGCTGGTGGTGCTAATACTAACTTCAGCGACGACCTCGTTGTGTGAGTTAAGTTTCCGTTTTCTCTTCCTGTTTGCACTCTGCTACTGTAGCTAACAGCTCGAGTACGGGTCGCGTTGTTCAGGTAAAGACACATCTCACACTTGTCCACATTGCTCTGATGGAAAGTCCAGCAGTGTGTGTGTGTGTGCGCCGCGGACATGGGAGTGCGCCTCTTTAGTAACGAGCATTAGTGCTGAGAAATGAATGAACGAGAATGAAAGAATTGAATAAAGACCGCACTGTGAGAGCGAGGGGCAGGACCGAGGAAGTTATTCCCATAGGAAACGCTTCCCTTTCGACCACGGTCTGGGGGCTTACAGAAAGGTTTAACACAAGGGGAGAATAAGAATGTGCAGAGACGTGTGTGAAAATGGGCGTCACAACGGAAGACGTAATGTGACGCACAACATCAAGTCCCCTCCACATCTCATCCGCCACTCCCCACCACCCACCACACTGACCCCCCTCATCTGGGTTTTAGAAGCGTGCTTTGGCCCACCTCTCTCAACCGTGCTCAGGCCCACTTGCAGCAACCGTACCCAAGCCCAGTTGCCGCGGTCAGATAGCACCTAAAGCCCAGATCTAATCGCGAAGTGGGCCCAGATGCACTGGGAGAGAGGTACCAGACAGAGACCACAAAGAGACTCAACATGAAGGGCTAATCAGGCAATACAAAATTTATGTATATTTATAGATTTGATTATTGCCTTATTAACGCTACTTAGTATCATGTCTGAAAACCACATCGCTATGCAGCAAATTACGCGTGGGAAATATTTTTGGTGGACAAGCGCCTGGCCTCGTGTGCTTATGCCTGCTACAGGCTTCTACCACAGGCACATATCCGCTCCGGAAAGAGGAGGGCCACGCATTTCCCCTTCAAAAGAGCGTACCTCTGATAAGGTACACTCAAGGTCACACTCACCGCTGATTACGTCCATCAGTAATCCCAATTGTCTCCAGCATAAAAGTTGAAGCTATAGTTATTTCCACTGTGCATGAGTCGCATATGAGTGTGTTCACAGTAAAGTGACAATTGAAGTATCTGGACTTTAAAAGGTTATAACTTAAAAACTAAAATTACTTTCATAGATTGGAAAAAAGATTTCAAACACAAACACATTGAAGAGATAGTGTGGATAAAATCTAAAGGAAAGATTGACATAAAAATGTTTAGCAACATTTTAAACGACCAAATGAGCCTCTGATTGGACCATTCTACTGTGACGCCAGTTACATAGAAAATAAAATGTCCTCAGTCTGAAAAAGCAGAAGATGAAATCCCACAAGATTTACATGGTTAACACAACAGAAGTATGATTGCTTGATTATAAAAAGGAATCGTGAAAAATAAAAAATAATTCATTAATTAAATGACCCCTGAAAAATTTAGAACGGACGTGATGAGGACGGTCCTCTTTTCTCTAAAAATTAAACTTGAGAAGAAAAAAAATCTGGTCTGTTTTCACATTTAATTGGTTGACAATATGAAAGTATCACTTTGCATCTACTTTGTGTAAAAAAGTAGAATCTCTGAATCAAATGTGGATATCTGAAAATACCATCAAACTTCCACAAAGCTCATTCCGTCAAATCATCACGTCCGTTAGATAAAATAAACAGGGTCGCTATAGGAAACTTGTCTAATGTATAAAACAGTTATGTTCTAGCAACTTCTAATGAACAGAGGAGGTGTTTGGAAACATGAAAAACATAAAATATCTTTTGATTATTAAAATCTAATTTTTGGTCTTTTGTCACACTTTTGTGCCCTTTAGTGTGAACAAGCCCATATACACTGTAAAAACAGCATGCTTTTTTCTTTGTCCAATCCCTTTTCAAAACCAAATCAAGGGACATTAAGACCAGTGAAAACGATGTGATTAATTGCGGTTACAAAATTTTATAGTTAAAAAAAATAATACAGTATCCTTGGGCCATCAGTGAGGGACTGGTGCTTAGAGCATTGGGTGGCAGCTCTCATTGCCACTCCTCTGACCCAGAAAAAAACAAAAACAAAATATATATAATTATTTATTTATTCAACGCTTTCAAAAGGAAGTGTTTCCTACGGGAATAACTCCCTCTGTCCTGAACCTTGCTCTCAAAGTTTGGACACACTTTCTCATTCAATGAGTTTCCTTTCTTTTCATGACTATTGACTGTAGATTTACACCCAGGCTGTGTAAGGGCTATTTGACCAATACGGAGAGTGGTGGGGTTCTGGGACAGGTGACCTGGCCTCCACAGTCACGGGACCTGAACCCTTTAAGAAGAGTGAAAACTCATGTGTGATTAATTGTGGTTACATAATTTAATTGTTTAAGCAATAATATATACAGTATATACTGTATATGGGGGCGACAGTGGCTCAGTGGGTAGAGCATTGGCCTTTTGGCTTGATTGTTTTGTACACATTATGTACACAACATAGTGTACATAATGTTCTGTATTTGTTTATCATAACAACAATAAATCCACATAAAATGGCATTAACATTATTAACATTCTGTCTTTCTGTAGTAGACAGAAAGACAGAATACGGTCTACAGTCAATTGAAACCCAATTGGCAAAGAACTGTACCTGATTTATTTTCAAATTAATTCATAAAGATGTGTATTACTACATACAAGTAGTATTAAAACCCGTAATTTAATTTAAAAAAAATAGCTCATTGATTCAGCTTGTGTATGAATTCAGGCCATACAAAAAGTGCTGAGTAGAAACTTTGCGTAATGCTAGTTCTCCTCCAACGAGGAGCGGTGCTGTTAAAAATATGTACAATAGTTCTGGCATGCGCCTACTGTACTGGCGACCCCGCTCCCATCTCTGCGTGGAGCGAGAGGACAAATGCCCAAAAATAACAATTGTAAACCGCTTTGTGACTCTGGTTTGTGAAAGGCGGTATATAAATAAACATTACTTACTTACTTACTGTTGCAAACAGTCCACGCCTCCTCTAGCTTCCGCAGCATGTAAACAGAGCAGCATGACAGCAGAAAGTGGCTATACCTCCTCTGGCTGTAACTGCATACACAGCAACACAACCCAAAAGACGCAAAAGTGAGGAGAAGAAGAGGGAAATAAAGCGAAAAAATGATCAAAGCAGAAATCAAGCCTGGGTGAACATAGGTAGCTTCCATCATATTCTCTGGAAAGACCTGCGGGAGCGGGACCCCTCGGACTACATTTGGATGCAAAACTGGCGGTAATCTTTCAGTTATTGTACTGTATATTTTGTTAGCAGTGCGTCGGTTTTGTACCATTTCATCAGTGATTCCTGTACAGCTTATAAGAAGTTGTGCTAATGCTAACTAATGCCTATCAGATCGCTACTAAAACTACATGGCTCCATGGGAGGAGAGTGTAGAGTTTCTCAAAAGGAGAAGCCTGTGAGCGGCACTTCTGAGTGTTATTATGGGATGCATGGCCGAGATATTCAGCACAAATGCAATCTTTTTTTTTACGCAATTAAGGGAATAAAATGTTTTAACGTGCATTAACGCAATAATTTAAAAAGCCCTAATATAGATAAATAATATATAAGTTTGTGTGTGAGGAGCTACTGCTACTCTCCCCACAAAGAAGTCATACTTTTTAAGCCGAGCTGTGATGAATATTGATTTGAGTCGTGTCGTAGGAACAGATTCTCATGTTTATGCATCTGAAATATCAAATGGAAACGCGAATCAAAGATAGAGGGAATTTTTGTTTAAAAACAATGTATACACATATATTATTGGAAAGATTGACAGTGTCTGCCGCACAATTTTCCCATGAGTTCTGTTACAGGTTGCATATATATACTAACATGTGTGTGTGACAGAGATAAGTCTGTAATGGAGTGTGAATGATAAAACAGGAAATGTATTCATAAAGATGTGCAAACACATAAAATGTATACATTAAAAGTGATTGGCATCGGTTTCATTTCTGTGAGTAGGGAGAGTGCTCCGCTCTGGTGAAATTGCCTCAGAACAGGATATTGATATTTATAACATGGAGATGACAGAGGTGCTGTTATGGCCTGCTTGTGAAGAGCGAGAGCACTGACAGAACTGCATCATGGGTAGAGAGAGGAACAATAAAAGCACGGGTTTCAAATGTATCAAGATATTTTGATGATATCAGCAAATGGAAAAGGTTACGGAAATAGTACTTGCAATTTTCAAACCACAACAGCTCCTTATTTAGGGATATACTGTATATTGTACCAAGGACGTTAACAATGTTTTAACAAATCGAGCTGTTAAAATATTGTTAAAAGCCTTGGTACAATATACAAGGCTCTCTGCTCATTAAAATCAGATAACTACAGAACCTCCTGCGCAATGTTCGATCACTTTTGTGGATCTCCTTCTTCACACTGTGTATGAGCATGTGCAATGTACTCTCTCCATATGCAGAAATTAGCTCCAGCTATTCTCCTTATATCAACCAAATTCAAATTGGCTTCTTCCACAATCAGCACAATCACTATAGTAATTTCTTTACTTGGTCAGTCCACTCCTACTATACAGTCTAAGAATAGAACTTTTTTGTTTGTTCCAAGATTAAAAACAGACATTTGTCTTGTAATCCAGCTCACAAACACGTAAATATCTGTCATGTATATGACATACTGTATATGTCAAATACATATACAGTAATATATAAAAGTCAGACATTCATATAAAACAGAGCTACCTAATTTCCTTTAGTAATAAAGCAGTATTAGCTTAGATATCTTTAGAACCATAAATCAACAGTAATGACACACCACATATAACTATTCACAGAACACACAAGTCAGTAGAAGAAGATCCCTGAAAGAATCCACCCTTGCTGTTTTGCGTGTCACCTCCAGTTTGGTCAGCGCCGAAGTCATGCCCTCTGGTTTCTGCGACAGAGAGCATCATCAAGACACAAACACACAGCACACAAACAGACACACACAGCGCACAAACACACAGCATACAAACACACTCCACTTTGCAACTCCCGCAAAAAACATGGCCTGAAAAGCTCCCATAACGTTACTGTCACAGCCACAGATCCATGCACTTTACATCTGTGTAGGTAAGCTCTAGGCCTAACCCTACCCCAGCCCTAATACACACACACACACACACACACACACAAACTATACATTTGTGCACGTAAGCCCTGAGCCTGACCCTAAACCTCTCCTCACAACCCAACACACACACGCACGTTGACACACACACACACATACATACACACATTATTGGAACCCTACCCAGTCTTTTGAAACACCACATAGAAGCTGAGGTCATATATCCTCCGGCAGACGTCGTAGTGATGTGCTCTGTTTTGTGAATAAACTTTATTGACAAGATGCTGACAGTAAGGAAAAATATCTGTGGTTGTTTAGAAAGCAGTTCTGAACATTGTGACATCTACTGGAACAGATTAACTTTACTCACATTGACAAATAAAAGCTAAGGTCACACGATCCAGCTTCATCTCACAGAAGGACAGGGAAGAAGTCCCTGTTAGTGTAAAATCTCTGTAATGTCTGCAATTGTGTGGACTGGGGTACCCAACTTTCAAACCACATAGAATTTAACCATGTAATAAAATCAATGTGTCTAGTTCCTGGCTCCAAAACAGTTTGCTTCTATCCCTGATTTTAACATTTATTCTGGGCGCTGTCACAGATCAGCTTTTTCAGACAGAAAAGTGAAAAAGAGAGGAACACCCTTATTCAGCCGATCAGCTGTGCCAAGAGTCATATTGTGATTCTGCAAATCCCCAGATAACGGATAACGTGTAAATATATTAAGTGTGACCTTTTCTGAATAACATTTTAAAGTGAAGTTAAGTAAAAAATACAATGAACTGGATTTTTCAGGTTTAAGGCTGAATATCTAATCAGGAAGCAGAATGAGGCTCTCATTTGGGTTGCTAGTTTGTTAGGGAAAAATTGGCAATTTTCTTTTTTGTTATTCTAAAAAAAGTAGCCCCACACATACTTAAATGAAACCAAGTACAAGAAATACTCATACATAATACTGTTTCTTGATGAACCCCAGCAGGTAGAATGCATCAGTAACCATGGCTCCATGTTGGTTTGTTACCACACGACTATTTATTTACCGTAATTGTGTAACCGCATATTTATCTTTTTAATAAATCCCAAAGAAACACTGTCACACTTCATCATGTCAAAACCAGAGATTTCTCAAAATCTAAAAACCGACCCCCTTGGAGCCTCGCCACGGGAGCTTCACGTCAGCGAGGGCTCAGACTGACGGATAAAACAAAACTGTGACTGTGCCGAGTTTGAAGTGCTTCCATCTTGGTTTGTTTTGCTGTTTATTTCTTCATTTGACCCAAAAAACTATGAAAGAATAATTTAATGCATAATTTTGAAAGAGAGTAACAAAACTGCAAAGAGTGTTATAATTTTAGGTCAACTGTAAAAGTGACGAGTGACAGGAGAAAAGGCAACAATCAGACATTGTTTTCTCCTGAGTAACATTTTGACCCACTTTTATTATTTGTATGTGTATTATTTATCTTTTTGAATCACTGAGAGGCTTTTTTACAGTGAAAATAAACAAATACATGTCTTTATTTGTTAATGATGCCGTTGTTTATGTGATGGTATTGCGCGCTGACATGCTGTTGACGTGGCAGGCCTTTCTGAAGTTTCTCTGCACGTTCATTACCACAGCTCTGTCTGCACGTGTGCGAGCGGGAGAGAAAGTACATGTCAAACCTCGCTGTTTCATCTTCAGATTAAAACCACGTCTGCCTGCTCCGCTGTGACAGCTGTGTTCATAGGCACGCACCCAGAAGGGGAACCAGGTGACGGCTATTCCAAATGTAGATTTTTATAGAGATATACACGCATTCTGACATGCTACTCTATAGATAAGCACTATATCTAGTCTCTCTGGTTCTCTCTGGTCTCTCTCACTCTCTCTCCTGTCACTCTCTCTTCTCTCTGGTCTCTCACTCTGGTCTCTCTCCTGGTCTCTCTCCTGGTCTCTCTCTCTGGTTTCTTCTCTCTGGTCTTTGGGTTCTCTCTGGTCTCTCTCTCTTGGTTTCTCTCTGGTCTCTCTCTCTGGTTCTCTCTGGTCTTTCTCTGGTTTCTCTCTGGTCTTCTCTCTGGTCTCTCTCTGGTCTCTCTCTGGTTCTGTCTGGTCTTCTCTTTCTCTCTTTGGTTTCTCTCTGTCTCTCTCTCTCTGGTTTCTCTCTGGTTTCTCTCTGGTCTTTCTCTCTGGTCTCTCTCTCTGGTCTCTCTCTCTGGTTTCTGTCTGGTCTTTCTCTCTGGTTTCTCTCTGGTCTTTCTCTCTGGTTTCTCTCTGGTCTTTCTCTCTGGTCTCTCTCTGGTCTCTCTCTGGTCTCTCTCTGGTGTCTCTCTCTCTGGTCTCTCTTTGGTCACTCTCTGGTGTCTCTCTGGTCTCTCTCTGGACTCTCTGGTCAAAAGTGAGAGAAAAGGAGTGGGAGAAGAGGAGATGAGAGGATGTTTTTGAAAGAATTTTTAGAACCAAAAAAACTACTCAGTAAAGGTCAAACTGTAAGGTTTGTTCTCATGACATTTATCTGATTTTAAATGAACTCATTATACATCACTCAAACTTGCACCAATAACTCCATGCACAAAAAGACCAGGAAAAACAATTATAACATGGTACAAAGTCAGTGACATGGGCTGTGTAAGATAAAGGATATGTTCAGAAAGCTAAAAATATTGGGGCAAGGATTTCCATCTTTCCATCTCTTTGAACAAACCAGTGTTTCCCTTATTGTGGACCAGAAGGTTATCAAGGCTGGTTGTGTCTTTGTAGTACATCAAAAAAGGACCTTGAGGCTGTCGTCTCCGGAGGATTCACAAAAACACACAGTGATCTGATGCTGTCACTGGTGGATTGGAGACAGTCATAATTCTTCATATCTCTGTGATAGTGGTGAAGCCTCATGGTCTGTGGGAGAGAGGAGATAAAGTCTGAGTGATAAAAGATGAGTGTGTATGTGCGCCTATGTGGTTGTGTGCGTTTGTGTGTGTGGATGTTTGGGTGTTAGTTGTGCTCTGGTGTGAACTCTCCTTGTCCAGTCTCCAGTGCTGTCTTACGGATGCAAGCCCTTAACTAGAGCTACAGCTTTCAAATGTTTTAGTAATCGAGTATTCTATTTTCCGCCATCATTTGCAAAATAAATTCTTCAAAAATGTTTTTTCATGTTTTTTTCCATAGTTGAGGTTTACCTATGATGAAAATTACAGGCCTCTCTCATATTTTTAAGTGGGAGAACTTGCGTAATTGGTGACTGACTAAATACTTTTTTTCCCCACTGTATGTAGCTAATTTTCATCCGTAGTCCCACAGTCGAACTCGCAAACACACACTCATTCAACCCTCACCTATTGTAAAGGTTTTTAGTGTCACTCATTTGTCGTCACTCAATATTTTTTTATGATTTAATTTAAACAGAGAGAGAGACTATAGAGAGACTAGTGAGAGCCCTGAGGAGAGACCAGAGAGAGACCAGAGAGAACCCTGAGAGAGCCCTGAGAAAGAACAGAGAGAGCCCTGAGAGAGCCCTGAGAGAGACCAGAGAGACACCCGAGAGGGCCGTGAGAGAGACCAGAGAGAGACCAGAGAGAGAACCAGAGAGAGATCAGAGAGAGACCAGAGAGAACCCTGAGAGAGCCCTGAGAAAGAACAGAGAGAGCCCTGAGAGAGCCCTAAGAGAGAGACCAGAGAGAGCCCTGAGAGAGACCCGAGAGGGCCGTGAGAGAGACCAGAGAGAGACCAGAGAGAAACCAGAGAGAAATCAGAGAGAGACCAGAGAGAACCCTGAGAGAGCCCTGAGAAAGAACAGAGAGAGCCCTGAGAAAGAACAGAGAGAGCCCTGAGAGAGACCAGAGAGAGCCCTGAGAGAGCCCTGAGAGAGACCAGAGAGAGCCCTGAGAGAGACCAGAGAGAGACCAGAGAGAGCCCTGAGAGAAACCAGAGAGAGACCAGAGATTCCTAGTTTTCACAGCATTGGTTTGATCTGTCACATCTTCAGATCTTCTTTTTAAGACAGAAAACTGAAAATGAGAGGACCAATATTTGTGGTTGTTATAGTGATTGCAATGTGCAGCATGGTATTATTAGACAGACATATAGATGGATGGAATGATTAAAAAAAAGAAAAGTATTTATATATATATATCTATTTTGTATCATGAGCATCGGGAATCATGTTTTCTTGTCCTGCACAGTTTATAGATTTTGTTTTTCATTCAGTCAGTATTAGTATCATTACTATAGAGTAGTTTCAGAGACTCTGCAGCCAATATTATCAGCACAAACAGGTCAAATGGTCCTGTTGTTTAAGCGAAATATAATCTGAAAACTATGACTGAGCGGATGCCGTTACTTCACACTAACGTTTCAGGTGTCACTTCCTGTCTTCGATATGGGGCCCTTATTATACCCTCTATTAGCTTTGTTATTGTCTTTTATTAACCAGTATGAGAAGAAACAAGCGGATCTCCAGTTTCAGAAGATAACGTCTGCTTTGAGCCTGCCTCTTTGATGTGGCACGCCCTTCTCCTTTCTGCTCTGACCTTGT
The DNA here is from genome assembly GCA_964034765.1 of Knipowitschia caucasica. NCBI lineage: Eukaryota > Metazoa > Chordata > Actinopteri > Gobiiformes > Gobiidae > Knipowitschia > Knipowitschia caucasica. The sequence continues at coordinate 29,455,209 of OZ035839.1, forward strand.
TTGAATAATGAAGTTACAGTGACGTGAGGGTCTTTGAAAACGGCTCATGTGTGTTTTTTGTTGTGCCTTTCAGAGCCCCCACACCCCATTGCCCCCCCACAGCTCTTGGGAGTCGGCCCCACCTACCTCCTGATCCAACTCAACGCCAACTCCATTTTCGGAGACGGGCCTATTATCCTGAAAGAGGTGAGCGTTTAATGCATGTGTTTAGATGAATAATGCTAACACGCACAAAGACGCCCAAACACAGAGCATAGATGAGGAGATGACCGAGTGTGATATCACCATAGTGTTCTCCTTATATGGACATTTGTGCTCTATAACAGGGCAGACATGTTTCCCCGTAAATTTGATTGGTCAATCCTTATGGCTCATATCTGGATTTACAATACAACACACAGTATAAACACCAGGATCACAGAGCGCAAAAGGACATATTTCTAAACCCAAAATTGTGAGTGTGACACAAACGGTTAATGAACTAGAGGACTTTACTTTTACATGTAAGTCAGTAGGAGCCGGAGTGAGTTGAAGCAAAACTTCACCCATGAGTACTTCTCTACTGGGCTTTATTGAGCTAGCACTCCAGCCTCGTCTTTCGATACATTGTCTTTGAGAGGGATTTGACGTGACTCTCTCTGGCTCCTATTGCCTGACTTGTAAATTAAACTCAGTAACTGTTTGTGTCACACTCACCTATTTGGGCTTAAAAGTCTGTGTTTTAGCGCTCTCTCTGATCCTGGTGGATATATCTCAGGGACTATGGATGAAAATTAGCTTGTAGTTATGTCCGGTCTGAACAATACATTTACTGTGCATTGTCCCTGTCAAATAAACAAATAAATAAATCAGGGCTTTAAAAGTCTGATAAGCATTGAATTTATGAATGTGTCAATCACTAACATTTCCATCAAATAGTTTGTTTTTAGTTTCTCAGGTAGATCTGTGAAATAGGCCAAATATACAGTAGTTGTTTATTTCTTTTCTAAATGGTCTCAAAAACACTTGAAATTGAGTTGAAGAAACCTGTAGGAACCCTGTTTTATTGTGATATTGTCTTTGTAAATCCATTATGAGCCAATGGTTTCTCAGTCAGTCCACTCCTACAGTCTATGGTCTCTCACACAGGTGGAGTACCGCATGACCTCCGGCACCTGGACGGAGACCCACGCCGTCAACTCTCCCAATTATAAACTGTGGCATCTGGACCCGGACACGGAGTACGAGATCAGGGTTCTGCTGACGCGGCCCGGGGAAGGAGGCACCGGGAAAGCAGGACCTCCTCTCATCACCAGGACCAAATGTGCAGGTGTGAAATCAAAAATATTCTCTCTGGTCACGCTCGACTGGTCTCTCTCTATGGTCACTCTCTCTCTCTCTGGTCTCCCTCTTTGGTTTTTCTCTCTAGTCTTTATCTGGTCTCTCTCTCTGGTTTCTCTCTCTGGAGTTTCTCTCTTGTCTCTTTCTTTGTTATTTTCAGAAAGAAAGACCAAAGAGTGACTTCTTCTCTAGTTTTGGTCTTTTTCTGGTCTTTCTTTTTGGTCTCTCTCCAGTCTTTCTTCCTTGTCTCTCTCTGATCATTCTCTCTGTATTACTTAAACTCACTCATTGCCTTCACGATGTACTTTTACACACGCCGTTTTATTCAGGGCACATGTTTCTAGTTATGGTTCTAAGAATTCTTAAGATATTTTCATGAATGTATATAATGCTCAAATTTACCAAGGGCAACCGCATGTTAGAGCAAGTAAAACGTTTTATTCAAAAAATGTAGCCTTTCAAAGTCAAGGCTTTTCCTTTTTTCAGCATCTACTTCTAGCTTTGCCCAATAAAATACATTTTCATTTACAATTTTCCACCATGTGCTGCCTCTAAATACACTACTATAAGGCAGGCTTTGACTTTGATACTATTCCACTCTCTTGTTCATCTTGTCCGGCTGATATATTTTAGGGGGAGTCAAATGTGTCTCTGGTCGTGGAAAGTGGAGGTCTGGGAGTCGGATTGTTCAGTCATCTGCAGAAAGAGTTGATTAAAAACACTATAGCCTTCACTTCTCTCCATGCACACGTTCCTCCCGTCTCTTTCTCTCTCATGCATTCTTCTTGTTCTGCCCCCAATGTTGTCTTTTTTCCCCTCGTTTCTTTCTCTGCGGATCAATAGGCGCAGGGCAGAAACGCTGTCTGACATTTGTAGAAATAAACGAGAGAAATATAAACACGCACAGCTGGGGGGAGAGAGGGAGAGAGAGGGGGAAAGAGAGAGGGAGGGGTAAAGAGAGAGAGGGAGAGGGACGGATAGATAGTCAGGACAATTGGAGAGCAAAGGAGAAAAGACAAGCCATAGGGCTCTGCTGTGTTTGCTCCCCTCTACAATCTGCACTTGGGACCTAACAATTCAATTCACTTTTCTTGTATGGCCCTAAATCACAACAACAGTCATCTCAGAGGACTTAACAGAACCGTTGAAATCGCCAACACAGATCAGAGAATCAACAGTTAAGACACAAAAAATATAGAACACATGGTATTGGTCCATAGGGAGAGACCAATGTCCATGAATGTTGATAAATGTCCGTACATGTTGTAAAATATAAAGTGTCCTGGATCACCTTAGTCCTTCTTGTTAGACACTAACAGTCTGACAGAGCCTTCTGCATCGGCAAGGAAAAACTCTAAAACCCAGTGGGAGAAAAGTGAAAAACCTCGGGGAGATCTTCATTGAGAGAGGACGAACGGGCTTTAGATCCAGGACTTAAGCTACAGAACGAGGCCACGCAGCGGCTGTAGAACGTGGACAGGTTTGGTGCAGGGCTGAAGCAACTCCCAATCTCTCTGTTCAGTTAAAATAATTTGTTAAGCAAATGAGCAGATCCTGGCGGTTGGTGGGCATTGCTCCTGCTGCAGTCGTGTTACCATTTAAGAGCTCAGAATCTCATCCAGAAGATTTTTGCTGTTGTTGTCATGATTTTGCCCAGGAGACCACCGTAGGCATGTTTTAATAGTATGTAGTGATTTTTCCACCAGGAGGTGAAAGTATTTTTGCTGTTATTCTGAAAAGGGGGGATGTATATGAGTTTCTGCAAAAGCAATTAATGCAGGTTTTGAAAGTTGTGATATCCTCCTGTTCTGTTATAATGGGTAAGTGATATCTCGTGTGTGCGGCTGTATCTCTGTGTCTACAGACGCCACACAAACAATCTGTTCAGGGACAGAGAAAGACACACAGAGCGGGGAATGTTATTTAAATGGTAATGATTCCTTTGCCTCTTCTGTTTGCTGAGATTTGTCTCCTCCTGCCACCTGTAGATTTGAGCAGGAATATTTAGCTCAGTGTAATGATGAGAGTGAGGGTTGTGTGCACAGGGACGGGGCCTGGACACAGACCAGGGCTGTGACCACACACACCTCTGCCTCATTAAGGACTGGCAGCTAATAAGAGACCAGTGAGTTATAAACCAGAGAAACATCTACATAAGGGACCAGCGAGATACAAACCAGAGAGATATCTGAAGTACCACAGCCAATGAAAGAAGAAACTGTACAGGTGATACTTGGAAAGTCGTCCTCCTCCTCTTCCTCCTGCCTCTCTTCCTCCCCCTCCTCCTTTTCCCCATCCTTCTCCTTATCCCCATCCTCCTCCTCCTCCTCCTCCAACTCCTCCTTCACCTCCTCCTCCTTTTCCCTGTGATTTATTGCTCTTGTCTAAAGGGTGAAATATAATCAACTTGAAGTGAGATGAGAGGCCGCAGAGGAAGAATAAGCAGGTCAAGCCAACACAAGTGTTTTTTTTTATCCAAATCTGGAACATTTTGGTCCACTCAGGCAGCAGCTCTGAGAGTAGAACATGCCTGGGATTCGAACATATAGAAAAATTAGACACATGTGTGAAATTAGTAATTGGAGGTTTCTGTCAAACATGTTCGGGAAGTGGAGACTGTTTCACACATTCTCAGAAAAGTTGAATTTATTGTGTTAAATCTATTACAGTTAAATACAAGACTAGGAACAGGCTGGAAATATATACAATACAAGAATTGCAAAAACATGCAACACAATGTAATGAATGTGTTACAGCGAGAAGTACTTCCTGTACATTTCGGTTTTTGTTTTGGGTAAAGACACAAAATCTGAGTTGAATTCGTCTTGCCGATGACAGTGAGGGGATTAGCGGGAACTAATTGGACAGATTAACTGGGATTATGCCACATATCCTCTCTACCTTTCTGCCGGTGCCAGCCTGTTCTCCCTCTATCTCCCTCTTTCCCCTTCTCTCCCCTCTCTTCTTTCATGGGCAGCGTAATCCTCCCTCTGCCCTCCCCTTACACCAAACAGCTCTGCATTATAAAGCTGTGAGAGTTCTTTCATTTACATGTTCTTATATTCAATTTACTTTTGTCTCTCTCTCTTTGACTCGCCGCCGCTGGAATCGTTTTATTGGTTTATTGTTGGTGTTTTCAAAGCTGCGCCGCTAGGAAACAAAGGCTGTTTAGTTCAGAACGTGGAGCCCAGGTTTTGTGTGTCCCTGGTGAATTGAGGGGGAGCAGGGAGGGGGGGTAGGTGGGAGCAGAGGGTAGAGATGAGAAGGAGCAAAGGGAGGAGAAGAGGAGGAGCAGAGTGGGGAGAAGAGGAGCAGAGGGGGGAGCAGAGACAAGGCGGCCTCTGTTGTCCTCTGTGGACACACTCCCGTTAGAATTTTGGCCTCTGTCCAAACTAGTTACCCCTCGTTCTATTCCTGCGCCTTCTGATTCCCTTCCTCTCACTCTCTCTCTATAACTCTCTCCTTTTCCATTTCAAGGCATGTTTATTTTTTTAGCACATGCGCAAGCCAACTCAAAGTGTTTAACAAAACAAGATAGAAACCACCCCGAAAGAAAAATCATAAATAATCACAGTGCATTAAAAAGAGTGAAGATACAATCCTTCAGTCCATCCATCCGTCCATCCATCCGTCCATCCATCCGTCCATCCATCCATCAATTTTCTTTTCCTTAATCCACAAAGCACCAACCCCTCACTGATCCTGCATGTGGTGAGTCCACAAGAGGATGGCTGCTCTGTCATTGAGAGCATAGCCTTGATCTATCAGCGGGGGCTTCAGGCAAGGTGGGGTTCAGTGTCTTGTCCAAGGACACAATGACAGCAGACATCAGTGGGAGTCGGTGGTGGGATTGAACCCACGACCTTCAGTCATATATTCCCTTGTCAACTGTTCAAGATATTGATAAAGCACCATCATAATCAGTATCCCCACCATGAAAATAAATGAAAGCATACATTTTGTACTTGTATAAAGAGCCCTGTAGCTCACTGAGAGTCGGGAGAATGGACGGCTGGAGCCTGGTCACATGGTGCACCACAGAAAAGTTAATTATACATAATAGTTGTTTACATCATGATCATCATATATAATCAAAGATGTTGATGCCAGCTGCACAAGTCACAATCAACTTTACTGAGCATTTTTCACCCTCTGTTTTTCCCTACCATGAAGTCTTCAGTCTTCACTCAGCCCCTTATTGTCTACTCTCCCACTTTCACAGTAAATAGACAGAGATAAGCATCGGTGCATTATGGGTCACAGGGGGAAATGGCTTTCTCTGATGCAGGTGTGTTGGTGTGTGAGCGATTGAGGGCGGCCGTATATTTAGTTTTAATTCCGTGTTGAAAGCCATCCCAGTGTGAAGCTCCGTCAAGCATCAAGAGACCCCTGGAATCAATACAATTTATTACCAAAGGCTAAATGTGCACGCGGGGCCTAATGGGCGACTTTATGGAGGTGGGCCAGGAGGATCGATCCCAGACCAGGAGAGGAAAGAGGAGGAAGAAGGAGCAAGAAGGAGACTAGAGAGGAGGAAGAAGGAGACTAGAGAGAAGGAAGAAAAAGAGGAGAGGAGGAAGGAGGAGACTAGGGAGGGACCTTAAAATAGGGGCTTTAACTGGCATAGGTTGCTAAGCAACAAAAACATTCAAATTGAGCGGCCTCAATGACAAAGACAAAGCTCTATCTTTAGAACTACTCACATTTCAAGAGTAAAAGATAATTTCAAAATAATGACATAGAAATAAACTAACGTAGAAACTGAAACTTAATGAAGTCCACAAATGCACGTGAGCAGTAAATTAAAACCGTCACATTGACTGCTGTAGTATTAAATCATATATTAATCTGTTCTAAAGCTTTATATCTTTCTATGTAACATATTCCCGAGCGTCTCACAGCGGTGTCCCCTCCACACAAGGTTCAAACTGAAAATACTGGAGCTGGTTTTAAAAATACACCTTATATTTTCAGTTATTCTCGTCTTTGCCCTCGACAGACGGCTCTTGTTATTAGAAGTTTTATTAAGACCTGCACTTCCATACACACACACACAGACTTTCTCTCTCTCTCCACTGATTTAATCTTGATTCTGTCACAACCTGGCGCCGTCGTGCGCCGTGGCCGGGGTAATAACTGCCTTACGAGTGAGTGACACATAGATAATGGCGTGTCAGAAAAAGGGACAAGTTTGTGTCCTTGTGTTGTCTTCTCCGCTCCTGAGAGCTGAAAGCCAGGCCAGGGAAAGACACATGAAGAGAGTAAAGTGTTATTTTAATAATTATCACTTCTATAAGACAGGGGGGATCTATGTTTAGGTGATATTTGAACATTAATCCATCCATCCATCGGGGGGTTGGGTGGCCAGAGATGCCACCCAGTTCACAGAGCACCAGCCCCTCATTGATCCTCCTGCAGGTGGTGAGTCCACAGGAGCCTTGATCTTTCAGCGGGGGCTTCAGGCAAAGTGGGGTTAAGTGTCTTGCCCAAGGACACAACGACAGCAGGCATCAGTGGGAGTCGGTGGAGAAGGTCTCATGGTGGGATAGAACCCACGACCTTCAGGCTTAAAGTACCATGCTCTACCAACTGCACACACACACACACACACACACACACACACACACACACACACACACACACACACACACACACACGGTGCCAGATCCTTCTTATGTCCCTCTTGGCCCTAGTTCTATCCTGGCCAAGCTGGTTCTACAGTGTTCTAACTGACAGAGAAGCTGCTGGAAGCCATTCAGACTATGTTGTCAATAGTTATATCTAACCTGAACATGGTTAAGTTAGGTGTTCTTGTGTTTTGAATCAGACCTAGTTTTCACTTTGCAAGTCCAAATACTTGATTTGTTGTATTTTGCAGTATGGACTTGCCTTGTCCATCATGTTCATTGGTGTCTTTTGACAGCACCAAACACCCTTTCTATCTTTTTGTCCACACTCCACAGGGGACACGGCTCAAATCTATGAAGGTTGATAAATATTGAATAAAAGCTTTCTTCAGTTGGCAGCTGATCTTGATAGATGAGTTTCCACTGGAGCTAAAGGCCTGGTTGTTGTGTGCGAGGTGGTCAGACATTACATACGCAGGCCAGGGATTGAGAAGCAGGTAAGCCAACTTGACAAGTCATTCTGAGAGTAACTTTAGTGCTGGTGGATAAACTCGCAGGGAAGAGAGTTGCAATGTCTTCAGATTGAGTCTTTATTGAGTGATATTTCTCAGTTGTGTGTAGGTTGCTGGTACACTCCTTGCATTGCAAATAAAATGTCTGTGTTCTCCCATTACTTTCTTGCCCTGGCTGTGTGTTGTTCCTGGTTTAGTCTTGCTCTTGCAGTGTGCACTTCAGTGATATGCAGTCAGGGGAGGCAGGTGACGGGCCTTACCAGTCCAGTCAAGAAAAAAAGTGTAATCATACAATAAATCATTATTTGGGGTATTCTTGCTGTGTCTAACGGCTGTCCTTAAGCAATTTTAGTCATACAAATTGATTACTTTTGGAAGCTTTTGAATGCTTAAAATACAGTTCCTGGTTTAATCTTGTCCCGGCTGTGTGTAGTTCTTGGTTTAGTCTTGGTCTCTGTGTTCTGCTGATTTACTACCACCCATTTACAGAAAGCGAGTTGTCTGCATGTGTATACGTGATGAGTCTCGGGGCATATCGATCCGGTTAAATGAGCCAGTTAAGGTAATTAAAGCCCATAGCTGAAAGCAGAAGAGGTGGATTATATTGACAATAAAAGTACTCAATTCACGTAAGATTGCATCTTACAAACGACGTAATGGCATCAAGGAGAGGCTCATGACGTACTGCTGTTCTTTTGGTGCTGAATCAGCTCCGTGTGCTTTTCCTTTTTCTAAAACACTGGATTGTTCTGCTGTTGTTTGGTCATTTATTGGAGGAATCCAAAATATGCCACTGTGCAACAATTATGTACAAATGTTTAATAAGTAAAGTATTTATATATATATATTTGTTACTGTATGATGTACTGACAAATATGTAGATAGTTTTTGTGAATTTCCAGGGATTACAGAGGAAATAGAAAAAAACTGAATTTATACACTTTCAAAAAGGCTGCCCTCCACCACAATGTTAAACATTAAACTCTTTGGAATCTTGTGATGTCGCATGAACACAGCCTAAGGAAGTCACTCATTCATGTTTTTGCAGAGCCGATGCGGACCCCGAAGCGCCTGAAGATTGCTGAGACCCGGTCTCGACTGATCGCGGTGGACTGGGAGTCTCTGGGCTACAACATCACACGCTGCCACACCTTCAACGTCACCATCTGCTACCACTACACAACCGCCAGCAACCACAGCAAGGCCGACTGCCTGGACATGGACCCCAAGGGTGAGGGAGTGGACTGAGCTAGTGTGACATCACCATGGTTTAAGCCTTAATGCAGAAGAGGCCGATAGCTGGGGCCAAATTCCGTATATGGGCATTGGTTTCAAAGTTGTTAACTTTGCATTGTAACAGGGGCAGATGTGTTGCTAAGAGGGTTGAAAACGAAAAAATTAAGTTCCCCTACAAAAGAAGGCATCTGATTGGACGATGTCACAGTATACACCAGGATCACAGAGTATGCTAAAACAATTCTTTGATTAATAACAGATATTACAGTCCCTGACTGTATTACAACCAAAAAAGGATTGGGCTTATGTAAGCCCATCCTGATAGACTCTATGTTAGCATTTTCCACTTGTATACAGTCTAAATGATTGTGTTCAAAGTTGTTTTTTCTGGTTCTTTCTTCAGCCCCGAGACACATAGTTGGAAGCCTCCCTCCTTACACCAACGTGAGTCTGAAGATGATTTTGACCAATCCCGAAGGACGCAAGGAGAGCGATGAGACTATCATTCAAACGGACGAGGATGGTATGTATTTTAAAAATGGACACACGCCACATCATTCTCCTCAATAGTGTGAGTGACAGAAAATTTTTTGCCACATATAATATTAGACAGCAAAAGGAGCCGATGTAAACATGTTAAATAATCAAGCTGTGTAACACAAGGTTCTCTATTCATTCCGATCTCAGTAATATTGGAGTTAATTCCAGTACTGTCAAAGGGAAGGTCATTTTCCATATCAACAATAGTAGTAGTGTATGGTTTTATATCGATATATGCTATGTATTATTTTTTTATCAGTCATTTTTACTCAACTCCTTCACATATTATCTTGTTCTTCATTTCAATTAAAAACGTCCTCTTTTTTTAAATGCATTAATGTTTGCCCATGTTTGCCTTGGCCCCTCTTTCCACCCACAGTCCCAGGACCTGTCCCCAGCCAGTCTCTGAAGGCCACTCCCTTTGAGGACCGCATTCTTCTGATGTGGAAAGAACCAGCGGAGCCCAACGGCGTCATCATACAGTATGAGGTAGAATGCTGGATATTCCTCTGATTCTGCAAACTTTTGAATGCTGATTGCTCTGATCTCTGTTGCTCCAACCCCAGCTCACCTACAGTGGACTGCGATCCTACGACCCGTCTGTCCCCCTTCAGAGGCCGGGGATTACGGTGTCTCTGCCCTCCAACGCCTCTCATCACCTGCTCTCGCTGCTGCACCCTGGGGTCACGTACTTGCTATCCATCCGAGCGTCCACCTCCAGAGGCTTTGGGCCCGCCACCACTCTCAATGTCACCACCAACATCTCTGGTAGGAGCTCAACAGTAAACATGTGTTACCGCTCAGAATATGGAGGTGTTTTAAAATCTTGTACAATTCCAACAGCTCCGACTTTAGAGGAATACGATGGATCGGAGGCCTTTCTAAACGAAACGGCAACTACAATTACAGTGTTGCTGAAGCCCGCCCAGGCCAAAGGGGCGCCTATAAGGTAAGACATACACATTCTCTTCTCCCCAATAGGCTCTTTCTAAGGCTAAAAAGGACTTGTGATAGATGGGCAGATTTGAACTAAAAGCTATTAGCTATTATTAGGGATGTAGAGCTCTGACTGCAGATGGTGCTCCCTCTTCACCTGTCCAATACCACATACACATCCGTGACCACATCAATCACACATCTCTCTGTCTGTCAATCTCAGCTCAATCTTTCCCTCACTGAGAACAAGACCTGAGATACTTGTGAGATCCCCCCCTCCAAAAAACTGAAAACAGACCCTAAAAACAGACCCTAAAAACAAAGCTCAAAGCTCAGAACTGTTCATTATGTTCGTGTGAGTGAAACACAGATCTTAAAGTCAAAGTACCACTAGAATATTTAGGTCTCACAACACTCTGTGCTCTGTGTACTGTTTTCTGCCTCAGCTGTAATGGATTTTTTTGTACAGTGCGTACCAGATCGTGGTGGAGGAAGTGAACCCGCAGCGCTCTCGTCGTCAGGCGTCTTCTGACTGCTACGAGGTAATCTATACTCTCTATACTACCATGAGGTAGTCAGTACTCTATACTCTTCACCCATGATGCTGTTTGAGCATACAGACCAGATACAAAGTCAGAGCTGAGCAAATGATGCTCTATCATGACGCTCTATCAAATGTGGGCTTTAGAGGCATGACATGCCTCTAAAGCCCACATTTCCGCTTCCTGCTCTACTCTGCTGCCCTCTCCTTTCCTCTCCTCTACTCTACTCGGCCCATTTTAACCTACCACTAAAAATCCTTTACAGTAGTGGACAGAATGGATAGATATTGTAACATGCTTTGTGTGACCTTGTTCAGTGAAATGCGTCATATAAATACATACTTCCAATGAACATGCTTCCCCCTGATTTGAGTGCCTCTGTATCCTCAGGTGCCTGTGTCCTACCACACCTCATCCACCGGTGGATCTCCGTACTACTATGCTGCCCAGCTGGCCCCCAGTCACCTGCCCGAGCCTCTTCCCTTTACTGTGGGGGACAACAAGACGTACCAGGCAAGTTCATCAGGACCTCATCCCACAGAAGGGGTTTATAGAAGTCGGAGAAGTGTTATAAGAGGGTTAGAGACCTGGGAAATGTATGAGCTTTAAACAGTATGGTTTACATTGGAATCTTCACAATGGGATAATGTTGATGATTGTGGAATATATTTTCAAAATAAGTAAATGGTCTTTTGAATGATATTCTAATCTAAAGTCCCACCTATGTATGAGGATTGTGGCACTAAAGTACAGCAGCATGTATGTATATATTTACACATGTTTTTCCTCTAGGGTTTCTGGAATCCCCCGTTGGCTCCGAGAAAGAACTATAACATTTACCTTCAAGCTGTGAGCAGCACTGAAAGGGTAATAATACAGATACTAGTCACTCATAATACATTATTATACAATTATTAATAGCTCCCAGTGATTCACTGATCCACTTTTCTGTTGCAGGAGACTAAAACCCAGTGTCTGCGGCTCGCAACTAAAGGTGAGTAAACAAATTATCATTGGGCAATTAACATTTGACAAAGAGTGCTTTAATAATTACTCATAAAAGGAAAAACATTTTAGTGCCAGCATTTGTTATTAGCACAATCAGCATTAATGCAACTCGGTACGCTCAGTTCTCTCTCTATCTGTGAAGCTAGCTACAAACTGTCAAAGTGCAATCATGAGAGACCAGACAGAGACCAGAGAAAGAGGCCAGAGAGAAATCAGATAGAAACCAGAGAGACCAGAGAGAGAGAGACCAGTGAGAGAGAGGACCAGAGAGCAAAAAGGGAGAACAGAGAGAAAGACCAAAACAAGAGACACCAAAGAGAGACACATGAGAGAGATCAGAGAAAGAGGCCAAATATAGTAATATAATGTATATGAAAACAAGAGATAGAAGACAAATAGTTACCGGTAGTGTGAGTGTGTGTGTTGTGGTTTAAAAGTTATTATATCACCTACATAGTAGCTAATGTAGGTGATGATTTGGAAGTATATTGACAATATAATTCTCAGTATAATTTTTGTATCTTTCCTGGTTGAAATCCTGAGAAAGGGGCAGGGCTCTAAACGTCAAAACCCTTGAATCCCACCTTCAAGAGGTTGAAGTATTAGTGAATGCAGCTATTTGTGCGCGCACCAGCGGAGAATCTAAATGTCATGTTTCCGTCGGCTGCCATATGCCGCCAGATTATCAACCCGGTTTAGATGGTGTGGCTTTAATCCCGCTCGGACAGTGCTCCAGCAGCAGTACATAGACACCGAGTCAGACGAACGCAGGGACACGCTGCTTTCAGGAAAGACTTTCAGAATCGCCTATCGGGGTCAGAGGTGAGAGAGAGCATTAAACAGCAAAGTACATTAACACCAGAAACATTCCAGCAGCTGGGATCTGGGAGGGATGTTGTTGTTGTTGTCAAACTAAACAACTCGAGTAAGGCACAAAAAATAGATTAATGGATTAAAAATAATGAGCATTCGTCTAGATTGTAATAATGGTTGCCATTCAGAAAGTCAGTTCAATGTATTTGTGAAATGCTCAAATTCACAGCAGTTAGACGACTTATGCAAATTTGTGGATTTATCAAAAACAGATCAGAAACAGGGGCGACAGTAGCTCAGTTGGTAGAACGTTGAGTCTGGAGGTCGTGGGTTTGAGCCCACGACGAGAGATTCTCGATGTCGGCTGTCGTTGTGTCCTTGGCAAGACACTTTGCCTGAAGCAGCCATCCTGTGGACTCACCACCTGCAGGAGGAGCAGTGAGGGGCTGGTGCTCTGTGAAAGGGTTGCAGCTCTTAGGGGAAGAAAATGGATAGATGTTTCTAGAGATCAGAAACAGTTCAAACACAAAAGAAATACAATTATAACAAACACATGGGAGCCATTGGTGTATTGGGAGTGGAATGACCACTTCCAGAAATGTTAAGAAATGTGGATAAATGTCCCAGATCATCAATGACCCTCCTGCATCAGCAAGGAACCACTCAAAAGAAGGAGGCTGTAGATCAGCTGAATGCGACATGTATAATTTTGAGACATCTCTATAGATGAGACACTGATATTGTTCCTGCACCAATGGACAAAGTGACACGTCTCCCAGTCGCCTGAGCCTGCACCTTCCTGCAGTCTGGGACAGTCCCATGAGGTCATCCAACCCATTGTATCTTGTCACTTGTGCCCAGGGGCTGGTGGCTTTTATTATTATTGAACTGACCTGAATGCGTTTTACATGAAGGCCTTCTGTCGGCTTTATGAGGTCAAATCTAAACTGTGTTTCTCCCTGTCTTGAGTGGGTTTGGTTGTCACCACTGTGGACATTAGCAAGACAACAGTAAAGAGAAGACATTACACTTGACAAAGAACCTACACAGAGAATAGCTGCTGAATTATTAAAGCTAGAGTACCTAACTTTAAAACACACGCACACACAAAATAGACTATGTAACCATGTAATTATTTCCCAGCTTTGCCCTGTTCCTGTGGAGTTGAGCCCATATGAAAACGCCTCATGGTGAAACTTCAGTATTTTGTGTTTAGACAGAGAAACAAGAGCTTTTCCTGCCCCATACAACATTTTAGACTAATAAAGGGTTATCTCTCTTATGTGTAAAAACACAAAAGCAGGTTAGAATCATAAACATGTAGAGGGTTACACTTCATACTATTGCGCTGCTTTGAATTATTGCTGCAGTGAAGACCTTGGATATTGTTTATGCAACAAAGCGAAAGTTTTCTCATACAAAGTAGTTTCAGCTTTGAACAAAAACCAGCATTTCAGAAAAAGAGATTATTGTTGTGAGAATTCACACCTTTTTCTTCACACTGCTGTAAAACAGCCCCCGCCACACAGCATTCAGCGTTCTTTTCCACTCTGAAAGCCGCCTGAAACACCGTCTTTGTGTAAATGAAAAGCCAATCCGATACCCGACTCTAACGTTTTACTGTCGCAGCGTCCTTGTGTAAACGGCACATGAGGCTGTACAGTAGATGGAGGTCTGAGGCGGTCTCCTGATGCTATTTCAAATACTGCCGCAGATAAAGACTGATTTGTTGACATTTCGTATTAGGAAAATGGATTATTATTCAATAGATGTATTGCTCTATGTCAGGTTTTTGCATAGGTCTTGTTGGATTATAGGGATTATTATAATGCTGGCTAATGTTCTTACACAAGCGCATGAACTGCCCTCACAAAGTACAGATTAGAAATAAAAAATCTGATGTTTATTGTTTCATGCAGCCGCAACCTCAGCTCCAGTGTGCAGCCAGTCACTGTCACTGAGAACCACACGTTTGTTCAAGTCTCAGAAGTCATCAAGCTGCGAAATGAGTTTGTGTTCAAATAATATTCAACAAGACGAGAGCAGAGACGGTGGGGTCCACTGTGTGGCTGGTGGAGTGGAGCCAGGAATGAGCTAAAAAACAGAACTCGCATACAATTGAACCGTGGAAAGGGTCTTATTACAAACGTTTGTGAAGTTACAGCTCCAGGAAAAGTTACTGCTCCACTGAGAATGCCCAGTTAAATCAAAAAAGATAGACAGTTTGCCGTTGATCCAATACAAGAGATTTGCATGTGGTATCTGTCTGATGTCTACAAAATAGCCTTGGTTTACACATTAGTACTATTCTGAAGGATCTACTTGTGTCAGATTGGTGCATCCTCAAACAACAAACTATTTATTTTAACCATGAATAAAGATCTACAAAGAATTTGATACAATTTTGTGATTTAAGATATAGATCAGAGCTGAACCTTCACTGGAGATTTTTAAATCTGGTCTAAAAACACATTTAACAGATTGATCCATATACACTCACCAGACTCGGATAATGACAGAATTATTATGATTATGATTACTATGATTATTAATAATCATAATAATGATAATGATAATCAAAGAAGCTTCAAAACAGTATTCATTAAATCCAAACACAGTGGTGATAAACTACTTCGTCATCACCGTGTGTGGAATGATTGGAACAATATCTCAACTCTGAACATTGTACAGCGCTTTGGGTGACCTTGGTCTGTAAAATGCGCTATATAAATAAACATTACTTACTTACTTACTTACTTATGTAGCCACAGCCGCCTTGGGGCACACTGACAGAAGCAAGACAACCAGTCTGTGCCATCAGCTGCTCTCACCACCACCAACCATTCACAAACACACCAGACTCATTCTATGTTGGTGAACATAAAGCTCTTTTAAAGTAAATCAGTCCTGCACTCATATAAACTAAATGTAACCTGTATAGTTGTATATTGTCTTTTTGTATTCTTATTATTGTGTGACCTACCTCGGGACTACGGATGTAAATTAGCAGTTTTGCTATCTGGCACGCTTACAATTTGTATACAACTAGTATATGATTGTTCATTAATGTGTGTTGTCCTGATCAAATAAATAAGTAAATACAAATAAATAAAGTGTCTTGCCCAAGGACACTAGGCTCCCCCACCGTGGCACCTCATGTTTCCAGGGGTATCCCATCACAGTACTAACCAGACCCTGCCTTGCATAGCTTTAGAGGTGTGACAGGATCTAGCTTTCACCTGCAGGTGGCGCTGCAATAGCATCCTTGAGATCAATAGGATGATGAGGATAAAGGCACCACACATACACTGGGTTTCTTTACAGCTAAAAAGGAGCATGTGGTTGTGTCTGAAGCTGTTCATGTTTTTTCTATTCTAGATATATCAATACTAAGTTACACAGGCACATTACATGTGAGGCCTTCTCTAATGAAGGCTGTCAGAGCCGGTGCTGTAATTACATTATAAATGCATATAATCGCGTGTCGGCTCTGTCTGTGCGGCCTCTCCTCGCTCTGCTCTTAATCACATCATTAGAGTCTCTTTTAAATACCGCCTGTTCCCTTATCACCTGCACCACTTGACTGTTGTCAGGGCATTTTCTTGAGAAGCCAAAGCTGTGATATTCACCGCTGAGCCGCCTGGAGGATTGGTGAATACACGGTGCCAACATTCAGTTTTATGTATAAAACAGACTTAAAGTCAATAAGAAGTTTATGAAACCAGAGCAATGTGTTTATGACTGTGGCTCTGATTTTAAATGTGGGTCTGTACCAGGGCTGTAGACCCAGCGCTGTAGACCCAGGGTTGTAGACCTGTGCCCCTACCAACAGTTTTTGGACGTTGATGCAAAGAAGAGGTTACAAAGTCTTCACGTGCTGTTGTTATTGTTTTAGGTGCTACAGAAGAGCCAGAGGTCATCCCAGACCCTGAAAAACGGGCCGACCGTGTGGTGAAAATAGCAGGCATCAGCGCTGGCGTTCTGGTCTTCATTCTCTTAGTGCTGGTCGCCATCCTCCTGGTCAAGAAGAGGTGAGACACACGGACAAACGTCCACAGCAGAACCTGGAGTGTGCACTGACAAGCATGTTGCAGAAACCGAGCAACAAAGGATTTTAAAATTTTACTCGTTCTATTGTTGTGTGGCAGCGCTACACCATCCTCCATCCATCCACCATCAATGTTGATCTCCCTTTGGAAACAATTGGACTGTAGCTGCAAACTCAATTCCAGACTCTGTCCTTTAAAAATAAATCTGTCTACAATAACTGAAGTATATGTACAAAACATGGCTGCTGCCTCAAATTTGAAAAATCAAACAAGGAAGGCACAGTAGGCATTTGAGACGGTCTTTATACAAGCAAGGTCTGTCTGTTGTAGTTTGTTTGTTGGGTTCAGGGCTCCCCCATGTGGTGATATATTGCAATATCAAAATACATCATCCTGCATAAAGCATCTTTTGTTAAAAAATAGGCCTGTGAGTCACTATTTAAAGCTTTGATCATTTTTAGTCTCTCTCTGGTCTCTCTTTCTGGTCTCTCTGTGGTCTCTCCCTGGTCTATCTTCGAACTATCTTTCTGGTCTCTCTCTCTCTTGTCTCTCTCTTGTTTCTCTCTTGTTTCTCTCTGGTCTCTTTTTCTGGTCTCTCTGTCTTGTCTCTCTCTTGTCTCTCTCTTGTTTCTCTCTTGTTTCTCTCTGGTCTCTCTGTCTTGTCTCTCTCTTGTCTCTCTCTTGTTTCTCTCTTGTCTCTCTCTTTTTTCTCTCGGGTCTCTCTCTTGTCTCTCTCTTTTTTCTCTCGGGTCTCTCTCTTGTTTCTCTCTGGTCTCTCTCTCTTGTCTCTCTCTTGTCTCTCTCTTGTTTCTCTCTGGTCTCTCTTTCTAACCTCCCTCTCCCTCTAGTCTCTTTCTTGTCTCTCTCTTTGATCTCTGTCTGACAAAGTTGATCTATAATTATGGCTGAGGCTAAAACAAGTGATAGAAATTTGTATTTCTTTTTTTACTTTTTATGTGGTTTGAAAGTCAGGTTCTATGGAAAAAAGACAATCATGTTTTTAATGCAATACTGTATGAGTAAATATGTGCTTCTGTGAAATACAGTAGCCTGAAGAAGCATCTGAAGCTTCTGGAACTTCTCACATTTCTGCATAAAATTACGATCAAATCACACAAATGAAAAAACCTTATCTGCTGTAAATTAAAACTACCTGAAAATGTATTAAGTCCTGACTGGAAGCCCATTGAGATACTGTGGAAAGGCATTACTGCCACAGTTTTATAAAGAGGAATGGTCAAAATTACCCTGATGGATGTTCCTGACTTGCAACTTACAGGAAGGTTGGAAGGAAGTTATTTTGGCCAAAGGGCCACCTGCTGATAATGTGATAATACACTTACTTACTCCTCCCCCTTCAGTCATTAAAAATATGAAAACATATACATGAAATTCCAAAAGCTCAGATACTGTATTTCAGCAAAGACTAGTTTGAGTGTGTACAAATTCTAGAGGAACAAGTAATTACTTTTGTGTTTATTGTTGACGAAAAATGCTCTCATGTATGAAGAGAAACCACTACAACTGCTAGACAAATGGAAAAGATTTCACAGTAGTTTCTGAGGGAGATCAATCATCATTATCTCATTGATTCTTTTCCCGCTTTTGAACAATACTGCATCTTTAAAATGGTGGCGTGTGATGACGCTGTGGTCATCATGCTAGCTCTTTATTACCCTGAAAACCCTAGTGTTACCATAGTGTAGACAGAGGCTCGTAAGCATGGATAGCATATAGCAACACTCTGAGCTATATAAAAAAAAGAGCTATCAAAATACTGCATGACAGAGACTGTTATTTAGCAACAGTTCCTGACAGATGAGAGAGCCCATAGTCTGTATCAAAACCCTGTGCGTGCATGAACTTTAGGCAGTAGTGGAAAACTTCAAACTGGTTTTATTTTTGTTTCTGTTGATGCTGGCTGGAACAGAACAGCAGGTTTTGTCCTTATTTGCATATTCATGACCCTTGTGTCTCATTCTTTGCTTTCTGATTGGCTCACAACCCCAGGAGGACCTACTATTCATACTCTTATTACCTGTAAGTAAACTACTAACCAACGCGCAGCTCTTGTTACCTTATTGGGCGACTTAGTGGCTTAGTTGTTGTCTATTATTTTAATTTTTTTTAAAGATGCAGTATACTTTTTTCAAGAAAGAACACATTTCAGCTGATCAACCAGTCAAAGTCATCTTCATTGACGCCTGGCCGGGATAGAGGTCAATTCACTTTATGCTCCAAGTTTAGCTCCATCAACCTTTTTCACGCTAAGCCCCGTCCCCTCCGCCCCAGTGACGGGACCGACTTTGTCTAAGCCATGCTGCCACAAGGCCAACTTTGTCACAAAAGTATCAACAACCAAAGTGGATAGCTACCGCCATGTGGTCACAAACTGAAGCCTTGTTTCCACCGGCAATACTCCAATCTACTCTGCTCTACTCTTGCTCTACTCTAATCTACTCTTCTCTAACTGGTTTGATTCCATTATACTTTAGTATCTTGTTTCTCTTGGCTCTTGGCTTTTCTCTTGGCTCCCAGCAGCACTCTGGCAAATCGCTGTCAGTTGATCACTTTAGTACCAGCTCGCCCTAGAACCAGGGCAAAGAGGGACTAAAGAAGGACCTGGTACTGTTTAAACAGGGCTGGTGGAAACAATCTCAATCAGGGGAGAGTAGAGTAGAGTAGAGTTTAGCAGAGTAGAATCGAGTTAGGCCAAGTAGAGCTGGTGGAAACATGGCTTTTGTGCAGGAGTGTACCTGTTAAATTTGTTCCCAAAAGATAAATCCTTATATCGGTTTTGTCTAAATGCTAACGGCTATATGCTACTTCCTCCAATCTAACGGCTATAAGCAAGCGGGAGCGGCTTAACATTTCTAAACATGTCCTAAACAATCAAATGAGGAAGTAATAAAACCTAATCTGCAGCACTAATATCTGAACTAAAATAATTGGTCATTAAATCGCTCTATATGTTTCCAGCTATAGTTTTAACATAAATGTTTGGTTTGTTGCCTTTAGCGTCGTCCTAAATCTTTAGAAAAAAACTGCGACCCAAGAACCTGCTCTTGGAGAAATACTAGTAAATATCCACATGTTTGGGATCACACACTGTAGAAAGTGTTGATTCATTTGTGATAAGGTCCGATCCGGTCACAGGTGAAGCGCAGAGACCGTAGAGATGTCACAAAAGGACGGGGCGTGAAAAAGGCCAATGATCAAACAACCACAACTTCAGTTAATTCTGGTGTTCTTGTCTCTGTGTGGAAGTGAAAGGACCTCTGCCTGGTGTCTGCTACATGCTCTAAAGTTTCTCTGAAGCTAACTCCCGTGTAGCGGTTTAAACTCCAGGTGTCATTTGAAAAAAGGATGCTGCACTTGTGAACCGTAGCTCTGTGTGTGCATGTAGTCATGTGACCATCCATCGCCCATCACCTCACAGGTTTCACCGAGCTTCTCTGCTGAGGGACAAACATGGTGGTTTCTTTGGCTTCACTAGTGTTAACTACGCTCTTTTGTGTTTGTGGGAGATCCTGCTTATATTACTGTTCCATGTTTCTGACGGTGGGGTCCAACAAGAGAACTTGGACAAAGAGAATCATATTCTGGTACTAAGTTTGAGCAGCTTAAGTCTTTCCGGACCATAGACTCTATAGAGATGGACTATGCTAACCCACTAGCCCAATAGGGAAAAGTTCATGGTGAAGTTTGGCTCCAACTCGCTCTGGCAGTTATTGACCCACTGTAAAAGGAAACTGCACAATCTCAGTGACCGTTTGTCATTGAGATTGCCATTTTTGGCTTAAATCTGTGGTTTAGCACTCTCTATGATCCTGGTGTCTATATTGTTTTTGTAATATCAGCCCTAGAAGGATTGACGAATCAGATGCCTTCATTTAAGGGGGAAACTTCTGCTTGCCTTAGCAACCGTCTTAGCAACACTTCTGACCCTGGTACAGCACAAAGATAACATCGTCGCAACCAATGTCCATATAAGGAAATTGGCTCCAGGGAGCCTGTATTAAAATGGCTTCTTCCACATTGAGGCTAAGACCGCGTTGATGTCACACTCGGGCATTCCACTCCTAATATAACAAACAAACAAACATGATACAACATTAACAGAAATACACTGCGTGAAAAAAGAAATAGATGAAATTGAAGTAAAGATGTGGAGCATTGTAATGTATTAACTAATTATTACTATTAAATCATACAAAGGTGTTTCCAAGTGCTCAGGCTACAAAGAAGAAGAAGAAAGACATAAACTTACTCTGTTTTTTATTGTAAGTGTTGAAATTCAGATGTGTTTGTGTCCATATGACTGTCCCTCCGTGTGGCAGAAGCTGAAATAGTCTTTGTCTCTTTGAGCCGGACCAATTCTGCTCCAAGTCTATAATATGGGTGTTTCTGAGGGTGGAGTCAGCAGGTACAACACTGACCAAAGACAGCATCTGTGTGAATACGTGTATGTATGTGTGTGTGTGTGTGTGTGTGTGTGTGCGAGTGCGTGTGTGTGCGAGTGCGTGTGCGTGTGCGTGTGTGTGTGTCTGTGTGTGGGTGGGTGTATGATTGTCTGTATGTGTCTGCTTTTGTGCGTGCGTGTCTCTGTGGTGTGCATGAGTGGCGCAGAGCGTGTGGCTGAGTGGTTAGCACTCTCACTCCTCAGAAATAAGGGTTTGCAGCGAGTGATTCATTAGTACCTAGTGTCAGAATAAAAGTATAAATCTAGTTTTGATACATATGTATTAAAACCCTCCCGTTACTGCTTCTCATGTTTCAGTATTTTCCCTGGCTACAACTAAGGGTTCTGTCCTATAAGAGTGCTCCTGTTTCTATGGGGCGATCACACTGGTCTGGTTCATTTTAACTGGACTCAGTCTGGTCCAGTTGCTTCAACATTGATGACAGTTCTGTTCCAGTTATAAACTGACTTAAAGCCCTGTGTTACCTTACTTTTGTTGTTTCATAAACACAGGTTGCTTGTTGTCACAGAAAGTGACAAAATCAGACCTAACCATGCTATCCTCATTTTTATGATTAGAAAACATGTCCTTTTTTTGGTTATTTTTTTTCTCTGGTCTCTCTGGTTTCTCTCTGGCCTTCCTCTTACGTCTCCCTCTAGTCTCTCTCTGGTCCCTCTGTCTGGTCTCCATCTGATCTCTCGTTTTTCTCTGGTCTCTCTCTCTGGTTTCTCTCTGAAAAAAGCTGCATGTGAAAACTAGTGATAGAACCAAACAAAATAGTTATTTATCAGCCTATTTTTTGTGGTTTCAAAGTGAGGTACTTCAGCTTTACGTGACGAGTGGACAAATGTTCACTTGTTGCTGGTTTTACATCCACAAATAAAGCATTTTTTTCCATAAGTGAACCTTGGGGAAAGTGGAACAGACCAGTGTGAACGCGCCCTCAGTCTGGTACATGCTGCCATCTCCGTAATACAAGCTTCTCCTCACACTCTCCTTGCTTGGTATTTTCTCCTGGCTTGAAAACATGGCTTGCCTTACCTAAAACTCCTCCGTAAGGCATTTGTAAATGGGCTTGCAAGCATTACAAAAGATGAGTTAGTAACTGCAGTGTTAAATGTCTCCAAACAGGAAACTGGCAAAAAAACGCAAAGACGCCATCGGGACGACACGCCAGGAGATGACACACATGGTGAATGCAATGGACCGTAGCTATGGCGACCAGAGCACACTCCACGGCGACGACCCCATGGCTGTCACCTTTATGGACAGTCACAACTACAACAACAGATGTACGTCCACTTTACTTTTTAAGGAAGATGTTGTGATGAAATCCTAAAACATGATGGAATATGGATATCGCCATGCACTATTTCGGCTGAAAGCTCTATTTTTCACTTTTCTGCCTGAAAAGAAAAATCTAGATATGTGAGAGGCTGAAAATACATGATGTGAAAACTAATATATATAAATCTGGTCTGTCTTGGGTCTATCACTTTGGTCCCTCTCTAGCTGGTCTCTCTTTGGTATCTATCTTTGTTTTCTCTCTCTGTTCTCTCTATTTTCTCTCTCTGGTCTGTTGTTTCTCTGATCTCTCTCTGTTGTTAACATATTTATTTGGGGATAACAATGAAAACATCTCTTAGTAGATGCACTTGTATGTCTAAAATGTGATTATTTGTCTGTTTTCTATTGTTTTGAGACGTTCACAGGTTCTTGCGGCTCAAAACATTCATAATATTAATAATTCCAATAATAATAACAATGTGTGTATAATTTCAAAGCACACACCTCACCGTGTTTCCTCCCACAGTGCCCAACGACCCTCTCGTTCCAACAGCCGTGTTAGGTGAGCAGTCGTAGCATGGACCTTAAAAGAGCCCACTCTCCATCTCCTCACCCCTGCAGCCTCCTGCCTCATAGAGCCCACTCTCCATCTCATCCCTGCAGCCTCCTGGTTAATAGAGCCCACCCTCCATCTCCTCACCCCAGCAGCCCCCTGTTTCATTGTCCCAGTCGTTACATGGCCCAGTTTGTTCTTAATCAGTGGTGACTGTTGCACTTTAAACGTCAAACACAGTCAGAGTCTTCATTATTACATCCCACTGAGGCCCTGTTCTGGTCTTCACCTCCGACTGACAAGTGGTGTGGTCACCCTGCAGGCATCTGAGTCAAAACAGATCTACTATTTAGGCACTATTATCTATTATTTATGTTTACAAGAGGAGCATGTATACATGCCGTTAGGATTGCTTTTGTCATTCCTGCTAAAATCCAAACATTTTAGCTTTGAGTCTCAACATACTGTTCCAGCTGTTGGGAGACAGGCACTGGTTGATGCAGCCCACACTCACCTCCGCAGCCTCCTGATTGGCCAAAATGAATTTGAACCCATTAGCATTAGTCTAATTCATATTCTCTCATGTAGTATTTCTACACGAGAGAATATTTGATAGGAACAGTGCACATAGCATATAATAAGGATATTTAAAAGTTCCTTTCCTCAGAAAGTCCGACCAAGTCACTCCAAATCAATGCAGCTAGTTGTGAAAGCAGAGTAGAAATGTCACAATCTATGAATGGACATGTTGTCTTTCATTAATTTTAAATGTTGCCAGGTCCCTTGTGAAATTGCCAGATTCACATCATCCTCCATTTTCCATGTTCCCAGTCGATCATGATATTAACAGTAAAATCACAGTGGACTGGTCTTGGACTGCCACTTAGCTCTTTGTAGGTGACTAAGTGAGTAAAGAAAAGATAAAACTTTTATCTCACAATGGAGATAAACAAAGATTACAAAAGGTATAAAACCATATTATTTATTTACTTTGAATTCCACAGGTTTTATTTAAAGTAACTCATAAGTCATTTTTTGGAGATTTTTTTTTCAGAATTTCAATGGGAGCTGAGCCAAAATGTCTGCTCTGGGAGTCTTAGTTTAAGCCATCGCCTCACGCCAACAAACAACAATGTGCTAAAATAGATTATTTGGGAAAACATGGATTAGCATCATTCCGCTTTGAGACATTGGCAGCAGTCTTCTGGAGTATGCACCCCTTCTTCGGGCATCGCCCTGACTGTGGCTGTACTGCTCTCTGTAACTGACTGTGCCAACTGAGATCCCAACTTTGGGAACGTTCATCTCAGCTTCAGCCTTGTGTTGACAGCACACTCCCTGAAGGCTCCTGTAGCGCGCAGTGCCACCAAACTGTGCTAATTAGCTTTAGTGTTCTACTAATGCGGAGTGATGGCTGCGGCTCAAGTCTGCCTCAGCCAATCACATCACAGAGCTTCAGGATGCTCCAGGAAGTAGCAACAAAATCAGGGTCAGGTCAACTTCTCTTTTAATTGGTGTGGTGAAGCTAACCGTTTGTAATGAGCTAACACGTTCAAAAAGCAGTGGGTCAAGCTGATAGTGCTTAAGCTCTCTTCTTAATTGCAGTTATTATACCATATAATCGGCACGGGGGCCTCGTGCGTTGCACGTCAGCAAGATAAAGGAATCCCGGTCGGACTAGGGCCTTTCTAAGTGGAGTTTGCGTGTTCTCCCCGTGTCTATGCATTTTACCTCTGAGTGCCCCGGTTTCCCCCCGATCACTCAAAACGTCTGCTTATGATGGCGACCATTTATCCTGTCAGAAGTCCTAGTGCAGGGTTGCCCAACCTTTTCTGACCCAAAGTCGACTTTTTAATTAGCAAATCTCCAAAGGTCTACCAGTCCAGCGTCAACATCAAAACCCCAGTTACAGCCGTTACAAACAACACTTCTTCAAACAACCATAAGACATAAGATTACTAACGTTCTGTTTTTATTTTGAAATCTTTGCTCCTCACAATCTTACACAAAAACAAGCACAATATGCATTTTGAGCAATAGCTAACTAACTGGCCATATTATGAACCAAGCAGAAAAAAGAAACCAGATGATACCAGATAATAGACATGTTACGCCTGTAACTACAGTTCTATGAATCAGACATCCAAAAGCAGTGCACCACTGACTTTTCAAACATAAAACCCCTGCTCTGGTGGACAGAAGTGAATAAATAGAACTGACAAAAAGAAGATCTCTTCCTACCTTAGTGAGAGACTGACACTGGGAGTAAGTAAGTAAGTAATCTTTATTTATATAACGCCTTTCACAGACCAGAGTCTCAAAGCAGTCTCAAAGCAGTTTAAAAATCACAGAGATGGGAGCGGGGTCGCCAGTACAGGAGGCGCATGCCAGACCTATTGTACATGATTTAGTGGTAGGGGAAACCGGAGTACCTGGAGGAAACCTACGCAGACACGGGAGAAGATGCAAACTCCACTCAGAAAGGCCCTGTTCCGACCGAGATTCAAACACAGGACCCTCTTGCTGAGAAGCAAGAGTGCTATCCACTCAGCCTCCGTGCCGGGAGGAGGCTAGAGGGGAAACGAGCCAAAACTTATCATTTTCATCCTCAAAGCCTTTTTGTCTGATCTGTACACGGTAAACGTGAGCTAGGAGAGGGATTTCCCAGCAAAAAAGGCACTGCGCGCCACCAAAGTGAGGGATTTGAAAGGCCATCTTTCTTCACAAAATCCCTCTCCTAGCTCGCGTGTACCATTAAAAAATGACGCTTCAGGTTCGCTTTCTTTGCCAATGCCACCGTCGCATTGCCGATCAGACTAATAGGCTTTGAATGAGAATAACAATAAAAAAAATCTCTTCCTCCCATTCAGGATGAAAATTATTATAAGTTTTGGGTCGTTTCCCCTCAGCCATGCTAAAGTTTAGCAGCGATTCAACAGCTCTGACCCGCTCCAATCTGGCTAGCCGCAACCATCCGCTACTGTTGTCCAACAGTGGTAACTTCCCGAGATGCGTGTTTGCCTGCTGCCATAGGTTAAACCTGACCTACTTTTTATTTTTATTTTTTTCTCTTGACTTCTGTAGTATACACATAAATACACGCACACACACACACACACACACTCGCCATATTCATAATCATATTTATAAATAAATAGATATATTTATTTATATAATATTCTTATTTATGTCGCGGTCCACCTGGAATCAGTGCACGGTCTACTGGTAGACCGCGGTCGACTGGTTGCCCTTGTGGATCAGGGTATAATACAACATAACATCTGAGAAGGGTCCAGGGGTAGCATATAAAGCCCGTGGTCGGTTCTAGAGTCAGGCGTTTCTAGATTGATTTTCTCATATAGTTCCTTACAACGTTCTTGTTTGCTTTGTAAGGAATACAAAGCTAATACATGTATGTTGGATTACAACTGGATCATTGTCATTGTGTGGCCCTTGTGTGAGGTACTCTCTCCATATTCCACTTAGCGTCCATTTAATTCACTGTGATACATCACCCATTTCTCTTTCTTATAGTGTTTAATCCCTCTAACATTTATTTTCCTTTGTCTTTCTTTGCTGCTTTGACTCTAGTCCCAATAACTGGTGAGTAAATATGAATTATAGATAATAACTGTTTAACAACCTTACGGCCACCATACACATGTTCTTATTCAGTTATGGTCATTATTACAAACACAAGGAGCAATTGCTGTGAAAAACTCAGGAGAGACATTATGACCTTTGTTTCCTCACAGATGAGAACCACACAGGGTCAGCAGCGGAGAACAGCAGGCTCCTAGACGTACCGCGGTACCACTGCGAAGGCACCGAGTCCCCCTACCAGACAGGCCAGCTGCACCCTGCCATCAGGGTGGCCGACCTGCTGCAGCACATCAACCTCATGAAGACCTCCGACAGCTACGGCTTCAAGGAGGAGTACGAGGTAGGAACAGTGGTGTGGAGGTCTCCCATTGGTTCACACAGACCTCCCACAGCTATGGCCTCAAGGAGTACGAAGTAGGAACAGTGGTGTGGAGGTCTCTCATTGGGTGACACAGACAGGGACCTGCAGCAGCTACGGCTTTCAAGCTGATGTATGTAAAAAGAGAACATATTACTGACAATATGACCCTGTAGTATCATCTAAATCTCGTATAACTCCCTTGGAGTATTTTACCTATTGTACATGCTTTAGTGGAAGGGGAAACTAGAGCACCTGGAGGAGACCTACGCACCCAGGTCCTTACTGAGAAGCGAGAGCTCAAACTACTCAGCCACCATAATATTTGTTCTTTTTCTTTATTATTACAATATTAGAATCATTTTCTTTCCTGAGTCTCAGTCCTTGAGTAGAACACAAACATGGTGAAAATAGACAATGAATAATACTTGTGCAGTCATCCTGATTAAAACAGCTCATGGTTCATGTATTATGTAATTTATGTCTCACTAAAACTGTTGAATCACCAGTGCTATGCTACCGAAGTGCTCTCGTTCCACACTGTTGACCACAACAATGTAACGCTCTCACATTTGCCTTGTAATCATAATTTTGTCTTTTCTTTCTACTGTTGGTGATGCAGAGTTTCTTTGAGGGCCAGTCCGCCACTTGGGATGTGGCTAAGAAGGAGCAAAACCGCACCAAGAACCGCTATGGCAACATCATAGCCTGTGAGTGTTGCTGCCCTCCCACAAATCACTTTTAATCCATCCATCCATCTGTTTTCTTCCCCTTAATCCATTTCTGGGTCGGGGGGGTGGCCAGAGATGCCACCCAGCACACAGAGCACCAGCCCCTCACTGATCCTCCTGCAGGTGGTGAGTCTACAGAAGCTGAGATCTTTCAGTGGGAGCTTCAGGCAAAGTGGGGTTAAGTGTCTTGCCTAAGGACACAACGACAGCAGTCATCAGTGGGAGTCGTGAAGTAGGTCTTACGGTGGGCTCGAACCCACGACCTTCAGGCTCAAAGGCCAATGCTCTACCAACTGAGCTACTGTCGCCCCCATTCAGTTATGATTACGACGGTTTGGAAAAATAATTCAAAATATCAATGGCAATTGAATCAGGGGACTTTACAAAGTTGTGGATTTGCTATCAACAAATCAGAGTAATCAAATAGTTTGAACACAAGAAATACAATAATAACAAACACATACAGGACCCATTGGTCAATAGGGAGCAGAATGGCCACTATCCAGAAATTTTAGTACATGTCCCGGATCATCTCTTTCCTCAGACCCTAGAACCACTCAGAAACCCAGTGAGAAAAAGTGAGAAACCTAAGGAAGGCCCATATTGAGAGAGGCATCCACTCCCACGAATGAACAGGCTGTAGATCCCGAACCGCTCCTCAAAGGGCTGGTGTGCCTGCAGGTTTTATTTCTACCCAAGCAGGAGCACACCAGACTCCACCCATTTTCTCAAGTGAGTCCGTCTTAACCTGAAGACTTTGAGGACAAGTTTGACATCCCTAGATCCAAGATTTAGGCTGTAGATCCAGGATTGAGGCTGTAGATCCAGGACTTAGGCTGCCTAGTATACGTTGTTTTTTGTTAACCTGTTCTCTCTGTGATTCAGATGATCACTCTAGGGTCATCCTCCAGCCCATAGAAGATGACCCCTCCTCTGACTACATCAACGCCAACTACATCGATGTAAGTGGAAACGCGTCGAATGCTACTATTGGCTCCCAACGAAACCAGAGAAACCACACTCCCTCGCTCGTATGTCCGGCCTCTATACCTTTATTGCCTCACTTATAGTCATCCATCCATCCCACCCACATTACAGACATGGAATGCCCATCCATCACATCTCCAGTAGTCTGTTTAGTCTTTTTGTCATTCATCTAACGCAGTTTTCAAGTGTTCACCCATATGTTTTTCATTCATTCATCTCGACAGTTCTGTCTGTGTCTTCTAACATTCGTGAGATCAGGGATGTCCACTAAATCTACTGGCAATTCTGCAGGACATTGGTCTCATGCCTCACTCGCTCCCCAGAATATAGTTTTCACATGTACGTATGGACCTTTGGCCTCTGTCTTTATAACAGCTTATTCAGACAGAGACCTGGGAGAGAGACCAGAGAGAGACCAAAGAGTGAGAAAGAGACCAGAGAGAGACCAGAGATACAGACCAGAGACCAGGTCTCTCTCACTTCTTTAGTTCAACTTTTTCACACAGACCAGTTAAAAACAGAAGACCACCCCTGGTCAGTCAAAGAACTCTCAGCCCAAAGCATCAAATTGTGACTTATAGATCTCTTTCTTGCAAAATAATAACATGTTTTTTAAAATAAAGATAGCATGTTGTGGTCTGATCCCACATTTGACTCTTCCTGTTGGAACAATCTAAAAACTGGCATTTTGTTTTTGAAAAAATAAGTTAGGTACCCCAAGTTTAAGTGTGATTGATGTAATGTTATTTTTATATGGACAAGTCCATGCAAAACTGAAATTCTTATTCTTTGTTATGGCACTGATCTTTATGAAGTCTTTTTTTGGAAAGATAAATATTATACAATTTAATAGAAAATTACACAACTTTACTTTTTAAGTTTTTAGAGCTACAGTTTAGTATAGTCCTGTATTGAATGAAATGTAGATGATGTAAATCTACGTCATCTAGATATAGTCCTCCACATCAGTGTTTGTTCATCCCATAGTGATCTTAACACAAACCATCTGCACGTCTTTCACTCTGTGCTGTTTCATGTTTTCTGTTCCCTGCTTTTAATAACCATCACTGTGTTGCTTGCGTCAAAAAAACATTTCAAGCTAAAATAAGAGCATCTAATGTGGACACTTCCTGGTGTTTATGTTGAAATATACCTCCAAAGGGAGAGCCACAGTCTGAATATCAGGAGTGTGACATCACAAGTTAACCTTAAGCCCCGTCCCAATTCTCATACTAGCCCCTATTCTGTACCCTTACCCTAGATTTTGTACGTGCCCGTGGGGGTGTCCCAATACTGAGGGGGCAAAGGCGACTGTGCACTTGCGGGAAGGCGTGATCCCATGATGCATTACAATAGGTAGCTGTCAGGACAAAGCCGCGCCACAATAAAAGAAAACAACATGAAACCCCCGGGCGCAAGTATGTGGTGAACGTGTGGAAGTTTAGAAGCGTGTGCGAGTGATTTAGAGGTTTTGCTTGTGTTGGTGCCGTGTATGGTGACGTTTGCTCACAAAGCAGCCACACCATGTGACGTTCACTGAGGCGCTTTAGAGACATAGATGCATGTTATTATAGATCCATCATGTAGTTCAGAGAGTGCGTCGCTGTGACAGGTTGCTTTTTCATCCGCGGCTGTGTCTGTTTCGGTGTGCGTAAGCGTGTGCGTGTGTACATCTTGTGTGTACGTGTGTGTGTGTTTATGCGTGTGTTTGTCTGTGTGTGTGTGTGTGTGTACGTGTGTGTCTGTCTGTGTGTGTGTGCGTGTGTCTGTCTCTCTTTGTGTTTGTATGTGTGTGTGTGTCTGTCTGTGTGTGTGTGTGTACGTGCGTATCTGTCTCTATGTGTGTGTCTACATGTGTGTCTGTCTCTGTGTGTGCGTGTGTGTGTACATGTGTGTCTTTCTGTGTGTGTATGTGTGCATCTGTCTCTCTGTGTGTGTGTGTATGTGTGTGTCTGTTTCTGTGTGCGTACGTGTTATGAAGCAGTCCTGTTTCCTAAAGTCTATCTAAAGTGTGGTGAAATCAGACACGGCGATGTTGCGTGTGACGTGGAACACATTTGCTGCGTCGATTTGCAAACAAATGGGTGTCCCCCAGATCCTTGGGTGTCCCATTTTTAGGGAGAATAACAACGAGTGCACTCCCCTATTGGAGAGCACTTTTCTTTTGTGGGCGTTCATAGCTCATGTGCTCTCAGTGAACACATACTGGTTGCCTCACATCTGTCAGTGTGCCCAGGGCAGCTGTGGCTACAGTAGTTATTTAACAGTAGTGTTTGGAGTGAACGAATATTATCTTTCTTATTATGACAAATAACACCATGTCTACAGCAAATGACTCTATATTGGAAAAACATCAAGGAGTGTCCCAATAGTTGTTCTGATTTCATATAGCTTTATTTTTTGCATGTTCTTTTTAAATGTCTATTTCATAATACAACGTTTCCCTTTTCTGACTCTCACTGACGCTGTGCTCTTTCTCCTGCACTCGTACTTTCTGCCTGTGCTGTAGATTTGGCTGTACAGGGATGTAAGTACCATTGTTTTCACCCACACCCCTGAACGCACCACATTCCTGTGTACACCACAGTCTGTATATTAGGAGTGTGATATCACCATAGCGTTAATGCGGAAGATGCAGCTTTCAACGTAAGATAGCTGTAGCCAATTTCTTTATATTGGCTTTTGCTCTGAGGGTGTAAGCATGTAACGGTCAGCCCCTTGGAGCCCGCACTACAACATTATATACTGTAGGGATAACTGTGAAGCTTTAAAAACTGCTGACTAACAACGACAACAACATCTTAGTCCAAAACTCATTCTGGTCAGGGGCCGAACAAAAACAATAGAAACTGGTCGGGGCTGAAATAATTTATGGTATTTCCTTTTCTAATTGTTTTTTTACATTATGAAGGTATTTTGATACAACTTTTATGTGAGATGAGTTTCACTATTATTTTCTGGTGGATTTTTCTGAAAAAAAAAAGTGTTCTTGTTTATATTTAAGTACTTCACTTCTAATGACGAGAACAAATATTATGTATAACATGCCTTGGTAGCCCATAACCATCAATGTTTCATGTTATAATAATCATTGAAAATCATAAGGGGCCACTAAGAATTATCTTGGGGGGTCAGATTTGGTCCACGATCCTGAGTTTGACATGCTGGTTTAAGCTTTCGAACCTATTGACGAGACTGTGACAGTCAGTGTGATACAAATATAAATCCAAATTGTGAAAGAACAGAGAACGTAATCCAGAGTATCTTCTAAAAGTATCTGGCCAACAACCAACAGGACAGGCAGGAATTAAAACTCAAACAAAGAGAACAAATATATATATATATATATATATAAAGGGAAAATCAATTATCAAAAAGTCCACACCACGACACAAACAAGTTTGTTTCAAAGATACAAACATTAGGGCATTCAGACATATCTCCCACATCAGCACCAGCAGCTTCATTGTCAGGTTAGGGTTCTGGCAGGAGTGAATTAATTAGCGTCATATCGGTTTTGTCGCCTCCTAGAGGATATAGGGGCCAACTGTGAGTGTCAGACATGGTGAGGCTGCTCATTACAGACCCTCCTTCTCCAGAACACAAGTTCTCCACCACTGATTTTTCAGCAGCAAAACGTTAGTACTCAATAACTTGTTTTTATATCACACTAAGGTACAGTCCAAAAATCATCTCCAAAAGTTTGCCCACTCATGGCAAAAGACCAGAGAGAGAGGCCAGAGAGAGACACAAGATATACCAGAGAGAGACCAGGAAGAGAGGCCAAAGTCAGAACATAGTGTGAAGGAGCAGAAAGACTAGAGAGAGCTAAAGAATTAGTCTTCTGACTTTAAATAATGTTATGCTAGCGGTTATAGAATATTTTTTGCGTATACATCACAGCTGTAAAAACACAATTGCAAACAAACATCTGTGAAAGAGCGAGGCCATGAAAGGTGAACTGTGTTATTGGGACCACAGTATGTGCTTTTCTCTTTTGTCCTTGTGAAGGCTCTTCATGCTGTACATTCTTCATTCTTCTTCTCTTGTGCTTTCAGGGTTATCAGAGACCAAGCCACTACATCGCCACTCAAGGTAAGAGAAGAAGAAGACACCACTGTGATTATATTCAGATAATAAATTCTCACAGCACATCTCTTACACAGGTCCAGTTCATGAGACGGTTTACGACTTCTGGAGGATGACATGGCAGGAGCAGTCTGCCTGCATTGTCATGGTAACCAATCTGGTGGAGGTCGGCAGGGTATGTTTGTCATTCTGGTTGAGAAATAAAGCAATGTGATATTATTTTCATGTAATATCTGATGTCATGTGCTCTTCTGCTGTGAATAGGTGAAGTGTTACAAATACTGGCCAGACGATGCTGAGGTCTATGGGGATTTCAAAGTGACGTTTGTGGAAGTGGAGCCTCTCGCTGAATATGTCGTCCGAACATTCACTCTGGAGCGGGTACGAAAAGTTACATACTAATTAGTATAGTAATGACAAAACAGACCTAAGGTTGTTTTTAGACCAATCCACGCTAAAAGAGAGAGAAGGAGAGAAGAGAGAGAGACCAGGGAGAGACCAGAAAGAGAGACCAGAACAGAACCAGAGAGAGACAATTATAATTTGTAAATTAATGCACAATATTTCTCATTGTTTGTATTGATTCCAGCGTGGTTTTAACGAGGTGCGTGAAGTGAAGCAGTTCCACTTCACTGGCTGGCCTGATCACGGCGTTCCGTATCATGCCACAGGACTACTTTCCTTCATTCGCAGAGTGAAGATATCAAACCCCCCCTCAGCCGGGCCCATCGTCGTCCACTGCAGGTACGAGAAGACTTTTATTTCTGTATGGCTGTAGACCCAGGATTGAGGCTGTAGATCCAGGACTCAGGCTCTGGTAAATTCTATTTAAGCATATCAATATTTTAAAGATTTTATTTGGCCTTTTTTTGTTCAAAAAAGCCAAATATGATGTGTGACCCTTTATCTGGGGACACAGATACAAGATGTAGACGTAATTTAAAACATTACGTACTGTCCCAATTAAAAAACATGCTGTTTTTAGAAGCAAAACATCTATCAATCCAATTTCTTCAAAGTTGTGGAAGGAGCAAAGATGCTCAGACTTCCCTCTCCATGCACATTTCCTCCAGCTCATCTGGGACGGGACGGTTAGGAGTTGCCAGGCCAGCTGAGAGACACCCTCCAGCGTGTCCTGGGTTATCCCCTGGTCTCCTCCCAAAGGGACATGCCTTCCCTAGGGAGGCATCCAGGAGGCATCCCAAACAGATAGATGCCCTATAGCCACCTCAACTGGCTCCTTTCCACGTGGAAAAACAGCGGCTCTACTTTGAGATCTTCCTGGGTGACTGTGCACCTCCCCTATCTCTAAAGTAGCACCCAGCCACTCTAAGTGAGGGGACGGAGAGCTCTGACTGCAGACGCTGCTCCCCCTTCACACTACATTCTTCCCTCACTCATAAACAAGACACAGAGATATTTGACCTCCTCCACTTGAGGAAGGACGTTTAGAGCCAGGAACAGCGACGAGAGTTTTATTTCATACAGTAATCATGTACTGACTGCTTTCTTGCCCTCAGCGCTGGGGCCGGGCGGACAGGCTGCTTCATTGTCATCGACATCATGCTGGACATGGCGGAGCGTGAAGGAGTAGTGGACATCTACAACTGTGTCAAAGCCCTGCGCTCTCGGAGGATCAACATGGTACAGACTGAGGTGACTGCATTACCCATCCCCATCCTCCATCACATTCAGACTCCTGCTGTCGCACAGGAGGCGCACAGGACCAGGTCGCTCATGGCGTGGTGGTGATGTCAGCAGAGAGATGTGCAAACCGGCTGGGTGCAGTTTGTGTGTTTAGGCATCAGGGGGCAGTATTGTCCTGAAGAGAAACCACAAGGCAATCCAACCAACCCAAAACAACACACAAAGCATGTTTTTGTGGTAGTTTGAAACTCTTAAACACATGAAATATATTCATTTAATTATGTGATTTAAGGATGACAAAATTTTGCGTGAAAAGAGAGTGACCAGAGAGAGAGCCAAGTCACTAATATTACCTGTTCTATGATCATGCTGGGGTAGAGCACATGGCTCCCCATTGAGCCACAGCTCCATTCCTTTTTCTGCATCCAGATAGTGATCACTGGGTCTTTGTGTTTGAATCCTCACATAACTTTTAGAGCTATTTTGCAGATAAACAAAGAACCAAACGCTGTTGATCACTTTACTTTCTGGTGGAAGTAATTAAATAAAACATGCAGTTGGAGGAGCTTTTTTTGGTTTAGTTGTATGTTTAAAATGTAAGTGTTTAAGTTTTATTAAACTGAGGTACCAAACTTGGAGTCTTGTAAAAGTAAAATGTGAACAAATCAGACAACTTCATCGAGCTAGAGAA
Source organism: Knipowitschia caucasica (assembly GCA_964034765.1). Lineage (NCBI taxonomy): Eukaryota > Metazoa > Chordata > Actinopteri > Gobiiformes > Gobiidae > Knipowitschia > Knipowitschia caucasica. The sequence goes on from OZ035839.1 coordinate 29,490,201, forward strand.
CATGGCCATTTTTACATATTGTGAGGCTGAAATCTGACTCAGGTTGGTCTTCTCTTCTTCACTTGTCTGATAAAGACTGTTTTGAGTTCCATGGATTTTATCAGCTTTAATCTAAAAGTGTGTGGGTGTTTGGGGTTGTCTGGTGCTCGTCATGACTTCATCTCACCTCACATTCACTCACGGTGTTTGCATGTGTCTAACCACGCCCACTCAGCTCTGCTCTCACACATGACTCCCCTCTGAAGACGTTCGCTCTGATACAACAGCCTGTGTCGTGTGTGTTCAGGAGCAGTACATATTCATCCATGACGCCATCCTGGAGGCCTGTCTGTGCGGGGAGACGGCCATACCTGTGTGTGAGTTCAAAGCCGCGTTTTACGAACTCATCCGCATTGACTCCCAAACCAACTCCTCACACCTGAAGGATGAGTTCCAGGTGAGTGTCTCCTCAGACTGTTCATACACAAGGGACCAGGGACATTCTGAATGACCGTAGCCTCCCTATATGCAGAATTAGTGTTGTAGTAGTAGAAGTAATAAATAAATATAAAATAAAAATGGTGAGTGTGACAAAAACGGTTACTGGGCTGGAGAGCTTACTTTTACATGTTAGTCAATTGGAGCCAGAGCGGGATGAGGCAAACTTCATGAGCACTTCCCTATTTGCTCTAATGAGCTGTGTTATGGGTCCAAAGAGTTTGTTCAAAAAAGTTGAGAGGGCGGTTCATTCCTAAAATTTGGGAAAATCCTCCTATATACTTTTAAGCTCTTTTGATTCTATGAACAGTGAATAGAATGGTGCCCATAGTGGACATTGAACACAATCTAGTGTCCTTTTCCTGCATGTGAGTTAATACTGTGAGTGAGAATGAATGAGAGATCATCCTAAAACGTTTCTCCTCCAGACCTTAAACTCAGTGACGCCGCAGCCACAGCCTGAAGACTGCAGCATCGCTTTGTTGCCTAGAAACCAAGACAAGAACCGGTTCATGGACGGCCTCCCCCCAGACCGGTGCCTGCCCTTCCTGATCACCATAGACGGAGAGAGCAGCAACTACATCAACGCCGCTCTGATGGATGTAAGTCATACCTAGCTTACGGAGGGCCAAAAGTCAATACACTCAGAGAATATGGAGTGGAGAGACTAGATGGGGACAGACAGTACCTTAAGCATGTTTTTATTACAACATGACAAATGCAGAAGAGATAGAAGTCACAAACAACATGCACTCACACTCCACATGGACTCCCCTCCCTGTTTGTGTGATGCTGTGTTTGTGGTTCAAGCAGAAGGCTAGAGACAAATCCAGGTTCTGAAAAGACCACTAGCTTCTCTGGCCACCGATGTTGTATTTTTGTTTTTTACGCTGGCAACATGACACGTGTTGTCCGTGTGTCAATGACTCACAAAGTGGCTACAGAAATGACTGAAAAGGTAAGGCGTGTGTAAAGCAGTATGTGTAGGTGAAACAAGTCAAAAGGCCCTGCCCAGAGACGAGAGCGGCAAATAGTTTTGAAATTGTGTTACATACAGACAGATCCAGCTGTAAACATTGTCCACAAGAATGAGAGTCCATTTCTTCTGAGAGCGGTGTACGTGTTAGGCCTGAGGGGAGATGCGACAGACAAAGATCAGACAAAGACACACAAAGTCACACAGCTTCAAAAATGAGGAGAAACATTATGGACTTTTTCTCCAAACAATGATCTGAACAATAGCACAGGACACAAACTGATGAAGAGAGTGGTTTTTAAGTCCTTCACTCTAGCACCAGGTTTCGAAAAGCGTAGTATACAGTCTGTGGATCCCAAACCCTAAGGGTTAAAATACGCACAGGGAGATACAAGTAAAACACATTAGGGCGAGACAGGCAACCAACTGAACAAACACGAATGAATACTGAAAAGAACCAATATATCAACATTCAATTAGCTAAAAGTAATCAAAAAATCCACACCATGACAAAAAGACTGCTGATTTGGATGAGACGCCTCTGTCTGGATGGTGCCTAAGGGGTGAGGTGTAGATTTGTATCATGGTTTCCTGAACTCACGTAATGCATGTTGTAAACTTCATTTATAATCAACAAAAAGATAGGAAGTGTAATGCGTCGCTCCCATTCGAGGAGTACCTTTTTTAAGACTTAGTGAAACTTACTTTTGGCCTCTCTCTAAACCAGCTGTCAGAAGAGTTCCAGGTAATCCTCTTCAAACTTCCAATACTGGATTTGTTTCATGGCTTCAGTGTTTTATGCACCCAGGTTCATTTGTGGACATGTCATCAATCCTCCCACCACAGACCGGTCTCCCTCCCATCCGCCTGTTCTCACTCATGTCACCCCCAGCTTTTGTTCAGTCTGTGGTCAAAAACAGATGACTTTCTGTTCTGTTCTCACTCACTCTGCCCTGAAAATGAAGCAGCCCATGCACATCCTGATCGCTGTGTAGAGCTTTACAGGAATGATAGTCATGTTATTCTGGCCCTTTGAAGACATCTTTTTAGGCCAGTCTTCAAAGGGCCAGTGGCTGTAGGTTTTCATTCCAACCGAGCAGGAAAACACCAGACCGTGCCCATTTTCTCCAATCTCCAGGTTAAGACACACTTGAGGAAATGGAATGAAAACCTGCAGCCACGCTCTCTGATCTCTCTCTCTGGTTCCTCTCTCACTCTCAAGTCTGTCTCTCGGGTCCCTGTCTCTCTGGTCTCTTTCCCTCTCTATTTCTATCTCTCTTGTCTCTCTCTGGTCTCTTTCCTTCTCTATTTCTATCTCTCTTGTCTCTCTCTGGTCTCTCTCTCGGGTCTTTCTCTCTGGTCTATTTCTATCTCTCTTGTCTCTTGCTGGTATCTCTTTCAGGTCTCCCTCTCTGGTCTCTTTCCCTCTAAATTCTATCTCTCTTGTCTCCCTCTGGTCTCTCTCTCTCTCCCTCTCTGGTCTTTTTACCTGGAGACCTGAGGAAGTGGGTGGAGTCTGGTATGATCCTGCTTGGTTTACGTGCAAACCTGCCATCACACTGGCCCTTTCTGAAACCAGTTTGACACCCCTGACCTTTAAGATACATATATAGTTTAGCTTTTTGAATACCACACTGTTTTCAGAAGCTTTGGCCCAGAGTTCGAAAATAGAATACTGGTCAAAACTGCTTGTATCTAGATCACCCTGTGAATAAATTCCAAGCTAAACAAACGTGTACTTTTTTGGAGTCAATGTGTTAATGTGCAGCTCTACACATGCTCATAATCAGTGTCTGTTTGTCATGGTCCCTGCATGTCCCTGCTCACCCTCTCCACCCTGTCTTTGTCCCCCCTGTCCATGTCCACCCTGTGTGTGAGAACAGGAAGTAACAAGAACAGATTTGGACCTAAATCACGTGTTACTTCCAGAACAGAACAATGTCAATTCTTCTTTTCTATTCTGCAGAGCTACAGACAACCTGCAGCATTCATTGTTACCCAGCATCCTTTGCCAAATACTGTCAAAGATTTCTGGCGTCTGGTGTACGACTACGGCTGTACGAGTCTTGTGATGCTGAACGAGATCGACTTAGCACAGGTACCAATGATCCACAGCCCTTCTTTTTACTGAAAGAGTTTTAGAAGTTTCAAGAAACGGTTTATTCACAATTATATTAGGGCCTTCACAAACATGTAGCTCCTCCCCTTTCTGTCTAATTTCTTCTGTCTCTCTCTGGTCTCAGGAGCCAGGAGAGAGACCAGAGAGAGACGGAAGAATTTAGAGAAGCTCCAGTTTCAGTCCTGTAATAGTATGCCATTGTACCACTATGACATCACACACAGAGCAATGTTCTAGACAGAAAGCATTATTTACAGTTTATACCTGTCTCACAATATATGTTTTACTTTTAATGGACAAACATTATTCATTTCTTTTTAAAATAATGCAGGGATGCCCGCAATACTGGCCAGAGGAGGGCATGCTACGGTACGGCCCGGTCCAGGTCGAGTGCATGTCCTGCTCCATGGACTGTGATGTCATCAGTCGGCTCTTCAGAGTGTGCAACCTCACCAGGGTGAGTACTCGTGCTTCATAACTCTATAGCTACAGTACTATATAGTATACTATATAGTAGCTATAGTGAACGGCAGGAGGCTGACAGTGTTGTGTCTGTGTTCTCAGCCTCAGGAGGGCTATCTCATGGTCCGTCAGTTTCAGTACCTCGGCTGGGCGGGGCATAGAGAAGTCCCTGCCTCTAAGCGCTCTTTCCTCAAGCTGATTCTGCAAGTGGATCAGTGGCAGCGCGAGGGAGAGGAGGGGGAGGGGAGGACCATCGTGCACTGTCTGTAAGTTACAATTTCCTGGTGTCAATTATCACTAACAAATAAAACTTTGACTTGCAGTATTCAAAAGTCCCCTTCAAAAAGTCTGTATCTTGAGAAGGAATTTCCAGATGATGACTGATCTGATTTTAAAGCACAACACTACTGGGATCAGCATCTTTGTGACTCACACATCGACCCCTACTGTCCAGCACTGAATCTAGCACTGACCACTGCAGTCTAGTACTGACCACTGCAGTCTAGTACTGACCACTGCAGTCTAGTGCTGACCACTGCAGTCTAGTACTGACCACTGTAGTCTAGTGCTGACCACTACAGTTTAGCACTGACCACTGCAGTCTAGTGCTGACCACTGCAGTCTAGCACTGACCACTGCAGTCTAGTACTGACCACTACAGTCTAGCGCTGACCACTACAGTCTAGCACTGACCACTGCAGTTTAGCACTGACCACTGCAGTCTAGTACTGACCACTGCAGTCTAGTGCTGACCACTGCAGTCTAGCACTGACCACTGCAGTCTAGTACTGACCACTACAGTCTAGCACTGACCACTGCAGTCTAGCACTGACCACTGCAGTCTAGTACTGACCACTACAGTCTAGCACTGACCACTGCAGTCTAGCACTGACCACTGCAGTCTAGTGCTGACCACTGCAGTCTAGCACTGACCACTGCAGTCTAGTACTGACCACTGCAGTCTAGCACTGACCCCCACAGTCCAGTGCTGACCAGCCTCTCATTCCTGTTGCAGAAACGGCGGTGGGAGAAGCGGCGTGTTCTGTGCCTCCAGCATCGTGTGTGAAATGGCCAAGAGACAGAGTGTGGTGGATGTGTTCCACGCGGTTAAGACCCTGAGGAACAGCAAGCCCAACATGGTGGACACTCCGGTACGTAGACCAGAGCACCTCAGAATATAAAACTTCTACTTTCACTTCAGCCTACTCTGTGAAACTCTGTGAAAATTTGGTAAATGTTTATAATTCTGTGCACCAAATCTTACTGTGGCCACCTTTGATGTTCAGTTCAGTTCAATCAAATATTTAGGTCTCTTATAAAGCAGAGAGAGACCACGGAGAGACCCGGGAGAAGCCAGGGAGAGATCAGTGAGGGACCAGAGAGAGACCAGGGAGAGACCAGTGAGGGACCAGAGAGAGACCAGGGAGAGACCAGAGAGGGACCAGAGAGAGACCAGAGAGTGACCAGGGAGAGACCAGGGAGAGACCAGGTAGAGACCTGGGAGAGACCAGAAAGAGACCTGGGAGAGACCAGGGAGAGATGCCAGAGAGAGACCAGGGAGAGACCAGGGAGAGACCAGGGAGAGACCAGGGAGAGACCAGGGAGAGACCAGAGAGAGACTAGAGAGAGATCAGAGAGTAACCAGAGAGTGGCCTAGACTAGAGCTGGTGAAGGGGAAAGACAAGGAAAAACAATGTTGGAACTACTGGACTAAACACCAAAAGACCACCATCCCAACAAAACTTTACCATTCTATAAAAAATTATAGAAGTAACATCGTCACCAGTGTATTATTCGGACAAACGCAGAGCCTAACCCAGTCACACGGTGATTCACTCGTTCGTCTAAGCCCATTCAATGTGTGTTTGCAGGAGCAGTACCGTTTCTCCTACGACCTGGCGCTGGAGTTTATCGAGTCGTCTTCGTAAATCCTGCATTCAGCCGCTGCTCCCTCTGGTCTGTAGCCTGAACGCAGAACCTCACGGACGGCACGCTCACATAACGAGAGCCTAGGATGCCAGATGAAAGAAAAGAGGATATAAAGATATTCGTGTACAGCTGTTCTCAGTGCCAGCCGCTCCTGTGTACCCTGGGGTCCAGTCATGACTTTGAGTTGCAATCCCCAGTTTGGCCTCTAGATGTCTCACTTGCCCCAAGGAGCACGTTACCACAATTTTGACCGAACAAGACGTTGTTGGGCTTTGCTTGATGTTTGCAGCTTGTACGTTTCAGGTACAAACTCATGTGACTTTGTGATTAGAATTGTGTTTTTTATCTGTATCCATCCATTGTATAACTTTTATTTTTGTATTATGTCATTGAAAAATATATTACTTAAAACAGGTCAACAGACACTAAACCCAGATTTTTCCTTATGCAGCTGTACAGTATGCAAGGCAATTTTATTTGTATAGCACAGTTCATTCAAAGGGCCACTCAAAGTGCTAAACAAAACGAGAAAAGAATTTAACATCCTGAATAATCACTGTACATCAAAAAGAGTGAAGAAAAACATTACTGATTTTAACCTGGATTTGAACATGGTCAGAGTTTAAGCCCGTCTAATATTTTCCAGAAGACGTCCCCATGTTTAGGCCTGACTCTGGACAACAGCAGGGTCACAGCAGCAGATCTTCTTTAAAGTGCATTCTCTGAGCCACAGAAGCCAGATATTCAGTACCTGCATTTTGAAATAGATAATTAGATGATACTGTGTTATGTTTGTGTCCTTTTTGACCTGCAGGATAATGTGTTTTTAATAGAAACAGTCTTTTCTCTACTGGTTAGAACACTTTGATTATGAAGAGCATCATGTGATATTTACTATGTCATGTTTATGTTCGGGCTGGGCCCATGCACTTTCAATTCCTCCAATTCAAAAATGGGTTTGTGTTGTGAAACTTGATTCAATGAGGTGGAGTTTGTAGACTTTTTGACTGAACGCCTGGAGTAATGTTTTCCATTTATGTTTTGAGCTGAATTGGAAGTGTCCCAGGCCTCTTCTGTTCTGTGCACGAGTCGTTTGTTCATAAGCCAAAGACTTTGTGTAAATATGTCTATACAGTTAAAGCACATTGTTTGTATTTATTGTTTACTTTCATTGATTTTAAGAACAATCCTTGTGTGGTTTTTGTTTTCTCACACTGGGCCCAAACAGACAGTGTATCAAGAGCCAACACCAGCGAGATTTGGGACCAGAGCTTCGCCATCACAGCTGTAACTAAAGCAGTCGACATATTTCAGTATTTAGGTGGACTTCAGTCTTGTCGTCTTGTTTCCCTTTTTGAATCAATGTGACGTTACTGTGGTTTTGGTTCACCCTCGATGTCTGTGGTCAGTCGTTTTCTCAGACAGTTGTAATCAGTGCATTTCTCTGCACGTGTCTTGGGTAAAAGCAGCTGCCCCTTGAGGTTGAAGAAACGCTTTTACTCCTGATTCCCTGTTCAGCCTCTCCCCAAACTCTAGGTTGGTGGGGGGCACTGCAGGACTCTGAGCCAACAGTTCATTGTGCCTATTCATTTGTTACTGCAAGAGTTTAACTGCATTTATTACAGAGCTGCTGCCTGCGCGTGTCCATGTCCTTCACCATTTGAGTAGAGTTTATGAGGTACTTTCCCCATGACAGAACTTCTGTTGTGAATTGTTTTAAGATGAAAAAAATATTGTAAATATGATGCATTAACAGAAATGGGCCTGCGGCCGACAAAGGGATTTTCATGTAAATAGAGAGAGATCATAAAGACTTGGGTAGATGGGGCTGGCGGTCGGCAGATCCTCAGTCCTACTGCACATACACAAAGATCAAAGATTGTACTCCAGAAACATATAAATAAAAGTATTAATTTTGCAGACCTATTAGTTTGGCAGTCATCTGAACTCATATAAAACATATTACACACACATGATCTGAGTGTTTGTTTGAGAGCCCATCGGAGTCATCACTTATAAACCTCATGATATTATTACCTGAAATGTTTGGCTTCTTTGCTGTAATAAAGATCACTTCTACTTCTCACTTGTGTCTTTCCTTCTTATGGTACCAGTAATTATATAGTATACCATGTACTTACCAGCAAGTACCTGGTACTTGCTGGTAAGTACCTGGTACTTGCTGTTAAGTACCTGGTACTTGCTGGTAAGTACCTGGTACTTGCTGGTAAGTACCTGGTACTTGCTGGTAAGTACCTGGTACTTGCTGGTAAGTACCTGGTACTTGCTGGTAAGTACCTGGTACTTGCTGGTAAGTACATGGTATACTATATAATTACTGGTATCACTAGTACTTATGGGTAAGTCCTTTGTCTTATTATGGGCCAGTTCCTATGGTAAGTACCTGGTACTTACTATATAATTACTGGTGTTATCACTGGTACTTATGTTAAAGTCCTTTGTCTTATTATGGGCCAGTCCCTATGGTAAGTACCTGGTACTTACTGTATAATTACTGGTGTTATCACTGGTACTTATGTTAAAGTCCTTTGTCTTATTATGGGCCAGTCCCTATGGTAAGTACCTGGTACTTGCTGGTAAGTACATGGTACTTGCTGGTAAGTACATGGTATACTATATAATTACTGGTATCACTAGTACTTATGGGTAAGTCCTTTGTCTTATTATGGGCCAGTTCCTATGGTAAGTACCTGGTACTTACTATATAATTACTGGTGTTATCACTGGTACTTATGTTAAAGTCCTTTGTCTTATTATGGGCCAGTCCCTATGGTAAGTACCTGGTACTTACTGTATAATTACTGGTGTTATCACTGGTACTTATGTTAAAGTCCTTTGTCTTATTATGGGCCAGTCCCTATGGTAAGTACCTGGTACTTGCTGTTAAGTACCTGGTACTTGCTGTTAAGTACCTGGTACTTGCTGGTAAGTACCTGGTACTTGCTGGTAAGTACCTGGTACTTGGCTGGTAAGTACCTGGTAATGTGTAATTCTTGTTACTTGGGTTGGGTACCTAGTTCTTGCAGTGTTTCCCTTGTCCTTGAAACTTGTTTTGAAATATGCATTAAATGTATTTATACTGTCCTTTCTGTGCTACTTATTCCATATTAATAAAGACGTTTGTTTTACATAATGTTGTTTTATGTTTTATAGTCAAACAATCCTACAAATGACCTCTGTATGTATGTATGTAGAAGTACCACATTTACTACATAGGAATAATACTGTAGTGTCCTTGAATTACTAAGTTACAGCTGTATCTAGAATTATCACAATAAGTACCTAGAAGTACCACTGTAAGTACCACAATAAGTACCTCTAAGTACCACTGTAAGTACCTAGAAGTACCACTGTAAGTACCACAATAAGTACCTAGAAGTACCACTAGAAGTACCACTGTAAGTACCTAGAAGTACCTAGAAGTACCACTTCTAGAGCTGGTGAAGGGGAAAGACAAGGAAAAACAATGTTGGAACTACTGGACTAAACACCAAAAGACCACCATCCCAACAAAACTTTACCATTCTATAAAAAATTATAGAAGTAACATCGTCACCAGTGTATTATTCGGACAAACGCAGAGCCTAACCCAGTCACACGGTGATTCACTCGTTCGTCTAAGCCCATTCAATGTGTGTTTGCAGGAGCAGTACCGTTTCTCCTACGACCTGGCGCTGGAGTTTATCGAGTCGTCTTCGTAAATCCTGCATTCAGCCGCTGCTCCCTCTGGTCTGTAGCCTGAACGCAGAACCTCACGGACGGCACGCTCACATAACGAGAGCCTAGGATGCCAGATGAAAGAAAAGAGGATATAAAGATATTCGTGTACAGCTGTTCTCAGTGCCAGCCGCTCCTGTGTACCCTGGGGTCCAGTCATGACTTTGAGTTGCAATCCCCAGTTTGGCCTCTAGATGTCTCACTTGCCCCAAGGAGCACGTTACCACAATTTTGACCGAACAAGACGTTGTTGGGCTTTGCTTGATGTTTGCAGCTTGTACGTTTCAGGTACAAACTCATGTGACTTTGTGATTAGAATTGTGTTTTTTATCTGTATCCATCCATTGTATAACTTTTATTTTTGTATTATGTCATTGAAAAATATATTACTTAAAACAGGTCAACAGACACTAAACCCAGATTTTTCCTTATGCAGCTGTACAGTATGCAAGGCAATTTTATTTGTATAGCACAGTTCATTCAAAGGGCCACTCAAAGTGCTAAACAAAACGAGAAAAGAATTTAACATCCTGAATAATCACTGTACATCAAAAAGAGTGAAGAAAAACATTACTGATTTTAACCTGGATTTGAACATGGTCAGAGTTTAAGCCCGTCTAATATTTTCCAGAAGACGTCCCCATGTTTAGGCCTGACTCTGGACAACAGCAGGGTCACAGCAGCAGATCTTCTTTAAAGTGCATTCTCTGAGCCACAGAAGCCAGATATTCAGTACCTGCATTTTGAAATAGATAATTAGATGATACTGTGTTATGTTTGTGTCCTTTTTGACCTGCAGGATAATGTGTTTTTAATAGAAACAGTCTTTTCTCTACTGGTTAGAACACTTTGATTATGAAGAGCATCATGTGATATTTACTATGTCATGTTTATGTTCGGGCTGGGCCCATGCACTTTCAATTCCTCCAATTCAAAAATGGGTTTGTGTTGTGAAACTTGATTCAATGAGGTGGAGTTTGTAGACTTTTTGACTGAATGCCTGGAGTAATGTTTTCCATTTATGTTTTGAGCTGAATTGGAAGTGTCCCAGGCCTCTTCTGTTCTGTGCACGAGTCGTTTGTTCATAAGCCAAAGACTTTGTGTAAATATGTCTATACAGTTAAAGCACATTGTTTGTATTTATTGTTTACTTTCATTGATTTTAAGAACAATCCTTGTGTGGTTTTTGTTTTCTCACACTGGGCCCAAACAGACAGTGTATCAAGAGCCAACACCAGCGAGATTTGGGACCAGAGCTTCGCCATCACAGCTGTAACTAAAGCAGTCGACATATTTCAGTATTTAGGTGGACTTCAGTCTTGTCGTCTTGTTTCCCTTTTTGAATCAATGTGACGTTACTGTGGTTTTGGTTCACCCTCGATGTCTGTGGTCAGTCGTTTTCTCAGACAGTTGTAATCAGTGCATTTCTCTGCACGTGTCTTGGGTAAAAGCAGCTGCCCCTTGAGGTTGAAGAAACGCTTTTACTCCTGATTCCCTGTTCAGCCTCTCCCCAAACTCTAGGTTGGTGGGGGGCACTGCAGGACTCTGAGCCAACAGTTCATTGTGCCTATTCATTTGTTACTGCAAGAGTTTAACTGCATTTATTACAGAGCTGCTGCCTGCGCGTGTCCATGTCCTTCACCATTTGAGTAGAGTTTATGAGGTACTTTCCCCATGACAGAACTTCTGTTGTGTGAATTGTTTTAAGATGAAAAAAATATTGTAAATATGATGCATTAACAGAAATGGGCCTGCGGCCGACAAAGGGATTTTCATGTAAATAGAGAGAGATCATAAAGACTTGGGTAGATGGGGCTGGCGGTCGGCAGATCCTCAGTCTCCTACTGCACATACACAAAGATCAAAGATTGTACTCCAGAAACATATAAATAAAAGTATTAATTTTGCAGACCTATTAGTTTGGCAGTCATCTGAACTCATATAAAACATATTACACACACATGATCTGAGTGTTTGTTTGAGAGCCCATCGGAGTCATCACTTATAAACCTCATGATATTATTACCTGAAATGTTTGGCTTCTTTGCTGTAATAAAGATCACTTCTACTTCTCACTTGTGTCTTTCCTTCTTATGATCTGAACAGAAAATAAGATTTACATTTGTAATACATGGTGCCATGTAATGATAAGGATATTGTAGACGAATCAAAAGGGAGTGGTAGTAGTAGTAGGGAGCTTGCTTCTTTCTCAGCATCAACACAAACTGATGTGTCATTTGTCCATAAGGGGCAGATGACCAATGTCCATTGGTCATCTGCCCCTTATGGACCAGTTTTCTATCATTGCATTATTGTGTTTGAACAGTCTGATTCTCTGATCTGTGTTGGGAAATGTTATGATTGTGTAAAGTCTTAATATTTACAGTCTATGAGCCACACACACGTATTTGGCGCAACGCATCATGGGAGCTCTTCCACTGCGCAGAACCAAGAGGACCAGACGATGCCCAATATAGGCGAGTTCCGCTAGTCCCCCGGTCCCTGTGAAGTCCCATGCTCTACTGAGCACAAGCCTTTCATTAGTATATAAACATAACTTTACACCCCATAATGCACCAATATAGAACAATCGGTAACACTTTACATTACGGGCCGGTAAGTCCATGGTACTTACAGTGGTACTTCTAGGTACTTACAGTGGTACTTCTAGGTACTTACAGTGGTACTTACGGTGGTACTTACGGTGGTACTTACGGTGGTACTTACGGTGGTACTTACGGTGGTACTTACGGTGGTACTTACAGTGGTACTTACAGTGGTACTTACAGTGGTACTTCTAGGTACTTACGGTGGTACTTACGGTGGTACTTACGGTGGTACTTACGGTGGTACTTACGGTGGTACTTACGGTGGTACTTACGGTGGTACTTACAGTGGTACTTACGGTTGTACTTACGGTGGTACTTACGGTGGTACTTACGGTGGTACTTACGGTGGTACTTACAGTGGTACTTACGGTGGTACTTACGGTGGTACTTACGGTGGTACTTACGGTGGTACTTACGGTGGTACTTACAGGGGTACTTACGGTGGTACTTACGGTGGTACTTACGGTGGTACTTACAGTGGTACTTACAGTGGTACTTACAGTGGTACTTACAGTGGTACTTCTAGGTACTTACAGTGGTACTTCTAGTGGTACTTCTAGGTACTTATTGTGGTACTTACAGTGGTACTTCTAGGTACTTACAGTGGTACTTAGAGGTACTTATTGTGGTACTTACAGTGGTACTTCTAGGTACTTATTGTGATAATTCTAGATACAGCTGTAACTTAGTAATTCAAGGATACTACAGCATTATTCCTATGTAGTAAATGTGGTACTTCTACATACATACATACAGAGGTCATTTGTAGGATTGTTTGACTATAAAACATAAAACAACATTATGTAAAACAAACGTCTTTATTAATATGGAATAAGTAGCACAGAAAGGACAGTATAAATACATTTAATGCATATTTCAAAACAAGTTTCAAGGACAAGGGAAACACTGCAAGAACTAGGTACCCAACCCAAGTAACAAGAATTACACATTACCAGGTACTTACCAGCCAAGTACCAGGTACTTACCAGCAAGTACCAGGTACTTACCAGCAAGTACCAGGTACTTAACAGCAAGTACCAGGTACTTAACAGCAAGTACCAGGTACTTACCATAGGGACTGGCCCATAATAAGACAAAGGACTTTAACATAAGTACCAGTGATAACACCAGTAATTATACAGTAAGTACCAGGTACTTACCATAGGGACTGGCCCATAATAAGACAAAGGACTTTAAATAAGTACCAGTGATAACACCAGTAATTATATAGTAAGTACCAGGTACTTACCATAGGAACTGGCCCATAATAAGAAAAAGGACTTACCCATAAGTACTAGTGATACCAGTAATTATATAGTATACCATGTACTTACCAGCAAGTACCATGTACTTACCAGCAAGTACCAGGTACTTACCATAGGGACTGGCCCATAATAAGACAAAGGACTTTAACATAAGTACCAGTGATAACACCAGTAATTATACAGTGAGTACCAGGTACTTACCATAGGAACTGGCCCATAATAAGACAAAGGACTTACCCATAAGTACTAGTGATACCAGTAATTATATAGTATACCATGTACTTACCAGCAAGTACCAGGTACTTACCATAGGGACTGGCCCATAATAAGACAAAGGACTTTAACATAAGTACCAGTGATAACACCAGTAATTATACAGTGAGTACCAGGTACTTACCATAGGAACTGGCCCATAATAAGACAAAGGACTTACCCATAAGTACTAGTGATACCAGTAATTATATAGTATACCATGTACTTACCAGCAAGTACCATGTACTTACCAGCAAGTACCAGGTACTTACCATAGGGACTGGCCCATAATAAGACAAAGGACTTTAACATAAGTACCAGTGATAACACCAGTAATTATAAAGTAAGTACCAGGTACTTACCATAGGGACTGGCCCATAATAAGACAAAGGACTTACCCATAAGTACTAGTGATACCAGTAATTATATAGTATACCATGTACTTACCAGCAAGTACCATGTACTTACCAGCAAGTACCAGGTACTTACCAGCCAAGTACCAGGTACTTACCAGCAAGTACCAGGTACTTACCAGCAAGTACCAGGTACTTACCAGCCAAGTACCAGGTACTTACCAGCAAGTACCAGGTACTTAACAGCAAGTACCAGGTACTTACCAGCAAGTACCAGGTACTTACCAGCAAGTACCAGGTACTTACCAGCAAGTACCAGGTACTTAACAGCAAGTACCAGGTACTTACCAGCAAGTACCAGGTACTTACCATAGGGACTGGCCCATAATAAGACAAAGGACTTTAACATAAGTACCAGTGATAACACCAGTAATTATATAGTAAGTACCAGGTACTTACCATAGGAACTGGCCCATAATAAGACAAAGGACTTACCCATAAGTACTAGTGATACCAGTAATTATATAGTATACCATGTACTTACCAGCAAGTACCTGGTACTTGCTGGTAAGTACCTGGTACTTGCTGTTAAGTACCTGGTACTTGCTGGTAAGTACCTGGTACTTGCTGGTAAGTACCTGGTACTTGCTGGTAAGTACCTGGTACTTGCTGGTAAGTACCTGGTACTTGCTGGTAAGTACCTGGTACTTGCTGGTAAGTACATGGTATACTATATAATTACTGGTATCACTAGTACTTATGGGTAAGTCCTTTGTCTTATTATGGGCCAGTTCCTATGGTAAGTACCTGGTACTTACTATATAATTACAGGTGTTATCACTGGTACTTATGTTAAAGTCCTTTGTCTTATTATGGGCCAGTCCCTATGGTAAGTACCTGGTACTTACTGTATAATTACTGGTGTTATCACTGGTACTTATGTTAAAGTCCTTTGTCTTATTATGGGCCAGTCCCTATGGTAAGTACCTGGTACTTGCTGGTAAGTACATGGTACTTGCTGGTAAGTACATGGTATACTATATAATTACTGGTATCACTAGTACTTATGGGTAAGTCCTTTGTCTTATTATGGGCCAGTTCCTATGGTAAGTACCTGGTACTTACTATATAATTACTGGTGTTATCACTGGTACTTATGTTAAAGTCCTTTGTCTTATTATGGGCCAGTCCCTATGGTAAGTACCTGGTACTTACTGTATAATTACTGGTGTTATCACTGGTACTTATGTTAAAGTCCTTTGTCTTATTATGGGCCAGTCCCTATGGTAAGTACCTGGTACTTGCTGTTAAGTACCTGGTACTTGCTGTTAAGTACCTGGTACTTGCTGGTAAGTACCTGGTACTTGCTGGTAAGTACCTGGTACTTGGCTGGTAAGTACCTGGTAATGTGTAATTCTTGTTACTTGGGTTGGGTACCTAGTTCTTGCAGTGTTTCCCTTGTCCTTGAAACTTGTTTTGAAATATGCATTAAATGTATTTATACTGTCCTTTCTGTGCTACTTATTCCATATTAATAAAGACGTTTGTTTTACATAATGTTGTTTTATGTTTTATAGTCAAACAATCCTACAAATGACCTCTGTATGTATGTATGTAGAAGTACCACATTTACTACATAGGAATAATACTGTAGTGTCCTTGAATTACTAAGTTACAGCTGTATCTAGAATTATCACAATAAGTACCTAGAAGTACCACTGTAAGTACCACAATAAGTACCTCTAAGTACCACTGTAAGTACCTAGAAGTACCACTGTAAGTACCACAATAAGTACCTAGAAGTACCACTAGAAGTACCACTGTAAGTACCTAGAAGTACCTAGAAGTACCACTGTAAGTACCACTGTAAGTACCACTGTAAGTACCACTGTAAGTACCACCGTAAGTACCACCGTAAGTACCACCGTAAGTACCCCTGTAAGTACCACCGTAAGTACCACCGTAAGTACCACCGTAAGTACCACCGTAAGTACCACCGTAAGTACCACCGTAAGTACCACCGTAAGTACCACCGTAAGTACCACCGTAAGTACCACTGTAAGTACCACTGTAAGTACCACCGTAAGTACCACCGTAAGTACCACCGTAAGTACCACCGTAAGTACCACCGTAAGTACCACCGTAAGTACCTAGAAGTACCACTGTAAGTACCTAGAAGTACCACTGTAAGTACCACTGTAAGTACCACTGTAAGTACCACCGTAAGTACCACCGTAAGTACCACCGTAAGTACCACCGTAAGTACCACCGTAAGTACCACCGTAAGTACCACCGTAAGTACCACTGTAAGTACCTAGAAGTACCACTGTAAGTACCTAGAAGTACCACTGTAAGTACCATGGACTTACCGGCCCGTAATGTAAAGTGTTACCGAACAATCGATATAAGTCTTTTTACCTTAAAGACTGGAATGACAAAGGAATATGGTCATAATGCATGATGGATGATCGAGGTTCAATAAGAAATACAATAGATGGTTTTTCATCACGAGCGTATTACCCATGATGCCTTGCGCGAACGCCATGTTGTGTGTAGGGTAACTACTTATATTTATGTGGTATAATATGTATTAAGGAAGAATAGTGTAGTACGGCTGGTCTCTAGCTGGAGGCCTGCCGTGCTCCACGAGTGAGATCTGTTTTATATTTATTTGGGCACCAACAGTGTGTGAAACACTGCACAGATCCAACCAATTTGCCTCGAATCAGTCTTATAAATCTAATAGGTAGTGAATGCGTAAAATCTGCCAGTGATATCCTGTATTTATAAACACGACGCTCGGGGAATGGAATTACAGTGTTAACATGGTTTTATTGATTACAAAAATGAAGGTAAAAATATAACGAAAAGGGATTTCTGGTCACATTTAAGCAGGAGTTGTACACATCTCATTTGAAACACGCACTAACAAAAGGAACAGTCTTACTTTTGAGGAGCGTAGAGGAGATGTTTGATGGAAAGAGGAGGATGGAGATGGAGATGGGAGGATGAGACTGAAGAATAGGATGGGGGCGATGTCCTCGTCCACGTGGTCTTTGTTCGAACAGGGAGCAGGAGGGAGCCGGCAGATCGGGTCCAGGCGTGGGTTCCACACACGACACGGTCTAGAATAGCGTTGCGGTGGGGTGTTCCAGGAGCCCGAAAGTGGCTGGCGATGGAAGGTCCTCGTCTCCGACAGCGAGAGTGATTGCTGTCCTCGTGGATGTACAGGCCCGAGATGGTGGCGGGCGTAGGCCGTGTAGGGGACACGTACCAAACGGGATGGTTGTTATGATGAATTCGGGAGAAACAAGAGGCAGTCTCTAGGTTTGCAGACTGGTTTTGTTGTGGTCAAAGTGGGCGCGTCCGTGACGTCATATTTGTGCGTCTTCCTTGGACGACCTCCTCACAACAGATGGGTTATAAAGGGAACACACAGGATTAATACAGACGATCATAACACATGTACAAACACACACCACATTTCATTATTTGCCACTGATACACACATGTAGGACGCGGTACAGACTTATCGGAATAACACTGAGTCCGGGCTGGTCTACAGAATGTCCGGGCCGGGTGTGATGGTGTTCAGTGTCCACTGGGGGGCGCCAGAGTGCCGTGGGGGAGTCTCAGGTTGTGGAATGTCCCATGAGCGATTGCTGATGAATGATTCCTGATCTCTGTCCGGCAGAAGGGCACACAGATGTCCGCTCTGTTGTTTTATTGCCCCTCTGGGTCTTCTTGCGGCGTTCCTGGTGAATGTTAGCCTTTCATTGAACCCGTAGTTACTTTGAAGTCTCAGGAGCTAGGGAGGGCATGTTTACGGAAAGGGTCTGCTATTCACGCCCGATTGGCGCTCACCTTTTCCTCACCCTACATGTGTGTCTGGCTTATATTGCCCGGATCATTTGTCATGGATAATTTGTCACTGATCATTTGTCCCCATGTCATCTAAAGCCACAAATTCGGCCGACACTGACCGTGTGAAGTATATTGATACACTGGAGTAATCTGTGAGGCAAGATCCTTGGAGAAATTGAGAGTGATCGGAGATTTGGATCCATATGAAATGCGGCGAAACCAGTGTACTTCATCAGAATGGGCTTACTTTCACTTTCACAATTTTACAATTAAAAAAGATCATGATGTATATGATGCAATATTTCTTTCAATCAATAAATTATTTTGAACAAAGCAGTTGATATCACAGGCCGTAAATCACTTCTGTCTACCACCCTTCCCGCCCTCCTCCTCCTCCCCCTCTCATTCATTTACAGGGGATCGCTTGAGGCCCATATATACATGGTATCACAGTCAAATCGCAGCTCTGAATATAAACCACACATGCACAGACTTAGCTCTTACCTGTTATGAAATGGTCAGAACAGACCTGATAGTGCCGTTTTTTAGGGGGTTAGGGTTGAATCCCTCTTGGTTGATCCTCGCCAACTAAAGGGTTCTTTTCTCCGTCGAGAGTCGCTCCCCTGGCTCGTAATAACCTTCGGAATATCCCCACAATCTGCACGGTTACTGCACCCCCAAATGGCGCAAGTAGTCGGCCTGTTTTAGTGCAAAAAAGTGATTTGAGCGCTTTGTTTACCTACAACTAGCGGCGGCTAGGCCGACAATATGGCGAACTGCGGAATTGTGGGTGGGGTCAATGGAAAACCATCTATATGATTGTCTTTGGTCCTCAGAAACAAAGAGAGAGCGTTATTCGTCACCTCCAGTCTCTCTCCCTGGAACCTGTAGGCAAGGTCAGAAACCTAGGAGTTATAATGGACTCAGACTTAAATTTTAACGGTCATATCAAATCAGTAACATCAGCAGCATTTTACCATCTGAAAAACATTGCCAAAATTAGAAACATAGTGTCTAAATCAGATCTGGAGATTCTCATCCATGCATTTGTCTCCAGTAGGTTAGACTACTGCAATGGCCTGCTCACAGGTCTCTCCAAACAGGCTGTAAAACAACTGCAGTATGTCCAAAATGCTGCAGCTCGAGTCCTGACCAGGACCAGGAAATATGACCACATTAGTCCAGTTCTCAGGTCTCTGCACTGGCTTCCTGTGGCTCAGAGAATAGACTTCAAAGCAGCACTGCTTGTGTACAAGTCTCTCCATGGCCTCGCACCAGGGTACTTAAGCGACTTGTTAGTCCCATATGAACCGGCCCGGACTCTGAGGAGCACAGGAGGTAGCCTCTTACTGGTTCCAAGAGTCAGAACTAAACATGGGGAGGCAGCGTTTGAGATTTATGGAGCTAAAATCTGGAACAATCTTCCTGAAGATGTGAGGCTAGCACCTACTCTGGCAATTTTTAAATCAGGGCTAAAAACTGTTCTTTTTAGCTGTGCATATGGCTGAAGGATTTTATTGATACATACTCTTTTTTTTTAATGCATTGTGGTTATTTATTATTTTAATCCCGTGTGTGCTTTTAATATTTTAAGTTTTTTTTTTTTTTTTTTTTTTTTTTTTCCATTACTTGTGATTTTATTCTGTTTTTAATGTATTTATTGATGTCTCTGATTTGTCTGATATTATGTGGGTTGTGAGGCGCTTTGAGTGGCCTTGTGTTGGAAAGGCGCCATACAAATAAAGTTGATTGATTGATTGATATGACTTGTACAAACCAACAATTTTCAGAGATAATAGGTCCATGTACTTTTGCGTTCAATACCTTTTCTATTTTAAATGGAAAATCAAAAAAAGGCTATTTTGCACTTTCAGGCAATACGTTCTGATACTGATCCATTGGATCAGGCCCCGGTGATCCAAGATGGCTCCCTATTGAAGTGAATGGCTTGGTTTTTTTTAAATTATTAACAAGCGATGCTTTCCCGCCCCCACTGGTATGGCTCTCATGCATGTGCACAGAGGGGCTTGGCCGCGCTTTGACCAGTCAGAGCTGCTGATCAGAGCGGGAGTTAGAGCGGACTCAGAGCGGGAATGAAAACAGCAGAGTTTGTGGCAGTAAAGTGTGGATTTAAAGAAAACCGAAGGATTTAAGAAGAAAACAAGTTTAGGATGACAAGGGACACTAAAATCCCCACAAAATCCGATCTTTCTGAAAGCGTAGGTTCTCTGTCAGCTGAGGTCGAGCTGTTTTAATTTACGTTGAGTTCTATGGGACTTTTTTCTGGGAAGCCTCTGTGAATTTTGTTTGCAGTACCACGGACGCCCCCTGTGCCCATGGGTGGGACAGCTGTTAGCTAGTATTACCCTATCCAGTTGTCATTATATATCCATGCCTTGGATCTATTAAAATAAGCAAACAAACGTTCTTTTCTTGAAATGGCAATATTCTGCAAAATCTTGGCTTTACACAATTCTCCATCCAACTACAATAACCACGTGCAAAGACAACCTCCCACAACAAAAATATGTTTGTATTTTCTGACTCCATGGCTGTGGATGGAAATGCTATCAGGCCTGTATAGAAACAAAGTGTGTACTAATACACAAATGCGACAATCTGCCTTCATTTACATGAAGAGACCAAGACAGAAACATGAATGCATGATCCCCTCTGCGGTGACACTTGCAGAGGGGATCTTTTTCGTGCATTCATGTTTCTGTCTTGGTCTCTTCAGATTGAAGTAGTTCACAAAGCATGGGTGATCATGGTAACCAGGGGAGGGAGATGTTGTGGAAATGTATGTAGCGTTTTATGTACATCAAACATTATCAGATGTCACTACATAGAATTTTCTAGCTAATCATTCATTCACAATTACTTATAACAATATTGTACATTACTCAAACTTAAAGAGAAGTGGGTGGAAGAAAAATTGTATACCCCACTACTGTGAATATTATAGTTTACAATTGTGTAGCCATGCATCCACCATCCTTTGAAAAGTACGTTCCCTAATTGGATGCTTGTTAGAAAATTGTTGTGATGCATACATAATAAAACACAGTCCTCAAATAGACAGGACTTTGTGCTAGTCTAGATTGTGTAGAAGTCGTCTACATCGGTGTGAAGATTGTTACTACTTCATCTATTGACATTATGTTTGATTAATCTGCCCTATATGAATGAAGATTAATTATTTACTACTTTGTTTTGTTGTGTTGGTGTAGACAGGAGGACGCAAGTTTTGGTCACTTGATGTCACAGATCAGCCACCGTAAGGATTTCTAATCAATGACAGTGGTGCATTAACAACTATAAACAATGGGATATAAAACATACAAGATCTTGACAGACATAGAGTGTGTCTCAAAAAAGAAGCCAGTCGTTGCTGAAGGCATTTAAAGGAATAGTTCACGGTTTTTACATACTGACATATGTTCTTACCTTACCTTAGACTAGTTAATACGTACCTGTCTGGTCTTAGTCCGTGCGCTCTGTCATGCAAACGGAGCAAAAACGGGAGCACAACCGCAGCCTCCTCTGTATATTTTGTAGCACCAAAAGGTAGCTCCCGCTAGAAGCTACCAAACTCTTCCAAGTGTTCCCTATTAAATGTATATAGTTACGTGACGTGTTACACTGCAAAGTATAGTAACACAGAAATGTGAAGTTAGTGCGCGGACGTAGCGCTCCTAACTTCTCTACGCACTAACTTCTCTCCGGAGACTTCTCTCTCGCTGCTACTGTGTGTATTACAAGTCACGCTGCTTCTATTGACGGAAGTGAGCGAGAGAGAAGTCTCCGGAGAGAAGTTAGTGCGCGGACGTAGCGCCCCTCAGATTACTACGCCTCACAATATAGTACCCGTTTTATCCGCTGAGAAAATCGACTGTTACATTTCTGTGTTACTATACTTTGCAGTGTAACACGTCACGTAACTATATACATTTAATAGGGAACACTTGGAAGAGTTTGGTAGCTTCTAGCGGGAGCTACCTTTTGGTGCTACAAAATATACAGAGGAGGCTGCGGTTGTGCTCCCGTTTTTGCTCCGTTTGCATGACAGAGCGCACGGTACGTATTAACTAGTCTAAGGTAAGGTAAGAACATATGTCATTATGTAAAAACGGTGAACTATTCCTTTAATAACAAAGTGACAAACAACAAAAGGAAATTGGTCTTGGTCTGCGTTGCTTTGTTTCTAGCGATGTCTGTCTTTGCGGATGCGTTGTTCGACCGTTGAAAATTCCCCCCCGCTGTGTTGCAGCATCTTTGCACTTTGGATCATAATCAATCCGGTATCCGGCTATATAGATATTTATTATACGGCTCCTCACAGCAGCAGTAGAACGCTCCATTGATTTGAATCTAATTTCAAAACGTTCTACCGGTCATTATTTTCTATAACGGACCTCTCAAAACAATAATGACCGCTGCCCATGGCAACGCACTCTCTGCTTGTCTTTCAAATGCGTGGATAACTCCGCAAGTAGTTCCGGCCACTCCTGAGCTTGCCACGCTCAATAAACACACTTAAATGTTAATCGGAGAATACTTATACATATACATTCTTCACACACGTGCACGGAAATGTTCAGAATTTTCTGGTCTTGTCTTCATGACAAAAATACTATTTCTCTGCGTCAAAAAGCGAACTATTTTATTTTCTGTCATTAAATAAACCTTTCGGCATTCCTAAAAGTGGACTGAAGTTTATGTTGTGTGTTCTGTTGGTATAAAGCCGTATAATAAGCGGGCTGATACCTTCAGGGCGGAAGCCTGCGCGTCGGAGTCCGCTGCGCGTCGGGGTCCGCTTCGCCCTGTCGGTACTTATTTTCTGATAATGACCTGCGTAATATACGTTATCCCTTACGTATGCATCTATGTGTAGTTGTTGTTGTTAGGTAATTGCTTAGTAATTATTTTTTTGTATAGTTTGTATTTGATTTCTCATTGAGCTTTCATGTTATTGTGTGTGTGTGAAAGAGGATTTATATATAAAAATGTGTGAGAGCATATGTTAGTTTGAGGAGTCCCCGAGAAGAATAGCTACTGGATCTCAGTGGCTAATGGGGATCTTCCATCCATCCATTTTCTACCCTTTAATCCATTTCTGGGTCAGGGGGGTGGCAGTCAGAGATGCCACCCAAGTCTCATAGCACCAGCCCCTCACTGACCCTCTGCAGGTGGTGAGTCCACAGGAGGAGTAATGGGGATCTTAATAACCATTATTGTATAAACTATGCATACAACACATGCACACCAAAAGAATGATCGCAAGAAGATTTTAAACTATTAAATAACGTCTAGCTAACATTTAAACATACAAAGAGAGACTTACTGTGAGAATTGGAGCCTCGTAGTTAGCCGTTTGGGAAACTTCAGCTGATCAACTTCAAAGCTGCCACAGCCTAGACTCGTAGTTAGCTGTTAGCTTACAGAATACTTATGATCATAACACTCTCCTTCAGCCGTACAGCGTTTCCATTAGTTGGTATGCAGAAAATGACAAAGTCCCGGGGGTTGTGTCTTTAATTCAGACAGAAGACCTGTTTTATTGTCGATGGTAGACAGCACGAACAAAGAGGTTACAGAATGCAACATCAGGATCGATAAACAGCAACAAACATCGTGACTCAATACTTATCCTTCAAAAAACTCAGAACTCAATTCCTGGAAATCATATGGTTTCAGGGCAGTGGCGCGAATAATAAACATAGGACAGGACAACAAAACAATCACTCGAATGAGGCGAGCGAGGTGGATCAAGGCTTTCCCAGATAAGCCACCCAAATGAAACGCAGCAATTCTGTTTTTCTTTACAAAAATTCAACTCTTTCGACAAATTTTTTCTAGAATTGAGTGTACCCCTCCCTATTAAGACTGTTACAACAACCGTACACCGCACAGGATGAGAGCCTTTTGACTCCAAAACAGACAAGATTTAACATGGTTTTCATCGGGAGCAAAACTGAGATGTCCCATCTCTGCTCATTCGCCCCCTACTGGCCAGTTTAATGAAACCCAAGAATACTTAAAAAACTCCAAAACATGTTCAGATCTTTCATAAAACTCATCAACAATCTTTAGTAAAACACCAAACTTCATCAGTCGATGGTTCTCAGACATTGCTTTGAAAACAGTCTCTCCCACTTTTCGTGTTAATTTCTTCAGGCTGCATTTCTTGTGTCGAGTCGTGAATTCTTCTGTGACGTGTCTTTCATTCACACGTTTCAGCTTTAGTGTCCAAATTCAGCCATCCAATTCAGTCCAAATTATATCCAAATTGTGTAATCCAAATAGTTCTAAATTCTGTCCATGCAAAAGAGGACAGTGGTATTGTCCATTTCTCAGCAGCTTACAGGAGGCCTGATTGGAGTCAGGGGCTGTCCCAGATTGTCCAAGTGTGCTGATCCAGATGCATGGTTTCTCTTGAGGTTTTTCAGTTTTGTCTTTGTCTTTGTTCTTCAGACAAAGCCTGCATCTTCTACCAACTGAAGAAGATGGAAAAGTCTAGGATCGTGTCAACAGACAGAGACATGTTTTATTGTCGATGGTAGACAGCACAAACAAAGATGCTGAGGAATGGAGACCGTCCAATCAGCATTCGCTTGGCCTTCAGAAAACCAAAACATGTGGTGGAAAAGTACTGCCTCGTGCATATGGTTAGAATGATGGGGAGGACATTGCAAATCAGCCTTGGCTATAAATGTTGTAGTGTTTCACATGTTGATTGTGTACACTTGTCCCTAACTCTCTGGAACTACATGACAACTTAACAAAGAATTCTGAACATCAGCGGTGAGTTACCCATTTATATACCAACCTAAATCCATAATCAGATCCTCTTCAAATGTGTCCTAAAATATTCCACTAATGTTAATAGTTATTTCCGGGTTTTTCGCGATCGTTTTGTCACATTAAAACAGTATTTTTGTCATGAAAACGTTTACAGATAATTCTGAAAACCTCTGTGCACGTGTGTTAAGAATGTATATGCGTAATGTATTCTCCCATTAACATTTAAATGTATTGATTGACATTTGTGTTATTGAGCATGGCTAGCTCCGATAGCTCTCTAAAGGGTTATGGAATGTTTGAGTATTTGAACTATGTGTCCAGTACGTTCACTAATGCAGGGACATACAAGTTATATTTTGTGGTGTTGTATATGTATGTTTTGTGTAGGTGTGTGATATTTTTAGTTTTCACATTTCTACCACAGGAGGGAAAAGCTCTCTGTCATTGTCAGGTTAGTTGTTTGGCACGTTTACACAAACAGCAGCTACATAAAGTGCTTCACAGACACAAAAGACCTGCTCGTTCATACTGTAAAAGTCTCCAGTTGGAAATCCTAGCTCTAATCTGGCTCTGTTCAAGTCTAAGTCATTGTGGGATTTTATAAAAAAATTGTTAAAATAGTCACCAAGTACTCAGAAAATGGTGAGTATACACTCTTAAAGCGGACCCTGTCTCTCTGGGCTGTATACACACACTCAATGAAGCTGAAAAACAGGACATCCATGTAGTTATCTTGAAAAAGTTTAATTTGCATAATTATTTACACTGTGTGAATATATTGCAGAAGCAACTCAAACAAACCACAGGAAAAGCAGTAAAACAAATCAACTTCAGAATGTCGCAAAACAAATATCTTGCATTTAGAAAAGAAAATGTACAATTCCCTTTGAACTCTGAAAATGAAATAATAATAAATAATATGTATCAAACAGATCTGTAGCTGTGTATTATTGGACAGCCATAAAAACACCAAATAATACATTCATGTCACTATCCTGCATGCGTCTCAAGGGCAAATCAAGGGGACAAAGGTGACATTGGTGAACGGCGGAAATAAAATAGTTGATTTTAAATTAGGAATATATTATATATTTATATTTCTGTACAAATATTCAATATTTGGCATTATATGTATTCTCTTTATTAATGTCTAACAATCCAAAATAGTCTTTATGCTAAGCACAAATATGTGTATCCACGTCCCGAACGCAGTGAGAGGCCCTTTGTAATCTCTACCCACTGAGACTGAGTAGAGTCAAGTAGAGTCAAATAGAGTAGAGCAGAGTAAAGTAGAGCCGGGCAGGGCAGGATAGGGTAGGGTAGAGTAGAGTAGAGTAGCGTAAGGTAGCGTAAGGTAGAGTAAGGTAGAGTAGAGTAGAGTAGAGTAGAGTAGAGTAGAGTAGAACAGAGTAGAGTAGAGTAGAGTAGAGTAGAACAGAGTAGAGTAGTAGAACAGAGTAGAGTAGAGTAGAACAGAGTAGAGTAGAGTAGAGTAGAGTAGAGTAGAGTAGAGTAGAGTAGAGTAGAGTAGAGTAGAGTAGAGTAGAGTAGAGTAGAGTAGAACTGAGTAAGAGAGTAGAGTAGAGTAGAGTAGAGTAGAGTAGAGTAGAGTAGAGTAGAGTAGAACAGAGTAGAGTAGAGTAGAACAGAGTAGAGTAGAATCGAGTAGGGTTGAGTAGAACAGAGTAGAGTAGAGTAGAGTAGAGTAGAGTAGAACAGAGTAGAGTAGAACAGAGTAGAGTAGAGTAGAGTAGAGTAGAGTAGAGTAGAGTAGAGTAGAACTGAGTAGAGTAGAGTAGAGTAGAACAGAGTAGAGTAGAGTAGAATCGAGTAGGGTTGAGTAGAACAGAGTAGAGTAGAGTAGAGTAGAGTAGAACAGAGTAGAGTAGAGTAGAACAGAGTAGAGTAGAGTAGAACAGAGTAGAGTAGAGTAGAACAGAGTAGAGTAGAGTAGAGTAGAGTAGAGTAGAGTAGAGTAGAGTAGAGTAGAGTAGAGTAGAGTAGAGTAGAGTAGAGTAGAGTAGAGTATCCCTGTTCCAAACGCAGTTAGAGACTCTTTGTCATCTCTATCCACAAACAGACCGAACGCTCTTCTCACAAACCAGTCCATATTTGAGACACAGGAGAGGAGGGACAGGACCGGACCGATGTGAGGGGACGTCAGCACCATAGACTGCATGTATGGACCGAGCCTACGTTTGCAGCCGTTTGTGTAAAATGCAGAGTTCTTATGGATTTCTGACGGTGGAGATTTATGCAGTGAGTGTTTTTAGCCGCTGCTCCGACTTCAATCAATACATTTTGACAGCTTTCATTTGTTCTCATTTACAACACTGGAGACTTGGACTTCTACTTGTTGCTGGAGCAGTGTTCTTTTATCAAAACCCTTCCCCGCAGGCGCATGAACACATAGGACGCCGACATCCGAGAGAAAAAAGCGTTCAGAAAGACATCTTTGCAGTGCGGCTGTGGGACGTGTGTGTGAGGAGTGTGTTGTGGTTTTGGTCTGCTGCTGATTGTCTGGAGGAAACCAAACGATGAGGATTGGAGAAGACTCGGTAACTTCACAGAGGTCCTGTTACAGTGTGGTGTTGTGCAAAGTATGGTGAGTCGCACGGCTCAAACTTCACAGAGAAAACTAGATCATGAGGAGAACACACAAAACACTCATGGGTGAACAAGATCTGCTCCTGGTGTTTGTGAGGTAATATTAGAACCTTGTTTCCACCAGTTCAACTCTACTCTACTCTACTCTACTCTCTGCTGTGCATGGTTGTGTTTCCGTTAAGCTTTATTGTCTGGCACCAACCTACCCACACACAAACCAGTATATCCAGGGACATTCCTTGGTTCCAACAGCACTCTGGTCAATCACTGTCAGTTACAATTCTTTAGAAACGTTTAAGACTATAGAAGGACCTGGTACTGGTTAAACAGGGCCAGTGGAAACACTTCCAATCAGGGAAGAGTAGAGAAGGGCTGAGTAGAGTATAGAGAAGAGAAGGGCTGAGTCGGGTAGAATTTAATGTAGTAGAGTAGAAACAGGTGGAAACAGGCTGTAGACAGATATTATTGCACTGTTTTGCTGTAGGATGCCAGATAAAACCTGATGTGTCTTGTGTGGATGTGTTTTAAATGAACATTAAACATATGATTAAGTTATGAATGATTCATCCACTGATGAACACATTCTGTTGTTCCTGCTACAGGGTCCTGAGGCAGTTTCTTTCTGCTCTTCTGGATAGAGAGGGCCAGGTCAAGGAGACTACTTCTAAAAAATAACTTATCAGACCTGGGATCAGTTAAGAAAGGACAGGAGTTACACATACTAACTAAAGGATGACTTCCACGCTGCTGATATCTGAAGTAGAGTTGTGTTAAGCCTGGTTCACACGGCAGGATAATTAGGCCGATTTAAAACCCAATTCAATCTTAAAAACGCTCCGATTTTGCCATGTGTGGTGTGTTAAGACTGCACTCGGGACTGCTCTGATCTCAAATCAGGGATATCCAAAATGTTTTTTTGATTTTTTTGGCCCGATTTCTCTTTGTTGCCAGTGGAATGCGGCGTGCAGCCAAGCGAGGTCACGAGGCAGCAAAGAAACACCAGGAAAAAAAATCCTAACAGTCAGCGGCATGGCGCACCAGAAAGTCCGGTGGACGTGGGAGATGGAGTATAGGTCACGCTTGATCTTGAGAGATTTTGCGAGATTTCTGTGTGGTTTGTGTGATTTTGCCTCGTGGCTGCGCACCACACACTGTACGACCAAAGTGGTTAGACCCTTGATTTTTTATCTCCGGGTAAAAAGGTTTGGAAAATTGGCCTACAATTTTTAAATTGTCTCGTGTGAAACAGGCTTTAGTTTACTGCTGTCTGAATGTCTGGTCACTTCCTCACTGGGGGCTGATGGCTTCTGGGGGCCCTGAGGGTTCATGACCTGGCATGTGCATATCAATAAACTTCACTGTTGTGTTTCATTTTACTGTTTAGACCAGGCATGTCCAAACTCAGGCCCGCAGGCCAACTCTGGACCTCCATGTCACATTATGTGGCCCTCCTTCGCTTACTTAAAGTAGTCATATAGATCATGAACACAAGATCACAGTGTATGTGTGAAAAAAATCATTATGGATATAGTATGCATGTATTGATTTTATGGTTAGTGATTTAATATGATGTGAATGAGAGTTGTATTGTCTGTGTGAGGTGCGGTTGTTTTGTAAAGGTTTGTGTGTGTGTGTGTGTGTGTGTTTGTGTGGATTTCATGTATCCAGGAACTGAAGAATGGAAACTAGCTATTGCTAAAATCTGGAACAAATCAGTCTTTGAGCTTAATGTTGCTGTGCACGGTCCGTTTCACTATCAAGTAATGTTGTGACGCTCAGGATCTCTGGAATCCTGTTGTTTGACTTTATTTCTATACACTGACATTTGTTGTTGATTGTGTCAGTCATATCCAGTCAGAACTGTTTTTCAATACGGGTCGTCGGCCCCTGGTCGTCCATTGACTATGTTTACGCCCTTGTCTACGCACCAAACCCAGTTAATTTTCTAAATACAATGATTTTGAACAAACAATTATTTAGATGGTTATGGATAGTTAAGTTGTTTAGTGTGAGACAGTGATGCAGCTTCATCCTTGGTGATAAACTACTACTGTAGCCACAGCTGCCCTGGGGCACACTGACAGAAGCGATGTGCAATCGGAAACAAACACCCATAAAAGGAAATTGGCTCCAGCTAGGTGAAGTTCAAATCGGCCTCTTCTGCATTAAGGCTAACACTACGGTGATCTCAAATTTGCTCACTCCACTATCGATATACAGTCTGTGCGTGTTCCTAGAGGTCTCCCATCACTGTACTAACCAGGCCATGCCCTGCTTAATACTTGACTTGCTTTTATAGAAATGTAAAAGCACTATATAAAACCCATGCATTTATTATTGTTACCAAGAGGCCTACCATTATCCTGTGTGTTTGGATCTATCCACTTTAAAACAATCAAACAAATAGAGTTTTAATTTTCAGCCCTTACTTTTTGACTATTATTACTTCATTCTACATGACAAACTGGCACAGCACACACTCGCACAAACACGCTTTCTGTGTTCAACTCCGGCACCAATGACATCATAAGGCACGTGAGGATTGGTCATGTAGATAGTTGCCATTCTTATAAACTCCCCCAGAATATTGGCGTTTTAAAGATTAAGTATATCACAATGATTGACAAAAGTGTGAAGGAATAGTGCTCCCAATACTATTAATGACCCAAGACCTCTGATGTCACATGAGAGAGCCCCATCGCTGTATAGCTCCAGATACAGACAAACATGTTTAGGTAGTTTGTGGTGTTGATGGAGTCACAGTATGCAGTCTGGGAAGAAGAATTACACATTTGCATCACCTGTGTCATAAGGAAGAACTGTTTTTGAACTGAACGGATCAAAAGGGAATGTGTAACGGCTGGACTTGCATATACAGTGATGTGAAACACATACAATGTTTGGGTCTTGGTTCATTGAAGACAGAGGTGTCCAAACCAGTCCTGTGGCCAAGCAGGATCAGAGCAGACTCCACCCATTTCCTCAAATCCAGATTCAGTTGAGGACATGGATGGAGTCTGCTGTGCCCGTGAGTACCGGTTTGGAGACCTCTTTTTTAAGAGTAAAGAATGTCGACTGTGTGCTGCTGTGTGAAGTTTACAGGGTTTAACTGTCACAGAAATGTTTTGAAGTGAAACATTCTGTTAGCACGTGCGAGGACAAAAGCATTGCAAAGATGGTCTTTCCTAAAGTCACATTTGAGCTCTCAGGGGACAGGGGGCACCGTGAGGAGATCTCATAAAAAGTCCTTGAGTATGTGTGCGTGCACATTGGACAGGGAGAAGGAGCAGAGTTTCAGAGTAAAAAGCAGCACCATTTACTATAGTAACTGTATTTTGATAGAGTCTGTTGCACCTGTCTGTTCAGGAGTCCAACACATCAGAAGAACCACTTCCAACTAAATGCACTAGAAAAGTCCTGCGCAGACCAGGACTAATCAACAAACTCAACCAAGTGATTCTCTGTGCAGGAAGTCCGGCCGGATCAACACTTCTCAAAGAAACCGTGACAAGTCTGAACAGTGTCTGAATATAATATTGTTGGAACAGAACCTTAGTACAAAGGAGTTTTCCACGTCATTCTTTGCAATTTAACTGCAACAATATCACATGAGCATCAGCAACTACATTTCCCTTGGAAATACAAACATGAATATTATAAGGTGCAAATTGCATTATTCAATGAAGTCACCTTGTAGGAGAAGAAGATCATTGTCTTTAGAGAATTCATATTTGTTCTGCAGCGGAAATGTATCCAGGAAGTGACACATCTCTGCAAAACGGAGGCCAGAGAGGATGGAGCCAAATGAAGGCCAGAGATGATGGAGCCACAGGGATGAGGCCCGACTGAACACGCCGCAGAGAGACCGGACCTCTACCGGGATCAATGATGTCACACCTGACTGGAACATATCTGAAGATATCAAGAGCATGCCCTTAAGACTTTGGGCTTTTGAGACCTTAGTGACACATCCCTCTGAGTGACCCTTTATACTGGCCACTATAATTATACTCATACAAATCTGCATAAATAAAGGAGTGATGGAAAATGTGAATGAATAGCTGCAATTTTTTTTCTTTCCGGTTTGAACTCAAAGCAGCTCTTGGCATTGTTTCCTATTCCTAAAATGTTTTACTGTTTACATTATAAACTTTATAAACTTGTGTAATAATCATGGCCAACATCAGTAACTGAACTTAACACAAATGGATGATCCCAAAGCGCGGGGCAGTGTGCCCTGGCAGTGCGCCCTGGCAGTGCACGACATGAGGCTGATCGGGGAGCATGAGGCGGATGGGGGAGCCCCTCAGAGTCGGGTCTGAGCTTCTGGGATGTAGATCTCAATACTGTCTGCACGTTCAGTGGCAGAGTTCTGTCTGAAGGAAGCTGCTCGCTTGGCGGCCATCAGGCGTCTGCGCGCCTCCTGCCTCTGACGGTCTTCCAGGTCCAGAGATCTTTCTCGAGCGATTCCAGCTCGGCCCTTGGACGGCCGCTTCACCAAAGGAGGAGGCCACTTTGTTTCCTAGATGTGGACAAGGTGCAGTCAGAATGTTGCTTTTTGTCTCTGGTCATTTTTTTCTTCTACAAAAGTAATACTTTGACATTTTTAAGTCACAGATTGACGGTGACGCTGCATATGAAGACCACTGCTGGAGAAGTCTGGAAACAGCTCTCTCCTACTATATCTGTCATCTTACCTTGTTTTTGTTCAAAGATTTCTGGGAAAAAAACATTATTTTATAATTTATTCAGTTTTTAATCCTTAATTTGTCCCCACATACATACACCAAAACTCAAAAAGCCCAAAATTTAGTTCCGAGTCTAAAAGAAATGTGTGACGTGTGTGTGTGTGTGCCCCCTACAAAAGTCAATTTACATTGCTCCTATAGGGAGCCGGTCCAACGTCCAGTTTGTTGTAGAACCACGCCATGTGGTATATATATTTGTCAACTCAAGAAAAGAAAAAACATAATTATGGCCCCCTGATCCAAACTTAGTGAAAAAAACCGTAAGGACAAAAAATGTTTTGTTGTTACGTTTTTTTTTTTACTACGTTCAGATGGAAAACTAACCCGCCACTTCCGTTGCACTTATGTATCATCTAAAGTTAGCTTCAGAATTGTGATCAGCCAAATTAGCGGCAAAATTATTATAATTATTTGTTTTCAAATATTTCAAATTTGCTCCCCTTTGCACATACAAAGTCATATTTACACAAAATGTTAATTGGTTGTTAAATTCTTGGGTCTTGGTCAACTGAATGTGAGAAAAAAATAAATTGCCACATTAGCGCCCCCTGCAGACTAAGTCAATGTTTTAAAAGGGGAGCAAAATATTTTGCTTTTTAAAAATGAGACGAGTGAAAGTTCCCATGTAATTCAATGGAGACACACACTCACTGATCATATTCATATCACAAAATGCAGTGTGTCTGCCATCAGAGCTGTATGAAGATGATTATTCATTATTACTGCAGTTCCTGTGTTTGAACTATTTGATTCTCTGATCTGTTTTTGAGAAATCTGCAATGCATTAGTATTTTGTGCTGGTAGAGTTAAACCTACATTCTTTCATGCGTAAGTGTGTGAGTACCTTCTTCTCCGGACTCTCGACCAACTGCCAGGCGTTGCTTTTGATCTGTTGAAGCTCATCAAACTTGGCAGTGACATCATCAATGGAGAGCTGCAGGAGGTCCCAGAATCCGGCCAAGTCCTGGGAGGTGGGTCTGGGCATCGCACTGGGGTCCTGCACAGCCAGTGCCGTAACTGCTCATTTCATTTGGCTGAATTACCACAGTGTACGTCTGATTCTGGTTCTTAGTGATGTCCTCAATAATGTTCCTCAAATTATAATATT
This sequence comes from Knipowitschia caucasica, assembly GCA_964034765.1. Lineage (NCBI taxonomy): Eukaryota > Metazoa > Chordata > Actinopteri > Gobiiformes > Gobiidae > Knipowitschia > Knipowitschia caucasica. The sequence continues at coordinate 29,523,512 of OZ035839.1, forward strand.
GACACTGTATTTAGTCAAATGTTTGGTTAAAAAACACTACTTTGGGAGAAAGTAAGATACCACAATGCAGCCCTCTTTCCACCAGCCCTGTTCTACTCTACCCTACTCTACTCTACTCTCCCCCGATTGGGAGTGTTTCCACTGGCCCTGTTTAACCAGTGCCAGGCCCTAGTCTAGTCCCTCTTGGTTCTGGTTCTATCCTGGCTGAGCTGGTGCTATAGTGTGTTGATAGAAGTTGGCCAGATTGGAGTACTGATGGAAGCCATGGCTACCTGGGAATTTCCCCAGAAATTGTTTTGTTGTGGGTAGGTTGCTATGATACGGTGCCAGATACTTAAGTGCAATGGAAATACAGGTGGAGTAGAGTAGAGAAGGGTTGAGTAGGGTAAGGCTGGTGGAAACAGGGAACCGTTTTTAATTATTGCTGCCTCCCAACTCTCCCATCATCTCTTCCCCTGTCCTCTCTCCTCCCTTTCCATCTCCTCTCCTCCCCTCTCCTGTCCTCATCCCCCATCCTCTCTCCTCCTTTTCCCTCTCCTCCTCTGTCCTCTTATCTCCTCTCTGGAAGAGGACAGGAGGGAAGAGGACACTCCCCCTTCCCCTGTTGCAGGGCTGCCCTTTGTTTGGGGCAGTTGCTCTTAGACCTATCACTAATGGCTCTTTCCCACTGTTTAAATGCACATTTTATACAATCATTATGTTTGTCTTTCGTAACTTTAATGAATCACACAAGATTTGTCTGAAACCAAAATAAAAATTCCCTCTCAAAACAAATGTAATTCTACCGGTGACTCACCCATAAGCTGCTTTGACACATGTCCACTCACCAGGTTCTGCTGACAGAGCCAGTAAAACTGCTGAAACTTTTGAGACATGAGGAGCTGAGCACTTCCCACGGCGCTCCGGATTTTCCCCAGGACTGATAGACACACAGACAGAGAGGAGCTGTCAGAACTCGGCCTAGCATCAGCAAACATGAGTGATGTCTCTGCTCTCAAGCCTCGCCATTGTCACAGTGTAGCACTTAATACTGAGACTTAGCTGCGATGACTGTGGCTGCTGTCGTTCTAAAGTCGTTTCACTTTATGAGTGCTCAAAAGGAAGGTGACTTGTCAACACACAAATTATGAAGTGCAAATAAAAAAAAAGATGGTTTGGGAGAGATGCAGGTTAGAATATTAGTATTAAGGTATTTAAAAGTACCTTTAAATAATGCTGCAGTAGAAAGAAAAAAGGACAGAATTAACACACAATGCAGAATAAGCTCCTTGTGAGACAGTTATAAGAAGTAGGCCACAGTGGACGTCCCTGAGACACTCACTCTCCTCGGACAGGTCATGCTCCTCCGCCTCTCGCTCCATCTCTTTGCACCATCCCTCCAGACGCTTGGTTTCATTGTGAAGGAGCTGCATGAACCAGCTGCCGTCCCTGCGTATAGGAGACGCTCTGGCCGTGTCGGTGCTCTCAAGGCTGGGCTGCATGAGCCAGGGCTCTGGGGAGGGGCTGGGTCTGTAGTCCTCTCTGTAACTGAACAGGCCTTGTGTTCGCACCGTACGCACAGCTCCATACTGAGTGGGAGTGCTGGGCTCGGAGTGGCGCCCAAAGGCTCCTCCAAACTGCAGCCCTTTGTCCTCCATGGACGGGAACCCCTCCAGCTCCATGTCGGCCTGGACTGCGGTGGTCACACTGTTAGAGCGCTTGATTCGCCCACGCCTGAAAGTTACAGCACTTTTTGAACAACCTGAGCACAGTTAGGGAGGTCCATCTTGTCTTTTCAGTAGATGAGGTTACATGGTTCTTCTATACAAGACAAATGTGAGATAGAAATGTTATTACTATTGTATCTGCTACTCTGGTAGTGAAGTTAGATTCCTATGAGGCCCAACATTCAGGTTACACGTCTGTGTTATCGTTTTATTAGGCCTGGACAAGATTGATGCATCCCATAGGCGCTTGGAAGCCTTAGCTTAAGTCGAGCCACATACATATCATCTACGCTCCTCAATAAAAATGAATGATTCCTTTTGTTCCAGAAGCTCTGCTCTACTTCTGCTCTGCTTGGTTTCGCAGGCCCGGAAAATTCTTCTCTGTCTTGGAACATGTTAAGGTAATGTGGCATCTTCTCTCTGGCTTGATTGGATTGAATCAAGCCAGAGATATATGTATATGTATATTTATATGGTTTTGTGGGAGAAACCCAATCAATCAATCCATTAGAAATAAATAGAAGAGACCGCAACAAGACTAACCAGAACTGGCACAAAAGGACAATCAGCAGGAAACGCAAAAACCATCTCATGGACTGGGACGTCACATGAATCATTCATCAGGAACACAACAAATACAAGCGCTGGATCAAAAATCTAACAGAAACCTGGAAACGCAGCCACAGGTCGACTGGGCTGACTGGTAAGCACAGCTGATGAGGCCATCGAAACATAACAATTTACAGCCATTACTGTCTCACATTTGACTGGTTTAGAAGAACCACACAACAACCTCTGCCTCTTGGAGGAAACGTGTCGACGTAAATCCCTTTACCGTTTGTGGTCTTCCACCTGGATCCCGATAGAGTGGAACTGAGGGAGGCCCTTTGTCTCCGTCTCAGAGTCTGTCACAGTTTCCACCTGTTTACAAAAACAAAACCAGTAAATTTGACCAAAAATATGTAAAAACTCACGTCTCCTTCTACTATTATTCTTTATTGTTTTGATGCTTTGAGAACACTATTGGGCTATAACTAGATTTTTATTTGTTCATCGATTCATCCTTATTCTGCTGAGAACACAGTTCTGACCACTGTACCATGTTGCCACGTGTATAAACTATGCTGACAAACTTGTCTTGTCAATTCTCGTGCAATTCTCGTCTGTATCCCGTGTTGGTCTTTACCTGTATGCCTATGGAGGAGCGTGGGGTCTTCAGGTACTCCTCGGCCTTGGACACCAGCACTGCCTTATCGCACGTCTGGACAGAGCTGCTGGCCAGTGATGCGTGCCTCTTGCCAGCAGCTGACTCCATGGCCATGGTGACGGCCTTGGTGCTGTCCAGACTGTCCGTGGAGCTGTAGATGGGCCGGCCCAGGCTGTCTGTGGTCCACAGGGCTCCTCGGGGGTGGCGGCCCTCCTGGTAGGCGTCCTGTGTGGACTCTGTGCTGCTCTGGGCTGTCACAGAGATAATAGGCTTGGTGGTGATGCGTGGGGGCACAGGAGGTGGAGTCTTCTTGTAACTGGTGGGATATGAGACTGCTGGATGGCACAAGCAGGATGACACGAGGACAACACAGAACGAGAAGGTAAAAAAAGATAAAAACAAAGTGTGAATGAAAAGATGTAGCTGTAAAGCAGACAGTCGTGTGCTGCAGGAACCAAGAGGAAAGGGATCAGCAGCCACATGTTTCTTCTAAGAGACAAACTGTATACTCTTAGACTCTTAAACTTAGACTCTTAAAACAAAAGTAGGGGAATTCTAGTACGATGTGATGCTGACCCTCAAGGTAAAGTACTGTCTTGATAAACAGATGAGAAGCACTGAGTTGAGTAGAGTAGAGTATAGTATAGTATTGTAGAGTATAGTAGAGTAGGGTAGGGTAGAGTAGAGTAGAGATCTGCAGCTTTTCAGTAACCATGAGAAGAGGGATCAGCAGCCACATAGTTCTTCTAACATGAGACAAACTTATCTAAAATCTGATATGATGTGAAGCTGACCCTCAATATTAAAGTAAGCTGGATAAACAGTCAACAATCATTCATGTATATACACTCCTGTCTTTGTTCTTTTTGCTAGCACCAGTCTGAGAGCTTGAAAATGAATACTGCAATTCTACTAAATGACCTCTAGAGGGAGCTCAATATTTAGTAATTTCTCAGCACTCGGAAACAGTGAGTGGGCAGTGATTTCCTCTGGATCTTGAGGTGCAAATCCCGTGTGCATATGTTCCAGTTGGAGATCCAGGGATAGTTGTATCTCAGATCTGTAGCAGCATGACGTGGTGCATGGGGGGGTGGTACCTGGTGGGAGGGTGGTACCTGGTGGTGGTTGGGCTCTGTCCACACTGCACGAAGATGGTAGACGAAACTGAATCCCTGTGAACGGCAGGCAGGAGAGTTATACAAGACTCAGAAACACAAACACATACTTTGTGAATGCAGATACAGAAGACACGGCCTGGGTAAAACAGGATGGTTGAAGGAAAATTGAGTGGCTTCATTCACAAAACACATGCTACTCAACCCAACAATGAAAATTATGGCTACATTACTGTAACATTGTAGTACACTTTTTCCACTAAATGTATCATCTCTTTAACAAAACTATAAGATCAAAAGTAAAAAAAAAATAGTTCTAAATAGTATGGCTGCATTCTGGCATAGTCTGGTCTCTAAGATCAACACAAGGATATATAATAAACTCTGGATCATTAACGTAATAATAGATTCCATTGTTATTATGACTTTGTGCTGTTTCTCTTCTTTCTGAACTTAAACAGATCACAGTGTGAGTTTAATTTAGACAACTAGAACAAAAGTTTAGGTCGGAATGAAAAGCTGAACACAGGTCTTATCATTTATCCTTGGTTTCTGTTGCATATGACAGTGATTCACATTCACTCCACATTTCAGACAAAAACAACATGCAGTAACATGTATAAACTGGAGACAAACCTGTTTACGTGTCCCCGAAACACCAATGACTAAAGCCCTACCTCCATAAAAGAACCAATTGACCGTATCGTCCAAAAAACTACTCATAGGGATCCCTTTGTGGACAATGCACTGATTCTGTTCACTCATCCTCCTTTTTTGCTTCTCTATGAGCCTTTTTGATTCACATAAAAATACAAATATAGATTTAATGTCTAGACCAATTCACAAATATTATTATTGCCGAGATATTTGGGTTGAAAACTGGAGCTTAAAATACTAACGTTTGCACTTTTGTGGCACAATAAGCCCTGTTTCCACCAGCCTTGGTCTAGTCTACTAGGGCTAGTACTGTAGAGTAGAGTAGATTTGAGAAGAGCAGAATAGAGTACAGTAGAGTAGAGCCGACTAGAGAAGAGTAGAGTAAAGTAGAGCCGAGTAGATCTGAGTAGGGTAGAGTAGAACCGATTAGTGTAGAGTAGAGTAGAACAGAGTAGAGTAGGGAGTAGAGTAGAGCCGAGTAGAGCCAAGTAGAGTAGGGTTGGTGGAAACGGGGCTAAAGACTCACATTAGAGGGTTGTTTATGATGAAGTGGTATTTATGTCTAAACAATTAGCATTATTAAAGCTAATATCCCATCTGCGCCTGTAACCAACATTAAAGCTGGGTTACCTCACTTTCAAACCACACATATAAATCAACTATGAAAAGAAATCCATCATTTAACATACTTTTTCATACTTTCTTCCTTAGATCACCTTTTTCAGAGAGAAAAGTGAAAAAGAAAGGCCCACCCTCGCTCAGCCAATCAGCTCTCAGGCCAAAGAGGGCTCTAGCAGGGATCTTTCAAAAGTCCAACGTGGTTCATTTGGCTTCCAATTTTACAACTTACTTCTTATTTTAAAACCACAGTAGGTTTTTTTCCGTAGCTGTCAGTTTGGGCCGCTGCCTGTGGTCACATGATGCTTTCTTCCTCCCACCAGAGGCAGGATGACAGCGCCACCTGCAGTCTGACTTATTCCGGACAGAATCCCCGGTGTGTGAGAGTAAAACATCCCGGTTTATCCAGGATGTTTTACTCCTGCGAGCATGTTATTTCTATTTCTTCTTCGATCCAGCCGTGGTGTTTGTGAGTGGTCTGAGGTGGCCCAGTCCCCAAAGTGATTCTCTTTCTCTCTCTCTTTTAGTCTCTCACTGGACTCTCTCTGGTCTCTCTATCTGATCTATCTCTCTTCTCTCTCGTGCCTCTCTATGGTCTCTCTTTCTGGTCAATCTCTCTGATCTCTATCTCTCTGGTCTTTCTCTCTGGTCCCTCTCTCACTGGTATTGGGTTTTGTGGCCCAGACCAAAATGTCAGCTACGAGAAAAAACAAGTGTCAAGTCAAGAATAACCAATATGTGAAAGTATTAAATATTTTCCACTAGGATGAAGACAACATTCTTGTTCTTGTGCATGAAAGAATGGTTACCCCAGCTTTAATGCTGAACACATACTCAAACAAACCAGAGAATATAGAGTAACGTACGCCCACTTTACACAGAGTATGTTGCTTGTGTGGCTCCTTATTGGTACATGCACACAGTGAACAGACCGGATGAATGATACAGACACATGAGCGCACATCAAAAGCACCGCCTCTGTGTAAAATGGGAGACATGATCTGAATCCCACAGAAAACTTACCCAAAGCAGCTGTTAATCCTAATGCCCCACATTATTTATGCACAAGGTCACCTGCACTGCTTGTGACTGTAGTAAGCTTTGTATTTGTGCTTCTGAATTCAGGAAACCTCCTCTGTGCAGACGACAGATTTGACCTCTCACGGTTTCTCATCAGTCACACCTTGCATCCGCCGCATTCTGGCTGTTACTACAGCAGTTCACACCTTCTGAAAAGTCTGTGCAATGCCTTGGCATTCTGCAGAACCTCCAATCTCACGTAATTCATTCAAATTCGCGGGATGCAAGATGTGACCTGTATTTTTTTTCAAAGAAGAATTGTTGCCAGTCGGCGTTTGAAAGTATCACCGTGCTTTCCCAGTTAAAGGAGTGAAATACAGTTTGGTCTCTTCCCGGCCCGACTCGCTCCACTTGTGCCTTGGTTGTGTACTCAGGCTGGTGACATGTGGGTCCCGTTGAGGACAGAGCCGATGGTGATTTAATGGTGGACAGACAGGCTGGGTCACATGGGCATGGGGGCTGAAGATGGGTCACTTGGGCATGGGGGCTGAAGATTTGAAAGTTTTGAAACAGAACTGGGACTTCTCTTACACTAATATTATGGTGGATTATTCTTGGTATTTAAACAAGATATTTAGACTATATACTTTGCCATGTCATGTTTTAGAATGTTTAATAATATCTTAAGTGTCTAATATTATAAGTGTCAGACATATTACGTTGACTTCATCAGGTTGTAGTATCCTATTGTCAAAATAGACAGGATTTTTCAGTGTCATTAAACCATGTTGTGTCCAGTTGCTCCATCAGTTGTTTATTCAGTGTTACTGTGCAACATGAAAACCTCCGTCTTATATTCACATGCAGCTAATATGTGGAGATACTTAATCTTACTGGTGCGGTTTATGCACAGGTTCAAAGTCCAGCAAATTCTGTAAATACTGTTCCATGGGTCAAGTAACTGTTTTGAATAAAGTGCATGGTGCCAGGCTGAGCTGTACCTGCCCTGCTTGGCCCTACTCCACTCGAGTCTATACTTTCCCCCAATTGGGAGCATTTCTACGGGCCCCGTTTAACCTTGTTCTTCCGCTGGCCCTGTCAGTACCAGTCCTTCTTTAGTCCCTCTTGGACCTGGTTCTATTCGGGCTGAGCTGGTACTAAAGAGTGACTAACTGACAACGTGACAGTGAATGGCCAGAGCTGGCAGCCATGTTAATTAAGTGGTTAGGTTCCTAGGATAACGCAACCAGGTAGATTTGAGTAGAGCAGAGTACAGCAGTTGATACATTTCTTCTAATCTTGCACAGCTTGTAAACTCGTGGATGTCATAACAGTCTGGACCTTTATATATGTGACTGTATGAATAGACATTTTGATGGATTGACAGAGGACAAATGGACTTATGGACATGTGGACATTGGAGTGTGTTTACTAATTCAGCTGAAACTTTTAGCCTTGAGTTGAGTTTTAAACAACTCCACACAGAAGCAGCATGTTTCCCATTGATTTACATACATATATACATACAGTGGTGATGCCCCCATGGATGCAGAGAGGATTGAACTCTGTATGTGAACCAATATAACATAATATACTGTATATTCAAATCAGTATACGCTCTCTAGCCATAAGGGATGAGATCGTTGTACACCTCTCTGAAGTGGCCTTGAACAACATCGTCTTTGCTAGGTTTCATTTGACAGTTCGTATCTGAGGCTTTGATCTGTGTGGAATCAATGCAGCTCTTTAGCTTCTATCTGCCTTTTTAAATGAATCCAAATAAATCCAGAAAAAAGCAATGACTTGAACAAAACTTGAACTTTGAACAGAAAAAAAAACAATTAACAAACGTATATTGTTTTATATATATATTGGGGTATAGATGAGCAGGATGTAAATGTGTGTTAAAAATGAAGCTGTTACTATGATGGTTCAGTGCTGTCAGAAGCAGACAAACACATACAAGAATCTTAAGGCAAGCACATAACATATCCCTTATTTGGACTAAGTGACAAACATGGACACAAATTAGACAAAATGCATGAACAACATAGAAAAAAAAAGATATAAAAAGTGGTGCCCTACCAGACCTACCGTACTCCCTACGCCCCGCTAAGCTACGGGCGCCTACAATGACATACAAGTAGAAAAGGAAAAAGAAAGAATAATACAAAAAGATGGTAACTTGTACAAAGCATTGGATTTGTTAGATTGTCAGACAGTGTGTGTTTTACCCATGCGTCATCATGTTGTGTGTGTGCTGCCGGTAAAGCTATGGACCCTGTTTTCATTTCAAAAACACTCCTCATGATTAATATACACAGCATGTCTCAAAAGTATAAAGAAATACAAATGCTTTGGCACATTCTATGAATAGAAAAGTGGGGCGGGCAAAAGTTTCCATACCCATGTTTCTGAAGTCATTAAATCCTTCAAAATATACCTGATTAAATAGAGCCCTGTGTGTAATTGACTCTCACACTAATGACAGCTGTTCTTCAATCCTGTCAGACCTATGAAGCTCAGCAGGACAGCTTCTGTCAGTGTGCCCCAGGTCAGCTGGAGCTACAGTAGTACTTTATCACCACCGTGTTTGGTGTGAATATGAATTATGGACTCCAGCAAAGTCCTGTATAAAACTGACACAATATTCTCAGAGGCCTCAGAGCTGAGTCTAGTGGCCACTAAACAGCATCATGAATGCAGAGAATATGGCGTCCCTGCAAATCTACCAAGACCTGGCTTTCTGCCCAAACTCACAGTTCGAACCAGGACATCACAGATTGTAGACACAAGGCCTATGGTTACTCTGAGGAACTGCAGACATCAAAAGCTCATCTGGGGGAATCTGAACACGGGGAAAATATCAGTCTTGATCTACACCCCTCAGGCCTTCATTTACGAGAGGAGACGAACACTAAACTGCTCTTAAGCCTCAGTGTGAGGAGGCTTATGAGCGGCAACATACTGAGAAGCCCAGTCCGAATGCAAACTGTTTTGTAACACTGGTTCCCTCAGTGCACCATCCCCAGAAATATGGGGTTGCTTTTCTTCAGCAAGGACAGGGAAGAGTGACAAAAAGGTGAAAGGTGTATGGAACAAAATGCAGGACATAAATTGGATAAACAAATCTGCTAGAGTGCAGAACTAACTCATGCTGTATAAATACCTTTGCAAACCCCACTTTTAAATGTTTAAAATAACAGAATTACGTATCATTTAGCGTTCACTTCACAGTCATCTGTTGTGGTCGTTCATTAAAATATCAACAATAGAATATTTATGTTTGTGTTTGTACAATCTATTACACATACACATTGCACAAAGCCCAGCCACTACAAGAACAAGTAAATTCAGTTTAATTTGTCCAAAAGAATAACAATAATGGCAAAATAAGCTTCACTTCACAATGCCATTTAAGATCCCTGAACATTGGAAAATTTCTGATGCAAAATGGAGATTTACAGACATTTAAGATAAAGGCAGAAAAGCACATTTCAAAAGACAATGTTCCTTTTGTTTGAGAACAGTTCAAATCTCCAAATAAGAAAAACATGGACCACTACAACAAACAGAGGATTGTACAACAGCATATGCTTCAGTGGTGAAAAAATAATCATTTAATTCCAAATAACATAATTAATATTTGATAACGTTGTAATAATTATGTCTATACCTTTTAGTTAGATAGTCATAAATAGAGTATACAATATTTTGCTCAAGATTCCTGCTACATTAACACGGATCGGCTCGTTCTTTGGGGCTATCTCGCCATCTCACTAACAGTGGAATCATTTCATCACTTTTCAGACAATAAAACAGCAGTAAATAATGTTTTAAACAATTACAATGTGAAGAACATTTTCAAATCATCATAATTCTAAAGTAAAGCACTTGTTTTTAAAGTCCTTATAAAATATGTTTATTCCTCTTGCGTCTCAGGAGACTACATTTACAGCTCACTATAAAACACAGCAAAAGACCAAAGATAAATAAATAAACAAAAAGTGAATGTTGAATATTCACCTGATGTCTTTCTTCTCAGTCAGATGGAGCAACAGTGACTGGTCTTCAAAAATCGCACTAAAGTGAAGGATCTGCCGTCTGTGAAACCCACTCTGGCTTAAAGGAGAAGTATTATTAATTATTTTTTCTCTTTGAAATCACTGTGAGACCGATTAATTTGTGTCTTCATGTTTACGGATGTGAAATAACTGTGGAAAATATATGTGAAAAATGTGTGAAACATCAAAAATGCTGTTCAGACTATGCTCAGACTATAACTCCCTATGCTACCACCAGAGGGAGCGGTGTCTGCAGTCAGAATTCTGTTCCGTGACTCTGTGCCATCAGAGGGAGATTTGAAAATTACATTGACTGATTCATGGCAATACTCTTAAAAGTCAGAAGAACTGCTCTGAGTGTGATGTCATAGTAATATCATAGTGATACAATTAAATCTTAGTGTTTAAGGACTGAGATAGGGCTTGGGTTAGGGAAATTCTGAAGTTCTGGCTTCTCACTTGGAGAAATGGGAATGTACTCAGCTCAAGTTGGAAATTCACCTTCGAGAGTCAAGCTCGGACTCTGACTGCAACTGAAATGAGCCCCACGGCAACACAGTCCTTCGTGAGTCTGTCCACTTCAAGTGACTAGCTCGATTTTTTATATCTCAGATATTCCAAGCTCACGTGGAAACCACAGAGCTAAAAAAATAATGCCAGGTCGGATTCTGGCTGTAACACAGCGGAAGTTTAAAAAGTTTTGCATAATACCTCTCCTTTAATGTTACTGATCATGCGACTCAACAGTCGGATTATTATCGCCTCAGAGTTCTGTAATCTCTAATCCAGAATGAAGACATGACGACATCGAAGATAAGCCCCATTTCCACCAGCCCGACTAGGCTCTACTCTACTCTACTTTTCTTTACTCTCCCCTGATATGGAGTGTTTCCTCAAGCCCTGTTTAACCGGTACCAGGTCATTCTTTAGAACCTCTTGGCCCTGGTTCTATCCAGGCTGAGCTGGTACTAAAGTGTTCTAACTGACGGTGATTGGATAGAGAGTTTCTGGAAGCCGTGGTTACCAAGGAATTTCCACAGATACTGGTTTGTTGTGGGTAGGTTACTGGGCAATTAAGTGTAATGAAAACGACAACCAGATTCAGTTGAGCAGAGTAGAGCAGGGTGGAGTTGGGGTGGTGGAAACAGGGCTATTGATTGCATAGAATGTATGAATGATTGGTGACATCATCAGTGGCCACTTCAAAGCACCTTTTCTAGTTTTGAACAAAGTGAACCGAGAGACAACTGTAAACATCTAGAACACAAGAAAATACATATTTGATTTTATACACGCACTCACAGTCATATGCCCTGATGATATAATATTTGTTTTTTATTAAAATTGACCAAGTTTAAGAGAAGCTGCTGAAGGACATTCTAATAAGATTGTTATATATTGATAAGATGTTTTATATGTAATGACTCTGTTTGAGTCTGGGACTGGAACTGTTCCTGTGATAATGCCATTTTTTCCACAATCCCACTTTGTCTTGTTTTTGTGTTCATTTGTCCTTTTTATCCTGGACAAACAAAACACACTCTACTCATGCACCGCCCTGATGGTCAGCTAGAGCTCATTGTTTGTCATTATTGGAACACATGTTTTTGGCTCTTTTTGTGAATAGAGCTGTAACTATTGCAGGAGATGGACTGTAATTACTGACGTGAACCTCTGGGGGCGCAGTGATCAGTGGGAGAAGCCTTCTGATGCCTGGATTGTCTTCATAAGTCAACCGTTTTTTTCTCCTGTGTACAACTGGAGGAAGGTGGCGTGCGAACTGGTGACCGGAATGTGCATGGATCTAAGTTTATCTCCTCCACCTCTCCTCACACAGAGCCAGGGGATCCACCGACTGTCAATTAATATTTAAGGCCCTGTCCCCACAAACATAATGTATCATTCCAGTGTGTTATCCATATGAAGCTGACGTTTTTGGCGTTTTTAAAGACCAGGGAGAGAACAGTGAAAGACTCTCCACCGAGATTCTGAGATGGTTGCGTCATCACACTGTCTCTTGAGAGGAGAGAGAGGAGAAAGGAGAGGAGAGAGGATAGAAGAGATAGAGGAGATGAGAGAGCTGCGTATCTTTGTCTGTTCTATAGACTGTAAATATTACTGGAAGTAGTCACGCCTATCTCCGCCGTTGAAACTAATGTGCCACCACTTTCGCCTTCTGTGGGCAGTTTCAAAATGGCCGCGGGGCAAGAAAATATCGAAAAATGTATCCATTTGACAAGTGCCTTAAAAAGTCCATAGCGGCTAAACTATAATGGTAGATGTGCATTGACACACCTCTGGAACGTGGCTTTGGGCAAAGAGCCGACTTTGGACCATCCTGTAAAGCCATTTTCGAGAAGAAAGAAGACGCCAACCAAAAGTATTGGATAATTCTCTTTCTGTGTCCACCCCAAGCATGTCCGCGCACGTGCTCATTGACCTTTTTGAGCCGGGACCTGACCCCACTTGTCTGTTTTTGTGTGTTTTGTGAGACAGCCTCACAGCGCCCCCTCAGGTCTAACACGTACATTACACTGCTCTCCGGTGAAATCATTTTTTTTTTTTCAGCTTTGTGTCCATTTTAAAGACTCAGATCCCTCTGTGCGTAAAGCGGTTCCAAAACTACACACCGCTCTCATCTCCATCTGGACTGGGCCTGATATGGCTTTTAAAGAAACATAACATGGCTCTTGAAAATAAAGAGAACAAACTGATTAAGAACACTTTAGAAAACTAGAAGAGGAAATTAAGAAACATGCAACAGTTGTAGGCCGAGTATGAAGACCCAAAGTGCGTTTCTTTCTCAGTCCTTGTACTTTATCTTTCAGAGAAGTGCTTACGTTCATTTGATTTGGCATTCACTAAAATTAAAGAATGTTAGAGTTCTTTTTATATTACTATTACCTCCCCCCATTTTGTTTAAATAAAACAAATCTCTCATGTAAGCGCTGCCACTATTCATATTATTGTTATTATAAGGATAGAATACTTTTAGTACAAATTGGTAGATTATATACATATCCACAGATCAAACATGGAACAGTTTGTGCTGGGATGAGTAGAAGCCTTGTATTCACACAGTATGGAGTATGGAGTAACTACATCTACATGTGGTAGATACTATGGGAGCGATAGAAGTTGAATGTTTTCTAAAATACAAAAGGACATGTTTAATTCATTAATGTTACTACAATTCAACTTTAATGATTGCCAAATGTCTCAGTGCTGTTTTATTCTTAATGAACAGGTAAAAAAATATTCTATAGTTATTCACAGTATTTTCTGTCTCGTCAGGTGCTTGAGGGAGATATTCAGTGGTACATAGACAGAAGATCATTGGACTGAAGAACTGATATAAGTCTGTATTTATATGTTCTTGTTAAACATTGATCTATATGTGTTTAATCGTGAATACACTCTCTTTCTCTAGTCTCACTCTACGGCTTCTCTCTCTCTCTGGTCTCTGTCATGTCACTCTCTTTCTGGCCTCAATTTATGGTCTTTCTCTCTCTTTCTGGCCTCTCTCCATGGCATTTCTCTGGCCCGAGAGACTTGTTTTGGCCCTTGCCCTCTGACAGAGATACAAGTCTAGAACATGAACACAACCAATTAGAGATATACCGATCTACCCTGTAATATTCGTTTGATTACACAAATATCACAGCTATTCTGCAAATTACATTCACCATGTGTGAATAGAAAGTCCAAATATGAAACCAGACATTTGGTCTGGGGTCTTTCAGGCACTGATAACTTTGAGCTACATAATTTTGAAATTGTTTGCTCATTAGTCACTTTTTGATATGACTTTTTTTTTATAGTTTACAGACCAAAAGGGTGTCACTCGTTTCTTCTCACCCCAGATTTGTTTTCTTACTGTTGTCGTCTGAGTGGTCACAATCTGCAGGTCCAGTAATCCCTCTGCCTATGCACTGGAATGGAGACGCTTCATGTTTCATGTGCAGGGTCTTAATTGTTTCAACATATGTTGTATATTTGAGACAATCCTCATGATTTTCAGCTACTTACAGTTTAGTATCACATGTTATTTTCGGCACTTCAGGATCAGACGGATCCTTTTACATCTATAATAGATCATAGATCTCGGTGAGCGAGGGTCTGATCCCACTACATGCAGTTTTGCTGCTTCTGCAACTATGACAAGAAACCATCTTGGATCAGTTTAGGGCTCTCTGGTTTCTCTCTGGTCTCTCTCTCTGGACTCTTTCTCCGGTCAATTCAACATATTAACTCCAAGTTCAGTTTAATTTGTATAATGCTTTTGTTTTGGGAATCGAAACCCAAAATTGTACATTTCCAATGAGAATTGTGCACATTATATCTATCTATTAAAGTCACTAAATTGTGTCATTGCTTTCCGTTTTTTTTACTATGCAAATTGTTTGCATTGCAACCTCTAAATACATGTTAAAAACTTTCACTATGTTCTTCCACGGCCCTTAGTATAAGACACATTGATGCAGCTGAGTAAATCTGAGTGCAGTGGGATCAGTGCGTGAGGAAGATTAAAACGACATGGACAGATATGACATGGGCCCACTGGTGTACTTGCGACTCCATAGCTCTAGACTGGCACTTCTATGACCCCCGGTGTGGATAATGATGTCCTGCTGCTTATTACCCCTTTGCTTTTTATTAATGTCCCAAGGAAAGTCTTCTATTGGAAGTGGACTTGCAGGACTTCCAGATCCTTCGGGGGTGCTCTCCGGAGTTCCCTCAATGATCTCAATTCTTGGAGGGTCCATGAAGTCCATAATGTTAAAGGGTTTTGGCTCTGGCTGACACATTACTGACTTATCTTCCGTATTTTGTCGAACAGCCCAACTCGAGCCGGTCTGGATCCCTATAGATACACGGTCATCTGTCTGAGTGGTGCTGTCGCTGCACGGCTCCCTGCACAGGGTCCACATGTTGTAGCATTGAGTGAAGTTGAAAAAGTTGCTGTTGAAAGTTTTCAACTCCCCGCAGACATCTCGCCGCAGCTCCGCCAGTTCATATCGCATAGCTGAGATCTCATCTTTCCATTGCAGGTTGAAAGCTGCAACCATATTAGCAGACTCTTTGAATGCCTGAAGGGCCTGAGGAACTACAGGCTCAGATGTGGCAATAGGTGAAGCTCCTGGAACCCTGTAGGAAGGTGGGGTCGCCGGAGGGACAGAGATGGCTGTAACAGTGGAGCTGGTGCTGTGCTGACTGCGTGCAGCAGCGGTCTCTCTCTCCAGTCTCTCCAGCTCCATATATGCAGACGAGCTGGCTCCATCGTCATCTTCTATCATGTCGTCATTTAGTAAAGAGGTGGCATCCACAACATCATATCCCTCTGAAAAATAGATTGGATATGCAAAGAATATCACAGTGAAAAGAACACCTGGGATGTGGCTCAATGGGCCTGAGCTATCACACACTTATCTACGAAAAACATACAGTATGCGAGGACCAGTAGTAAACAGCAACATGGCCGGTTTGTACTCCTACTGTACGTAAAGTTAGTTATTGATAAACTCTCACATACTGTAGGCTTTCACACTGCTTTACACTGCCTTCTCAGTCAACTCAAGGTCCATCAAGCTTCTTTCCATCTTTTCACAGCGCAGCACAGTAAAGCATTGGATTATACATTACTTGAATATTTGGGGCCTTAATAAATAAGACGTTATTATAAAAAGATGACGTAGCATTATTGCTTATTACCTTGAAATTGAGCTTTTTGTGCAAAAGAAAAGATGCCAAGAATATTAGAATAATCACATTCAACTGGATTAAGAGGCAGATATGAACCCTATTGAACATGTCAGGTCCAAGATGGTGGATTAGACCATGCAGATAGAAAGCCTGGTGAGGGGGAAGGATCAAGGCCCTCGGACTCCACCAGGAAGAGGCTGCAATCCCACAGTCAAAGACAGCTGACACATTTACTGCCATGCTTTAGACTCATTTGGACAGCTCCCACAATGACTGGAGACTGCTCATTACTTTATCAAGAGTTACTGAGAAATAACATAATAACAAGCTCATATAGTGTTAGGGCTTTGGTGGAATTCATGTAAATTAATAATCTACCAACTCTACTTAGCACTATGTCTGATCTTGTATGTTTACTGAGAAGGCAGTGCAAAAACACACATAGATATATGTATGCGTGTCAACATTAAAATACCTGCAACAATCATCCAGTTGTTCTTTCCCCTGGTTATCCTTCAGATGGAGGTCAAATGCAGAGGGCTGAGTTGTTGATCTGCCCTTCACCACAGGGGCCTCCTAATCTCACATGAACTCATCCCCTAGTCCACTGTTTGGCCAAAGCCAACACACACTCTCATCCTACAGAAGGTGGAAGAGGTCCACTTTTGGCAATTGTTAAATTACCTTTTTGAATATACAACTCAACTAATTGCGTAGGAGCAAAGAGTTCAGCAAATAAGACGGTGGGATTGAAGAGCACCCCTTTGTCCATAGTGCTTCAGAGATGGTTGACCCCGAAGTCCAAATTGGTTCATAAAGTTGATCATACAAAAATCACACTTCTATTCACAAAAAGCAAAAGGTTTCCAAAAAATTTACAAAAATACAAAAATTCAATAGGGTTCATAGCTTTACTCTTCCAAGCATGGTGGAATGCATTTAGTGAGGCATTCTAATTATATGTTTGCACAAAGAAGCAAAGACAGTTTCAACAATGATTGTGATTTCTTTACATTTCAGCTCAGTCAAATGTTACGCTTCGCTCCTGTGGTTATTTAATCACTTCCAAACTCAATGTAATCAATCAGAGCTCACTGCATCTTTGTGCAATCCACATGGTCCTGTACATATGTGTATAACCTCAATGCAAACTTACCTTGCAAATCAAATGTGTTGTTTTTATCATGTTTTTAATGTAAACCCTGCCTAGGTTACGCACAATACATTGAACACCACAGTTTCACATGCTGAGGATAGAGTGTGCTGATCTAAGGCATGCCATGTCTCTAGTCAGTGTGTCAGTATGTGAGGGGACCAACCGACCAACCCTTAACCTAGATGCTTGTAACAACAAGAGGCCAATCAAATACTGTCATTTAAATTGTGCATTTATCACATCAGGCATTTTAGAAGGGTTGGGGGTATGCAGAGGCAAACAGACACACACAGTGGTGGCTAAGGGGAAGGGTGTCATTCAGCCTGGCATCCCTGAAGCTCAAGGGTTCCCACTGTACATATGTAGGTATGTCACAGCAGTGCGTATGTGAGAATGTATGGGAGTATGTGGCCTAAACCCTTGCTCTTTTGGGGGGGATCATTTTACCTGTGGATCTGAGGGTTGAAGTGACAGTGGAGGATGTCATTGAAGGCAAGCAGTCGTCATCTTGGGAATAACCAGCCTGAATTGCACGGAGGTAACTGTGGCTTCGAGTGCGGAACGAACCGGGCAGGTCCAAGGCCTCCATAGCCTGGGATTCTACTTCACTAAAAACGGACTCGCAAACTGACTCAAACTGGCCATTGACCTCAGTCTCACTCACCTGAGAGACAAAAACAGGAATAGCAGTCCTTAATTTTTCCTCTTCCTTTCTCTTTCTCACTTTGATTCTTCCCCTTTGCACAGCACATATGGAGCAGCGTTAGCGTAAGGACATGCCACTGTCATTAAGGACCTTAAACTGAACGAATGTCAGAATTTAATAACAAAAGAAAAAGAAGCAAATTACAGCACAGCAAAAATAATCAGTTCAGTGTGTGGTGAGCAACATTGCAGACATGTGGAGCACAACATAAGCAAACTTTTTGAATCAGTGAGGATAGACATTAGGTTATTTGGTTGTTCTATACCAGACACCTGTGAGATAGTGATTTAATAATAGTAATGATAATAATTATGATAAAGCATCACTTTTCTACATACCTTTTCTGGACACTCAAGGTCTCTTCACATCTTTATTCATTCACTCCATAGACTGTGGTGACAAACTATTGCTAGCCACAGCCACGCAAGGGCACACTGACAGAAGCAAGGCAAACCGTATGTGCCATCGGCCCCTCCCACCACCACCAACCATTCACAAAACCCAGACTCATTCAGATATGGGTGAAGCGTCTTGCCTAGGGATGCAACCACAGTTTGGCTCCTTACAGACACAGCCGCCCCACTGTGGAAAAATTCCCAGAGGTCTCCCATCACAGTACTAACCAAGCCCTGCTCTACTGAGCTTCAGAGGTCTGACGGGATCTGGCTGTCAACTGCAGGTGGTGCAATCTGATTATCAAGAACTCTCCTGAACATGGGACGCACTTCTTCAGCAATCACTGGTCAGCCGGGGGCGCAGACAGCCCAATAAACCACACAGGATGGCTGGGATGACTGGCCTGGGAAAAGCAGCTGAGAAGGCCATTGAAACATGTCACATTTGTCTGGTGTAGAAGAACCAAACAACTGAATCTTCTAATGAGACAAGATGAGCCTACCTAAACTATTAAGAGATACCAATGTTGTCAGCTAGATTCCATTTTTCAAATAGTAGCATCACTGTGAGAATGGCAATAATATGGATCTTAAATCTCTAGTCACTCATTGGCAGTTTCATAATCTTTTCAAATGTACAAGTAGTGGGCATGGCATGTACTGTAGTGCTCTTGTGTCGGACTCACCTGGCTCACGCAGCTCGCCTGACTGAGGGTGCTGACCGCGCGCATGTAGCTCTGGTTACGAGAGCGGTAAGGTGGGGGGTGGAAGTTGGTGGAGGGGTCCAAAGTAACGCTATGCTGCGGCCTCATGTCTCTGGTCTGCAATTGGTAGCCCTGGCTGGACAAGGAAAAGAGGGAAAGGGGGATTGGCACAGTTCAACATCAGCATCATTAAGATTAAGAGATCCTTTATTCCTCCCACAGCGGGGAAATTTCAGACTTTCAGAATTCAATGACTTCAATAGAAAGTCATTCCAATACCATGTTGTGGTTGTGACTTCAGAAGAGTCATTGATTATTATTATTAAAAAGAAAATCAGGAGAATGAAAGAGAGAATAAGGAAGAGAATAATTAATAAAGTGCTAAAATAGATCAAATCCGGCCAACCAAGCCGTTTGATCTGGCCCGCGGGCCGCCATTTGATAATCATTGAACTAAATGGATTTGAATACATAGTTATTGTTTTGTAATATGAATCTGTAAAATATTTTTTCTTGAATACTTCTGTTTTTGCGAGCTGCAGAGAACATGTGAAGATCAGTTTCACATTGTTCAATTACATTACACCCAATTTGTTTCATAACTGAGCTCCAAGTTTAACACCAGAGCACAGTATTTTAACTGGCAGCATGTGTAACAGTGAGACTGTAATGAGTGAGGTGTAAATACCTCTGTGTTCTTTGTGACACATAAATATTGAAGTGGCTGAATAAAAAGGTCTATTTGTAACACAGCAGAGTTCTGTCAGAATATGACTAGAAACTTAACCAAAAGCACTTACAAGACGCACGCTTCCATCAGTGTGTCCAATAGAGAACGCTCTCAGTGTTCTTAATCTCTCTATTCCAAAAAACAACTTCACATTATTCAACTAAAACAATTCAATGTGTTTGGCATAATCACGCTCTTACTGGATTAAAAAAGTCATTCCAATTAATCACACTTTTTTGCCAGAATCTCGGTGCCTGTGACAC
The DNA here is from genome assembly GCA_964034765.1 of Knipowitschia caucasica. Classification (NCBI taxonomy): domain Eukaryota; kingdom Metazoa; phylum Chordata; class Actinopteri; order Gobiiformes; family Gobiidae; genus Knipowitschia; species Knipowitschia caucasica. Next base: position 29,543,556 of record OZ035839.1, read on the forward strand.
ATGTAGCTCCTATAAGCTCCAAGAATCTGTTTATATGTGTCCCCAGTCGCATGGCGCCGTAAAGATGGCGCCGTGGCAAGAGCTCTGGTGTGTGTCGTCTTCTCTGTCTGGTGCACACCGGGGTAGTCTTGCACAGTTTTTCCAATGTGGTTTTACTGCAAATGGCAAATAAATGAATCTGAATCTGAGATAACAGGTCACAGGTACATATATATGTGTCCTCTACAACAGATCACAGGTACACAAAAACTGTATGTGACCTTTTCTGAACAAAGGTTTAAAGGGGAGTACTGTTCATTTAAAACTATATTGGCAATGTAACTTGCCACAAACCTACAATACTTCTTGTAAGAGCAGAGGCCCTCTTTACCTGTGAGAGTCTAGATGGGGTCTCATGGCTGACTTCAGGACCAGTGCATCAGGGCGTATGGCGTTTGGGGGTGATGTTTTGGGACTGGGCTCTGAATCTCCGCTCTCGTCGTCGATCTCCCCCATGGCTTTGACGTAGCTGCTACTGCGCATGCGGCGACATGGGATCTCTTCGTCCTTGTCCCCAGGGTAGGCACTCCACTCATCCTGGGGGACCTGGCCCAAATTACAATGGTATGTTTCTATTAAACATCTGGACAAAGTCGTAGTATTTTACAACAATAAAACATATACAAGCCAGGACAAGAAAGAAGGCAAACGGTTACTGAGCTAGAGGAGTTTACTTTTACATGTAAGTCAATAGTAACTAGTTTCACTGGTCTGAAGGTTTTGACCGTAAATTGACCAAAAATTATGTCATGGTCTGAAGCATAGTAATCAAAGAGAGGATCGACAATCACTGTAGCAATTATTGCATCTGTGCGTGCATTCCGAAACGGTCGAGGTTATCCCGGACAATTTAAACTGGTGGGCTTCCAAGAGCGCATTAAAGTTAGTTTACCTGCTCTTGTGTACCAGTCAAAGGAGGCAGCCGGAAAGACCCGCTTGTTTATACGGACTTTATGTGGCGTGATCGGCCACGTGCGCCTTGTATATGTGTTTATCTGTTCACAGGTGATGCGTCCGGCTTCTGTGCCAGCTCGGATATAATCAAATCGAATTGAGGATTTGGAGAACCGTTCATCCTGTCTTGCAACTCACAGCCTCAGTTCTGGATCTACGGTCAGGCTCCTCCTCGATGTTACCCACTTTTTTTCTCACTGTCCATTTCTGGTTAGTGGTCATCCTGCTCCCTACAGACCACTGGCTCTTATGTGTTTTTTGATATTTTATTTCCTGAGTTCGATTTTCTAATCTGTTGCTGGTGAATCTACAACTTTTCAAATCCGCCAGGACAAGTGCTGTTGTGATTTAGGGTAATACACAAATACATTGACTTGAATTGAATATACATAAAAATAATGGACAGAGGAAATAGTGTGAACCTAACCTACAAAAATAAACCAATCTCAGGTTAGTGGTCTGTATCTTTTCACTGCACTGTGATTATTCGTCGGTTTATTGCCTTGTGTGATTTTAATGTTTTCATTTCACAGCAGGATGATTATTCCTTTGGATGAAGGGAAACCAAAACTTAGAGAGGACACCCACCCAGACACAACACAAATTAGATATTGAGATATTAAGGGCTTATTAAACGAGCGCGAGGTCTGTACAGAGAAATATCAGACCGCTGGTTTTTTGTACAGACCGAGTCGTGGCGAGGTCTGTGCAAAAAGACCAAGGTCTGATATTTCTCTGTACAGACCGAGCAAGCGAGGTTAATAAATGTTTTATTACATGACTATTTTTCATTTGTGCAAATATTGATTGGTTTCAACTTGCAAAAACACATGCAACCAAACTGTAAAATGATGACATGAAGAACTTGCTTATCAGATGGTTGAGGTCGCCCGCTGGTAAGTTCTCGATCTCTTCTTTGTCTTTACCAATGCTTTTTAGATATTTGTGAAGTATGTTCATGTCCAACTTTTCATAATCGTGTTTTTACCTTTCTGGTCAGTAACAAAGTTGTCAATCTCTTCTTGACACTTAGGAGTTGTGTTTTCGTCGTTATTTGCTGTTATCACTTCCTCTGGCTCTTTGAACTCGTCCGGATAAAAGAATTAACTGGGAGAATGCTCCCAGTCATCGCTCATTATTTATTTTTTACCGAGGAAAGATATCAAATCTGATACGCGCTGCAGACCAATTGTCATGGTAACGGTCCGAGATGGGAAAATATCAGACCGCAAATCAGCCAATCAGAGCGAGCGTACGGTCCAAGTCATATAATAATGCATATTATTACATGGCTGACTCTCCAGTAATTGTGCATTAAGTGGATACAGCACATCCTTCCACTTAAGGAGACAGCAATCCAATGTGTTCCTCAGAGCCTTCGGGACTCAATACAGCTGTCACATTCACTCATTTGTTATGCATGTGAGTACTCTTTAAGTGAACCACATTAAGAGAAAGTAATAAAGTCTTACAAGTCGTTATTTTCACCTATTTGCACAAGAATTGATTGTAAAGATCAGCGTTAAACATCTGTACCTCAGTGTCTTTGGCTCAATAACTTTACCCTAATTTTGAGCTCATCTGTTGATTTTTATTGCTTCCCTGAGGATAGACGGCTTGCACACTCACTCCCCTTAACTCGAGGACTCCTTGAGCAGTCAATTTGATGGCTCCCATTAAAATTCAATCTTTTCTAAACAAATTGTTCAATAAGTGATTTTTTTCTCCAGTTATCAAAAGTAATGTGAAAGGTTGTTTATCTTCACTAATTTGTGCTAACATTATCAATACTTCTTGGATTACAACAAATACAATTTGTTGAAAGGCTAATGCTAACTTCTGACAGTAAACAGAGTGTTGCGACGGTAACTAGCACAAGCTCCTCTCCAGTGGGAACCCTGGAAGCTCAGCTAACAATCAGGACCAGTCCAGGGCCAGCATCTTGAGAATCAGGTCTTTAAATAAATCCCAGCAATCGAAAATGGCTACATTTGAAATGTATATATATATATAAAATAAGAAGCGAGCAATGACTGCTCTGGGAGTAGAACTCCTCACGTTTAAAAAAGTAATTACAAAATAGAGTTATAATATATACATTATAAACTACATATAGAAACAACCAAAGAGGTACATACGCTATGTATGCTTTTGAAACTAAAAACTGTCAATTTACCTGCACTGGGAGTTCTAGTGTTATAAGAATACCAGCTGATCTTACCTGTAGGTAATGACAGGTGCGGGTCTTCAGGTCGGTGTGCATCAGAGGCTTGTCCAGATTCAGAGACAACTTCCTGTAGTGCTCTTTGGCCTCGCGCACAGTCAGCGTGGACCAGGAACTCCTCTTCATGAACTTCCCCTCGGGCACCATGGCGACACTCTCACAGGTCGAGCACTTGACATCGTTGTTACTCCTGGAGGTTTTGAGCGAGTGGTCTCCAAAGTGATGGCTGTGTACGTGATCGGGATAGCAGTGATGGTCGCCGTGGTGTCGGGACATGACGCTGGCTGGCCGGTACGTGCTGTCGCTGTCCAGGTTGTCATCCGAGCTCCACCAGCCGCCCGAGCGATGCCGCCGCTCCTTGCTCTTGCTCCTCTTGCTCCCGTGTTTGGAAGGATGATAGCTGTGGTGGTGGTAGCTCCCTGTTCCTATGCTGTCGCCTCTTGTCCCGTTCATCTTGGATGATCCTTCGAGGGAGTGCGACTTGGTGAAGAGCTTCTGCACAGAATGAACCAGATGTCGGATGCGCCCTGGGCTCTCGCCGCGCTGCTCTGTTGTGCGCTGGTATTGCAACGTGTGGAAGCCATCGCGGTGTAATGGCAGCTGCTTCTCAAACTGGTCCATCAGGTTGGCGGGGAGTCGATTGCTTTTGGCGCCCGGGTGGTGGGAGGAAGCAGCGATCAGGGCTGGGGAAGTTGCAGAGGCCGAGATGGCTGCGCAGTCGTCTCGCGCAGCCGTGTCATAAAACTGGGAGCTGTAGTGCATCCTGGGGAAGGTGCTGCTGGAGATGTGCTCAATGGGGGCGGGGGGGGCCATCAGCACGGGGGACAGCATGCAGTCGGAGTGGATGGAGCTGCGCGGGGAGTAGCGCTGGTGGAAGTCCATGGGGCAGCTCTCGGTGGGGCTGAGCAGGTAGCTGGTGTGGCGGGACTCGGGGCCATGGTGAGGGTCGTAGTCCAAGCCGTGAGATAAAGGGATCTGGTGTTGGGAGCGGCTCCCCGATAAGCCCTTCATGGTACGTCCCGGTGGAGGACGTCTGCCTTCATGGAACTTTGGCGACGGAGACCAAGGGGAACTCTCCGGATCTGTTTCAAAATACAGAAAAGGAAGAACATGAACTATATTAAATCAATGAACCAATCTCACACAGTCCATCACAATTATTTGCATGAACAGATAAAATCATGGGGCAGCAGCATAGACTGTATACAGAGGGACAACATTGCAGGCTCAATGAACCCCTTTAGTTTCTCCAACTTTTTCTCTCACTCTTCCATGTAAAAGTAAACACTCACAAACTGTCACACTCACCAAATTGTGCCATTAAATCTGTGGTTTTGCATTCTCTGTGATCCTGGTGTTTAAATTGTGATATGGTCTGTATGACAGACAATATCAGAGGCCTTCATTCACAAGGAAGACTCCAGCTTCCCATAGCACGTCTGCCCATTAGCTTTGCGCTGTCATGGGCAGATGAATGGGCAGATGAAATTCCTATATAAAGCTCCAGCTAGCTTATGTTCAAATCAGCTTCTTCCACATTGAGGCAAACACTATGGTGATGTCACAATCGGTCAGTCCACTCCTCTCAAACACTCTATAGGCAACAGCCATAATGTTGTATCAAAGTGCAGTGTCTTCAGGAGAACCTCTCTGTGACCATTTTAATGTCACCAGAATCCAGAATTTAATCACCAGAATTCAACGCCACATTCACAATGTCAAAACCCCAAAATTATGTGTTTTCTTGCTTGACTTTATTCCAAGTATAATTTCAGAAAAGAGAAGAATGATTTTGATTAATGGGTAAAATTTAGGTAGATTATAGCCCTGACTTTATTCCAAGTTTATTATACGGCTCCTCACAGCAGCAGTAGAACGCTCCATTGATTTTAATGTAATTTCAAAACGTTCTACCGGTCATTATTTTTTATAACGGACCTCTCAAAACAATAATGGCCGCTGCCCATGGCAACGCACTCTCTGCTTGTCTTTCAAATGCATGGATAACTCCGCAAGTAGTTCCGGCCACTCCGGAGCTAGCCACACTCAATCAACACACTTAAATGTTAATCGGATTATACTTATACATATACATTATTAATTCACATGCACGGAAATTTTCAGAATTTTCTGGTCTTGTCTTCATGACAAAAATACTATTTCTCTGCGGCAAAAAGCGATTGTGAAAAACCCGGAAGTAGTTCCGGCCGCTCATTAAACGCAAATGCCAATCAATCAACGCAAGTAAATGTTAATCGGAGAGTACATTATACATATACATTATTAATACAAGTGCACGGAAGTTTTCAGAATTTTCCGTTTCCGTTTTCATGACAAAAACACTGATGTAATGCGAGAAAAGGCGATCCCGAAAAACCCGGAAGTAGATACAGGGCCATTTTAGGACACATTTGCAGAGGATCGAATTATGGATTTAAGTTAGGTTTATGTTCGGGTCACTCACCGCTGATGTTCAGTTTTCATGCAGTTCCAGAGAGTTCTAGTTTGGAAGTTGCTAGCCTTATTGTTGCTAGCATAGCCACGGGAATGCCTTTGGGAACTATTTTATTTTCTTTCATTAAATAAACCTTTTGGCATTCCTAAAAGTGGACTGAAGTTTATTTTGTGTGTTCTGTTGGTACAAAGCCGTATAATAAGCGGGTTAATGTATATTACACAGGTCATTATCGGAAAATAAGTATCTTCAGGGCGGAAGCAGACGCGTCGGGGTCCGTTTCACCGTTTCGGTACTTATTTTCCGATAATGACCTGCGTAATATACGTTATCCCTTACATATCAAATAAGTTAACAAATTAATTCTAGAGGTTCTGATTTTTCCAAAGCATAACATGCTTCTATTGGCTGTAGATCCAGGACAGAGGCTGTAGATCTAGGGCTGAGGCTGTAGACCCAGGACTGAGGCTGTAGATTCAGGGCCGAGGCTGTAGATCCACGACTGAGGCTGTAGCTACAGTATGTTTTGTCTGTCTTTAGCGTACTCTAGCGTACCAACAAAATGAGCAAAGGAAGAAAAGTAATATCTGCTCTTATCACAATACTCGTCACTGCTCTGTAATTAATGACTCTAAGTTCTGTACAGCAGGAAAACCCTGTTCGCTGAGCGTCTTACATAACGACTGGAAACTCACACACTTCTCTGAATGGAGTCAGAAATAAATACGTGCTGTTGTCACGGCAACTGCTGCTGAAAAACCAGGAAGTGTAATGGGATTTTCAAGGTTGTTTGGGGTGGATCCTGTGTACCCCCCGAAGGCTACACGCAGAGCAGAGAGTGCCATGGAAGTCCCCAGCAGAACGCAGATTACGCTTTCATGAGAACGTTCTTGCTGCTGCATTATCTTTGTTTTGAAGTGAAGAAGATGAGGAGGCAGCAAAGGTGTCTGCAGTAGAGTATCAATCGCCAATAGACCCGTTACTCCTAGTAGTACTGTTTGTATCGTGTTGGCATGATTTTAAGAAGAAATACATATTACTTATTATTCATAAACTAAAGAAAACACAATTACTTTGTCATTTTATGTTTTAGAATGTTTGATACTATCTTCGGTAGAAAATATATAGGAAAAAAAAAATCTTCTGTAACAGCCTATGCCGCCACCAGTTGGAACACTGGTGAAAACACTCCCAATTGGGGAAAAGTAGAGAAGAGCCAAGTAGAGTAGAAACAGGGCTAACATGCCTCCTTCAAGAGCATCTTGTGTCACCATATTGCACAGCCCAAGTACACCCTCTGTATTCCAGTTGTATGTTGTTGTAGTTAAAACTGTTGATCAAATGTTTTTATGATTTCTTCATCGTCACGGACAAAGCGGCTGCAAACCACAGGATCCTGATGACACTCACCACAGCTGAGACGATTAGCCCACATTCAGCTGCTTAGTAGTAATCTTTCATTTGGATTGATGCTATCGACAAATCCAGTGTGGCGTTTATTATTCAGCAAATGGAAAAATCTTTCAGAGCCGATGTGATACTTATCTCAAAAAAGGAGGTTTATATTGCGATACAATATATTTTTCTAAATTAAATGCTTTTGGTACCTTTTCTAACACACACATTTGAACAGTTTGCATGTTGTCCCTGTGTCTGGTTTTATCAGCTGCTTTTATATGGGAGAAACTCCAGCGTGTCTCAGCAACATATCTGCCCCTGTTATGGTGCTAAGCTAACGCCGTCTGAGCAAATACCATACGCCAATCCTCACCTAGCAGCAATCAAGCACTGCCCCACATGAAGCTCCATCCAAGCAGCAGCTTCATTCATGCCGCAACCCACCTGCTCCCCATCTCCTCTTTATCCCGGGCTAGCCTTTCCACACTTCTTCTGGCTACCACTATCAGTAGTGCAGTCCTCTATCGGGTCTAAGCGCCAAATCTTAACAGTTGTCATACAGCATGCAATAAATGTGATCTTGAAATTGTTGTCTTCAGAGACGTATATGCTAATTCATGTAGTGTCAGATTACTTGCTAACCAATATAAAATTCTAATAATAGCCCTGTTTTGCTCCAGATTGAATGGAAGATTTAATGCAGCGTACGTATGAGGTGTGGGTCTTCTGTAAACACATTGTTCCTCTCTCTGAGAAACTATCGTCCACTCTCTGCTGAACACTGGACAACAGCTTCAGATAGTCTCGTCCGCCAGAGCGTTTTGAGTGTTTCCCATTTGGCTTGTGTAGCCTGGCAAACATCTCACGTCTAGTTTGGCAAAGTACACAATATATTATTAAAGTCAAGATTCTACAATTCAGATTCACCTGCTGGAATAGTGCACACTTGTTATCAGTGCTTTTTGGAGGGAATTACTGTGTAATCTATTAGAATAAAGCAGAGCACAATACACACATACACGCACACACGCACGCGCACACACGCGCACATAAATACACACACATTGGCTACTTCTGCCCTTAACTTTGCCTCCCCAGATACTGCATGCTGCACGGAGATCAGATTGGAGGATTCGAGCGCGAGGGAAAGCCTTGGAGAAACCACGCAGCTGCCGGCTCTCACTGCGGCGCTGCAGTCGGTGGTCAGCTCTCTCCAAAGACAATTGTGTAACTGAATAAATGAGGCATCCTCCTCCACACTGAACGCCACGAGCAAGACGAGAGCAACAGGAAGCCAAACTATAGCTGCTCAAACCTTTTGTTAAATGATTTATTGATAAATGCGTAAAGGCGGTGTGCTTTAATGACCTCAGCAAGTTTCCAATCCACACAGCACCAATTAAAAGCAATAAGTTAGCAACACTATGGTTTAAAGGCTTAAATAACTCATGTCTAGAGGTTTTCAATAATTTCTATTAGACATAAGTTGTTGTCTCCTTCAGCATTGTGTAGGAGTTTAAACTCTACTCATAGTTTGCTCTGAGTAATGCGCTGATTTACAAATATAGCAGCAGCCATGGTTTTTGTGCCTTGTTAGTTATGAAACAATATCATCCTAGTGTTAAGACATAGCCTGGTCGTACCACACCATAGTACAAATTACATTTCGTACTAAGGTCTGGTGGTGCTCCATTGAGCTCCGTTTACAGGTGGGAGGGGTTAACTTCTTTTGCAGATTGAACCGATTGGATCTGAGTTTACCGTGATGTATGTAGTGCCCCCGAGTCTGTTGTTAGCATTCAGCATTTAGCCTAGCCATCTTCTTTGCCGCTAACGGAGCCCGTGGGGAGTAGCGCCAATTTTTTTTCCAGCAATTACATTTGCTAAACATTACCCTTGCTCCGGCTTCAATTTCTTGATAGAACCAGACCGGATTACTTTACTATCGCATTTTTCGCCATTACCAAACTACAACCTGCCCGTTCGGCGCAAACTCTTCACATCACCCACAACTAACGACAACACCCGCCTTCCACGCTCTCTGAATGGTTGGTTGAAATTCAACCGATTGTAATCGCTAACATGGGGACAAGACCCAGACGTTGCATGCAGTGAAATGATGATTGAACGGAGTGTACGGATGGCTAAGGCCAGGCTAGTTAAGACATTAGTATTAGGCTTAAGTTTATTTGTATAGCACAGTTCATACACAAGGCAACTCAAAGTACTGAACAAAACAAGATAGAAGAAACATTAAAATTGTATGCTTAATTACAGTGCATTAAAAAGAGTAAAGCTACAATCCTTCAGTTCACTGTTTTAACCTGATTTGAACATGATCAGAGTAGAAGCCTGTCTCACATTTTCAGTAAGACTGTTCCAGATTTTAGCTGCATGAATCTGAAACTCTGCCTCTGCATGTTTAATCCTAACTCTGGGCACCGGCAGGAGTCTAGTCCATGTGTTCCTCCAAGTTGGTTATTATGGCAATAACATGTAAACAGATGGTTCAAGGCCATGGAGACTTGGACTCAAGCAGAGCTGAAGCACTATTGTTACTTACATTTTATGTCTTCAAGACTTAATAATGCACATTTCTACAAGTAGGCCATGGTGCCCATAAGGAATCGGCTAGGATTCATACATTGAACATCTTTGCCGGAGCACTCTTCAGGTTCCTGTATGAGACACTTATGATTAAATGTTCATATCAAATGCAGTTGGGCGACAGTAGCTCAGTTGGTAGAGCATTGGCCTTAAGGCCAGAAGGTTGTGGGTTCAATTCCCACCTCTACACCTTCTCCACCGACTCCCACTGATGACTGCTGTCGTTGTGTCCTTGGGCAAGACACTTAACCCCACTTTGCCCAAAAAGCCCCCACTGAAAGATCAAGGCTATGCTCACACTCAGAGAGCAGCCGTCCTCCTGTGGACTCACCACCTGCAGAGGGTCAGTGAGGGGCTGGTGCTATGAGACTTGGGTGGCATCTCTGATTGCCACCCCCTGACCCAGAAATTGATTAAAGGGTAGAAAATGGATGGATGGATGGATGGATCAAATGCAGTTTAATCTTACATAACAAGATCCCAGTGATCAGCACTTTGGGATTTAGTCCAAAAATATATAATTTAGTTCAACGTCTCCCAACAACAGTCTGAGTTCAATGCCTGATCATGATTTCAGATCCACAAGGAAATGTCCAAATCGTATTTGGTTGGATGTAGCTGCAGTAGATGCTTGGTTCACCTTTGATTTCCACCCACTGCCGCCCACAGCCCTGCTCTGCTCCACAGCAGACACTGCAGCGATGCTACACTCTTTAGACACGGCCCTGGTCTGTTTCAGCGGAAGAAACATCCAAATAAGGAGCTAGTCGAGACCAACCCACTGAGGAGCAGCCTCCCACCTCAAACACAGCTCAAGGGAGCAGTGTAGTTCAAGGAGGGTACGGTTCCAGATTGTGTTGAAAAAAAAGTATATAGCACAGATCTATTTCTGCTCTATTTGTTCTTTACAAGATACGTACTAGAGTTTGGGTCAATATTGTCTGTTCATCATTCACCTGATGATCTAAACACTGTTCGGCTGCAATGACAAATGGACGCAAATGTTGTGACGGAAATGAGATTTATGCTACAAATCGGTCCCGCTGTTGGCTAACGATATGATTTGAAAATGAGGGAAACAGGTGTAGGAGGCTTAAGGCTGGCATCTTGACATTCCTCATTCAAGCCCTGTATAAATGTTGACACATCTCCATGGAAACTGCTTGTGCACCATTGCATAATACTCACTTTTACAGTTTGTGTCAGCTTAAAATAAAAACAATCCTTGATACAAGATGTTAACCCTTCTGTTTCTTGCTGTATAATAGCATATGATAATCTCTGCGCAAAAACACAGACACTGAAGTCTTCAAACTCCGGTTTCCTTCTCAACTTCTCATCCACTACTCCCTGCAGACATACCACAGCACACAGCTTCTATGGGTGATAACCCCCAAGGTACAAAGCATCATGGGTAATGTGTTTAGTGCAGGGACGTGCAGTCAGGGGAGGCAGGGGAGGCAGAGCCTCACCTGCCATTATTGGAAACTAATAATTATTTTAGTTTAAATATATAATTTATATCCACTGTCCTATGCTTTTAATGTATATTCGGCACGGTTCCCATCAGTTTTGATCATTTCTGAAGTCAAAATCGCCGAAATCCCGTTATTCCTATTCAAAGAGACGAGGTGAGGCAGCGCTCCTGCGTGCCTCACCCCAGACCGCTCCCTCACAGTGTGTGTGTGTGTGTCTGAGTGCACTCAGCTCGTGCAGTTGATATATCACCGTTTGTTTCAAATATCCTGCTTTAAAAACATTTTTTAAACTCCTCTTAGTGTTTAGTAGTGTATTGCACGTATGTGTGTACAATTTATATTTAGTTTAAGTCTTTTGATCGTAGATGAACACACAAGGAAAAAGCTTGGCGTGAGGCAGGCGGTATCTGTGCCTCACCGCTAGGGGTGATAGTGAGCATAAAGTTCATACCAGAGTTGCTAACAAACAATCAGCCCAAAATGCTATTTCTTTTGCTGGAAAATGGATGATTTGAATGAAGATTTTTTTTCTCAATTGGACTTTCAAACAAAGAAAGAATTAATATAGACTGGGAGACCACCACTGGACTTACGAGGTTAGTCCGGCTGCGGGGGAGGAGTTTGTTAATCTGTGTTTTATGTTGAACATTGACAGATACCGGCAAAGTAGTGCTTTTCCGAAAAACACTGATTCAAACACTGCTCAAGAGTTCTGCAACTTGTTTAAATTATTGTTTATGTTCCTCGCGTCTCTCTCTCCTCGCGTCTCTCTCTCCTCGCGTCTCCGTCTCTCTCTGCTCCTCGCGTCTCCGTCTCTCTGCTCCTCTCTGTCTCTCTCTGCTCCTCTCTCCTCGCGTCTCTCTCTCCTCGCGTCTCTCGCACCTGCGCTTCTTAAAGATGTTGTTTGATGCGGAGCAGAGTCAGCAGCTAGATTTGTTGTGAGATTATTAAAAGAAGCTGGTTCTCTTATCTTTACAGTATATAAAGTTTGTGGATGTCATTGCATTGGTGATTAAATGCTATTTTATTTGAATAATGATTGTAAATCTGACTTTTAAAGTCAGTGCCTCCCCAATCACAAACCTCACCGCACGTCCCTGGTTTAGTGGTGGTGGAGCTCATAGCACGCAGAGGAGAGGGACACAGACGAGGGGAGAGCATTTACAAAGGCCACGTGCCGCTCAGGAGTTAAACCCAGGACCTTCTGGCTGAAACCGCAAATAATAATTTAATATAACTCAATAAATAATCATTTTTAGGTACGGTCTCTATGTATCTATCTTTCTCTCTCTATCAACAGTATCTCTCTATCTATTATATATCTTTCTATCCCTCTATTTCTCTACATATCTGTTTATCTCTCGCTCTATCTATCTCTTTTAGCAAACCAAAAGTCCTTTTTCTGGCCGTGATTCTCTCCCTGCACAGCTGCCTTCCGCCTGTGCAGACTTAGAAGAATGATGGTTTGTACTTGCCTGGTTCCCAACATGTGGGGGCTTTCCACATGTGGGGATTGAGGTGTGCCAGTCTCCTAATGAGGCTGTTTTGTCACGTTGAGCTCCGTCTGTCTGCTCCCACTTGAGCCGTCAGGGAGACGAGGAGGTGACACGCTCCATTTCTGCTACAGCTTTACAATGTTCCGACAGTCAGAGTTTGGCTTTAATATTTTTGGACCCAAACCGTGTCACTGGGGTTTGAACTATGGCCTCTGTGTTCTGTGGATGTGCTGCGGCAATCATTGGGTGAGGAAATTGTACCCATCCCTTTGATTTGCAAAAAGCTCTGTCCGATTCTGTTGTCTGTAGTATGTGTAGCTCAGTCTTCTTCTGTTTACAAGTAGGCAACATTTTCAATAAAACACATTAGTTTGCATCTGGCCCTATTACAGCGCAAAGCTAACCCCATAGGACAAATTCCCATATAAGGAATGATCAGACTCTTCCCCATTAAGGCTAAAACTATAGGTTACGTCACACTGTCCACTCCCCATATACAGTCTATGTTCTAACAGGGATAAACAAAGGGTTCTCTTGGTTGGGCGTAGTTGTAGTAAAATATTGGACCTACCAAACACTAACTATAACTAAACTATAATGCTGTAGGTATTATTTGTATAGCACGTCAGGTCATGGAGAGACTTCAAAGTCTCTTTAAAGTCTATTATCTGAGCTACAGAAGCCAGTGCAGACACCTAGAGATCAGGCATAATGTGAGAGGACTTCAGGAGAGAGACCTGCGACCAGTGTGATGGTACTTCATGGTTCTGCTCAGCGTTATGCTATAGTATTGCTGCTGGGTCTCCTTTTCTGAATATTGTAATCTGTGGAATATTCTTTTCTTCCCCTTGACTGTAGGAACTCTGTAATATCTGTGTCAGTGACATGTTTTGTTATATTTATGATACAAAAAAAAACAATAGTTGTTTTTAATACACAATGATATCTGTGGTTTTCCCTCATGCATTAGAACAGAGCTGAGCGCTGTGTGAGGAGGTGGTGGGAGTTGGAGATCTGGACCAGGTCACGGCCATCGTCTCACACACAACATTGTCTGCATAAAGGTCTGTTTCTATGGCAACTGCCTGTCAAGCACACACAGGATCAAAACCTACAGAACGATTTACTAACTAGAAATGGTACAATGGCTGAAGCCATTGTGAGTGGCTGCATAGATGTTGGAAGGGTTAGGGATGAAGAAGGAAGGGGAAGGGGAAGAAGAAGGAAGAAAAAGAAAGAAGAGGAAAGAAGAAGGGGAAGAAGGAAGAAGAAAGAAAAGTGAAGAAGAGGAAAGAAGAAGAAGGAAGAGGAGGAGGAAGAAGAAGGGGAAGAAGAAGAAGAGGAAGAAGGGGAAGAAGAGGAATAAGGGGAATAAAGTCTATGCAGCCACTCAATAAACAGTAGGATAGCATATAGTGGCTGCATAGTCTATGCAGCCACTCAATGAAGCCCCTTCATTAGAGCACATGCAGAAGTAAAGATGAGTTCTGATGCCACACACTACTGTATGCCATCTATGAAAACAGGCCCAGTTTTGGCTGGACTAGCAAGTAAGCAATTTCTACTAGCCCTAATCTATTCTACTCTACTCTAGTCTACTCTGCTCTCCCCTGATTGGGAGTGTTTCCACTGGCCCGGTCGAGCTGGTACTAAAATCTTCTGACTGACAGTGATTGGCCTGCTGGAAGCCATGGTTACCAACACATTTCCCCAGATAGAGAAAAAGAACTAACGTCAAGTGAAAAATATATTAAGGAAAACGACACAATAAAGTAATGGTGACGAGAAAATCCATTATTTCCTTCAAGTTTATATTTGGCCCAGAGCTGGAATCTATTAAAGTCCCTCAAATCTCACTTTTGTCATTTATCACTCCCAACAGTAAGTATTTCTGTATTTTTAGCTCATGGGAAAGAGCAGGGCAGACAGTCCCTTTTCTCGCCAGCAACAGAGAGAGAGGCCAGAGAGAGAGACCAGATATAGACCAGAAAGAGACCAGAGAGACATCAGACAGGGAGACCAGAGAGAGAGACCAGAGAGAAAACAGGGAGAGGCCAGAGAGAGACCAGAAAGAGACCAAAACGAGACCAGAGGGACATCAGAAAGGGACACCAGAGACACCAAAGAGAGAGTCCCTTATTATTTTTGTTTGCTGGTAATTAATGTGTTCCTTCTGAACTGCCCTGCACTCCTCTCGTTAGTGTATTTTTTGATCTGAGTATTTCATGCTGCAGAAATATAAAATATGATTTGACATTAACACCTTACACACACACACACACACGTTCACACACACACTTAACAAAGAATAAAGAACACATAGGTATTAGCTGCGTTTCCACCGCAGGAACTTCGGGGTAATTTTCCAGGGCCAGCCCCTTCGGTGCGTGTCTCCACTGCAGGAACTTCCCCCACAGGGCCATTTACAGGAACTTTAACGCAGCCCAACAAAGTCCCTCCTCCATGCAAGGTACCCGGCGCTGATTGGCTAAAGCTAGCGCAGGCTCTGACTTCAACAGAAAGAAGCAAAACAACCGGCATTCAGCAGCATTAGCCTGACAGCAATAGCCTAGTAGACACCACTGAAAACAGTGAACAACAGCATGGCAATTCAGACGGGGTTTAAGGCATTGCAGAGAAATTAAAAGATATATTAGGACACATCAGCTTCACCTCGAAGCACTGGGGATTCATTACACTCCGAAACAAGCCGTGAAAAGTTTTAAAAAACTGAAGCAGGACTTTAAGTAAGTGATCTTTACTTATATACCGCCTTTCACAGACCAGAGTCACAAAGCAGTTCAGGCACTCCACACAGAGATGGGAACGGGGTCGCAAGTACTAGCAAGTAGTAGTGGTAGGGGAAACCAGAGTACCCAGAGGAAACCTACGCAGACACGGGGAGAACATGCAAACTCCACTCAGAAATGCCATGGTCTGACCGGGATTCGAACCCAGGACCTTCTTGCTGAGAGGTGAGAGTGCTATCCACTCAGCCACCACGCCGCCCACTTTAAAATGACTCAAAGACCACAACAACCGGAGCCGTTATGATTTGGGTTTGGCGAAATGAGTTTCGCTTATGCAGCAATCGAAACGTTTGACGTCGCCGAGTGGTCCGACTGCGCAGTGGAGACACGGACACTGAGAGGACCGAGGGAGAGGAAGGTTCCTTTTACCAGGAACTCCTGCGGTAGAAACGCGGCTATTGGCGCATAGGGGGCAGATGATCGATGTCCATGAATGTTGATAAATGTCTGGAAATGTTGTAGAATGTGGGATCATCACCACAGTCCTTCTTGTTACACACTAACTGTCCAACACACCCTCCTGCATCGTCAAGGAAAAACTCTAAAACCCAGTGGGAGAAAAGTGAGAAACCTCGGGCAGGTCCACATTGAGAGAGGGATCCGCTCCACACGGACGGATGGGCTATAGATCCAGGACCTAAGCTACAGAACGAGACTGAAGCAACTCCCAAGAGGGGAGGGTGCAGCCCATAAGCCCATGAAATACATCCACTTGCAGGTGAAAGCCAGCTCTTGTTCGATCTCTGAAGCTCAGCAGGACTGAGCCTGGTTAGTACTGTGATGGGAGACTTCTGGGAACACCAGATGCCACAGTTGGGCGGTTGCGACAGTAAAGTGCCAAACTGTAGTTGTGTTATTAGGTGAGACACTTCACCCAAATTAGAATGAGTCTGGTGTGTGTGTGAATGGTTGGGGGTGGTGGGAGTGGTTTATGTCACTGGACTTGTTGCCTTGTGTCTGTCAGTGTGGCCCAAGGAATGAACAATATGAATGTACTGTATGTTAACCTGGATCTCTAGGATAATGGTCCCTTGCTTGGTTTTGATTGTGTCATAAAACTCTGTGTACGGTATAACATAGCTGGGGAGATGGTCATTTTTCCACAACAGTCACTGTCATTTTACGGCCACTGTCGCCTCACTGTGGCACTGGTGTTCAGGGGTCTCTCATCACAGCAATAACCAGTTTCTTGTTAATGTGTGTGTGCGTGTGTGTCTGTATGAGTCATATTGCTGTCATGTGTTTTGTCGGAAGGTATTGTAGGTTTTGATTAATTTTCTTTTTTTTGTATTGTATTGTATGTGTTTAATAGTTGGGAAGTCATTGGATTGAAATTTAAAAAAATCATTGACAAATATCTTTTCAACCCATTCACAGGTTTTCTTGTTACTCTTATTCTTATTTTTTGTCAGTGAAAAATTGTATATTTCATGCATGTTTGAAAGAAATAAACAAATGTCTGACTTTGGCACCTGCATGTGTAAATCACATGGTTGTGTTTGGTGCGGTTAATTTTCAAAATTGGAGACAAATGCACTTCTCCCTCTGGTGGCAGCAAATGGAGCTGCAGGTGGAAAGTATTTTCTACACTTCACACTTGTTTCTCCACTCACAGTATTTTCTTTTTTGGAAAAAAATCATAACAATCAATATTATGCTATTTATGATCTAATGTTTGTCCTCTCCATTTGATCCATCCTTTCAAAGACACAAGGGCAATCTGTCAGGAGCAGTGGAGACCGGGGCATCAGGAGGAAACCCACCCAGACATGGAGAGAAACATACAAACTCCACACAAAGACCAGGGCAGACATAGGATTGAACCCCCAACCATCTTGGTGTGAAGTGAAGTCTCACTCAGCCACTGTGCTTCAATACAGTGAATAAACTAATACTCTAAACAAAGCATAATACAAAACCAATTCATTTCAATTTGTGTATTGTCTTGATCACAACAACAGTTGTCTCGGGGGACTTCAATATGTTATTGGCAAATCCACAACTTTGTAGAGACCAGAGAGAGGCACAAGAGAGACCAGAGAGAGAGACCAGACGGACCAGAGATACCAGACAGACTAGAGAGACCAGAGAGAGAGAGATCAGAGAGCACCCAGACAGATCAGCGATTACAGAGAGACCAGAGAGAGAGTGAGAGAAGAGGGACCAGAAAGACCAGAGAGAGACCATGCACAGAGACCAGAGAGAGACTAGAGAGAGAGACCAGTGAGAGACCAGAGAGAGAGACCAGCAAGACACTAGGGAGAGAGAGAGAGACCAGATAGAGAACACAGGAAATGCAATAATAACAAACACATCCAAAAGGGGGACGACCACTATCCAGAGATGTTCATAAATGTGCAGAAATGTCCCAGACTGCTGTGTTTTTTTCTGCATCAAATTATAAAAGGTTTGACCAAATTACAGGACAAAAACAGAATGTGTGCTTCCCTAAAGAATGCTCCAGAGCTGTCTGAAGAAGCTGCTGCTCCTCGTGCCCAAACAACATCCCAAAGGATAGTTTTAAAAAGACATATTGTACTTTTGTCCTTTATAGCCATATAATCATGGCAATGATTTGAGGACATATAGCAGTGGTGTCTTCAATGGAGGATAATCATTATATCTTCAAGTAATTGAGAAATAGGAAATAATTATAACCTGGTTCAAAGTTTTCTTTAAATGAAAAACCTTTTTGTAGTTTAAAACTACGTACGTGGCAGACATATCTTGCTGTGTATTGGATTTGTTTAATGTGTTTTTCAATTGTGTATACTCCAACAACATCATCTAGGATTACAAAGCCAGAAGAAAATGTTTGTCTCCGAGGAGCACACTTAGACCCTTCAGCTCCCTGTTCTTCTCAGAGTTCCAGTAGGGAAGCTGGAGGCCAGTCCCTAAACATGAGGAGGCAGATTTGTGCAGCTGAAATCTGGAACAGTTTTCCTGAAAATGTGAAATAGGTTTTTACTCTGACAATGTTGAAAAATCCAAATTCAGAATAGTTTTGTTTTTCTGAAACTTTCCTTACCTACTTATATATGTATATACAGTGTGCTCTGTGCTTTCGACCAAATAGAACGTGGTCAAAAGCCTGTCCGGTCCTGTCTGGTACTAAAATACACACTGGATCTCTCTAATGTAATGGTGTGTTGTTTGGTGGAACCGGCCCTTGTGAATGGGAGCAGTGTTGAGGGTTCAGTGGAGGTGTGTGTGTCGTCCATATTGATTTTTCTGCAGGGGAAGTGATTTATCAGAAATCCTGAAGGCGGCTGGACACTGTGTGCATAACTGAACAGGCGGTGCGGCTCTTATTTAATTAGGGGCGCTCAGCGTGTCTTTAGGACTGCAGATGTTTCAGGCTCTCATTTCTAAATGTATTAGTCTCTGATACGTCTTTGCGCTCGTTCCATCACCGCCGAGCCGGTGTTTCAGAGGTTCTCCACCAAAGAACCTGAGCGGCAGCAGTCATCTCGTAGGACTTCACCAATAGCAGATCAGAGAATCAAAGAGTTTGAACACAGGGAATGCAATATTAAGAAACACATTGGTCATTAGGGAGCAGGATGACCACTGTCCAGAGATGTGAATAAATGTCCTGGATCATCACTTGGACCCTTCTGCATAGGTACGGAACTACTAAGGGGAAACAAAAAACAGTGGGAATGAAGTGAGAAACCTCTGGGAGGTCAGATTCTTTGACTTTCTATCCATGTGTGGTTCCACCTGCAGATGAAAGCCAGATCCCATTAGACCTCTGTAGCTAAGCAGGGCAGAACCTGGTTGGTACTGTACAAGGGGACCACTGAACACCAGGTGCCACAGTGGGGAGGGTGTGGCTGTAAAGTGCCAAACTGTCGCTGTTTGGCATTACACACATTGGCCCTCATTTATGAAACTTGCGTACGGCCAATTACGGCCGGTATTCAGGCACGGAATTCATCAACAGCCTCAGGTGCTTATGCTCGGATCTCACACGTTCATAAATCCCACATGGATCTTGCGTATTTGGAATCTACACCCAAAATGTACACGATTTTCTGCACAATGGGGGCAGTGCCTCTTAACAGCTGAGATATCAGAGACGTCACACCTTCACGTGTCTTCTCTGACAACCGAGGAAGTCTACTTTACTTCCGCTTCATTCGTTGCCTGGTTGCGGGGGTAGCAGTCTAAACAGAGACACCCAGACTTCCCTACCCACATACACCTCCTCCAGCTCATCTGGCTCACAAGTAAAAGAACAAACCTCTTTACACTTTTGTCTTATTAGAAGAACCTTCTAAGCCCCTTTCGGGCTGTGTGCTACTACTCTACATGTTTGCAGCATGTCATACTACTGCGTGTCAGTAGCATGTGATACTATTGTACATGTTTGCAGCATACTTCACATGTTACACAGACATCCCCCCAAACTTGTTTTATTTTTGTCTGAAAATAGAGTTTTCAGAGGGCTACAAGAACTTGCTCACACATTGCAGAAATGGCGGCAGTCTTGAACAAAGGCCAAGTTTATTTTCTCTTGCGTCCTTTTAATTAAGCTGCAATAGCGGCTTGGACAATGTGTAGAGAGGAGCGGGGAAACTCAGAGACGATGACTCACAAAAGCCACTTATGAAACAGTATACAAGCTGTTATCTTCTCTTAAATACAGACCCCAGTTTGTCATACACTCAATACTTTAGCCTGAAGAGACACACAGAGAATGTGCTATGAATGCAGTATGTGCAGTATTTATATTTGAGCACTTCTAATAATCTCTGGTTTCTATACCAGAGCGGCGTTCACACTCGTTTGGTTTGATACAGCTCGTCTCCATGGTGATAATATGGATCACACAAGTAAATTGTTGTTGATTTAAGAGGCTGAAGCGGGAGATGTTTCTGCTGTTAACAAGATACGGAACTCATGTGATAGGTCATTGTCATTAATCTATTTGTGTTATAGAGTAGATGCTTTGTTAGACAAAAAAAAAAATATTTTAACGTACACCCGTCCCTGGTTTAGTGCATGGGTGACAAAACCCACTATACTATAGGTGAAACCCTTGAAGAAGCAGCTGTATGTTTTAAGGATGTAAAATCCCTCACCACACACTTTATACACTTTAAACCCCTGAACTCTCGACTGCTGAAACGTGGTCGGCCAGAGCTGACCACAAGACTAGGGCCAGAGTAGAGAGATCTGGGCCGAAAATTATGTGGATACTCGGAGCGAGGGCCAGATGTATATCTATAAGTTATTCAATTATTATTTATTATTTGTGGTTTAAAGAGAGACGAAACTAGTGAACAGCTGACTAATAGGTGCTAGCCGTTAAACTATAGCTCATTTGGCCAAAATGTGGAAGTCTTACTCTCAACATACAGTAGGCTGTAAACAGGCTCCTATTGACTTACATATAAAAGTAAATTCCTTTAGCTCAGTAACTGTTCGTGTCACACTCAACATTTTGGGCTTAAATCCATGGGTTTGCGCTCTCTGTGATCCTACTGTTTCGGTGGTGATATTGTCTTTGTAAATCCAGATATGAGCCATATAAGGATTGACCAATCTGATCCCTTCATTCACAGGGGAAACTCCAGCTTGTCTTAGCAACCCTCTTAGCAACAAGTCAGCCCTTGTCATGGCGCAAAGCTACAGCCATCGCAACAATTGTCAATAGGGATGTACCAATCCAGATTTCTTGTAATCCGATCCGATTCCGATATTCTTAAATATTGTTTTGCCGATACCGATCCAATTTATTCGAATATTTATTAAGCATTAAAGATTTTGCAACCAGTATTACTTAGAAAAAATATATATATATATACAGTAACATGACCAAAAATATTGTTTGGCTTTTGCTTGACAGATCTATTGAGTTAGGGCATAGGTAAGAATCACATCAGTATTGAATATTTCACCTTTATCATAAACATAACCTAAAAGAAATATCAAAGAGAAACAATTATCAAAAAGCTGCCCTCAACATTCAGTATAACAAAAAGAAAAGAGCTGGTACATAACTGAATGACCACAAAAAGCCAGTACTTAACCTGTGTGTGAACTCTGTAAATGTAAACTCCCCGATAGCAAAAGTAATCAAAAACAACAAGGCATTTGTGCTACATTTAACCTTAAATCAACCCAAAACAGTAATAAAAAATAGGAAGGTACTCCTTCTTTTAATTGCTGGTGCAGCAGCAGCAGCAACAATTCACCAAGCATGCAGAATCTTATTCCAAATACAACATTAAAAAGGGGAGTTTTACATTGTATTTAGTTTACGGCAGCTGTAAAGCGTGAGCATGCTGGAAAGTGACGTATATCGGCTTCATGTTTAACAAATCCGATAATATCCGATCCTTACAAAATACCCATATCGACCCCCGATACTGATACTGAATATCGGATCGGTACATCCCTAATTGTCAATATAAAGACATTGGCTCCAGTTTGCGTTCCAATCAGCCTCTTTTTGCATTAACACTGAGGTGATGTCACACTTGCTCAGTTCACTCCTTTTATACAGTCTATGGAATCAACAGTAGAAAACAAATTCTATATCCTGTGTTTTCTCTGGAGATGGAGATGATAATCATGTTGTTCTCATTCTGCTGTCTGACACATAGCACACTGCGGAGCTGCTGCTAATGAAAGTAAAAGCAGGACGGAGATAATTACAGTTACAGGCCGATCATCTGCTGTCGTGAAAGCATTTACATGTCATTTGTGGCAGGACGTGTCTTCTCATCGTGTCTTAAAATGGCTTGATATACAAAAAGGCCCCATGTGATCCCAGGTGTGTGAGTACTAGGGTTACGGTTAGTTGTAGTGTTGTGTTTGTACATGTTTTGACATGTTTATGGATCAAATAGATACTGTATATACATAGTTCCCACAGACCAATGAATGTCACATGACCTCCTCGGAGACGCCATCTTTGATGGCACGCTGCTGTGTTTGTGCATTCCATTAAACAGAAGAATGAGAATAAATGTAGATATTCAAACGCAAATTGGAAAAAAAGGGTAACTTTTGAGCAAATAATTGTATATTAATACAATGGCACCACAGTTTAACGTGCTACGGACATGTTTTACATATTTGATCAAATTATGCAGCAAAAATTAACAAGCAATGCAAACATTTCTCAAAAACTTTAGATTTAATACCAGTTGGAGCTCCATTTAATTATTTTAATTATATTAACAATTAATTTAATTAATGCTAATGCCACACGGACACTCTGGATTGCTGTTATTGTTTATTTCCGCGTTTTTGACCGTATGTTTTGGTGAATGGTGGGCAACTGATTTTTCCAGGCGTAAAGAGCAGTTTATTTTATGACACAGATCTTTTTACAGAAGCAATGCTGTTTGTGAACATTGTTTTAGCCCACCATAGAACTATTATTATCTATTTAATACATTTACGTTGCCCTCGAGAGCCTCGGACGCGACACCGATCCTCCTCATAATAAAGTAATCTAAATAATGAAACTCTCAAGTTACCAGATATCAGCATACACAAGTTAGTACTGAGTAAATTACGTCTGTCAACACATTATAAGATACGATACGCACCTGACACAAAGTGCTCCGAGCATATTCTTGCGTGTTTTGAGGGAGTTTCTTGCCTGTTTATCTTCGCAAGCCATAACCTCCGTGGTTGTTCTGACAAAAGCTTAGTCTTCTCACATTCATGAAGTCTAATGATGGGTATACTGTAAAATCCAAGTTTAACTGAACCTCCGACACGATTAGAACATCCATTGACCCAGCAGGAGATGACCATTTTCAACTTTATCACGACATTAACACGTTTCAGCTTCTTTTTCTATTGTTTTGCCCACAGAATGCCAAGACAAATGGCGCCGGGTCGGCAAATCCCCGTATGTAGTGACGTCATGTGGGAACTATGTATAGGTACTTTATTGATCCCCTGTAGGAGAAATCTATGTGTCCAGCAGCAGAAACACATCCCTCCACACAATAAGGATTACATAATTCTAAAAGTTACTATAGTTATAAAGTGCACATGTTTTAGTCAGACAGATCTGTACTGTACCCTAACCCAAAGGAACTATGGATCTCCCAAAACGTTTTGTTCTGCAGCCCATTGATAGGAACCTTTTGCTACGGTTACTGCTACTACATGTATGGCCACTTATAAACATTCATGGACATTGGTGTCTCCTTATGGACCAATATATATGTGTATTTTCTATGTCTTAACTGTTGATTCTCTGATCTGTGTTGGTGATTTCAATGGTTTTGTTAAGTCCTCTCAGATGACATAAGAACCCTCATCCGTGTCTCAAGCACAGCTCCCACTGATCAGCCTATCAAGCCGGTTACTCTATCTCAAGGTCCCACTGTCGCCCCAACACATGACCCCAAAGAACACGGCACTAAATACTACAAATTGGATAAATATGTGCAACATCTGACTGCTGACTGCCATCAATGGACCTCAGCCTCCTCAAGAAGAAGTGACTGTCCGCATTGGCCTGTACTGACCAGTCCAGTTTGTGGTCCAGGTGAACTCCTGTCCAGTTTGTGGTCCAGGTGGACTCTGTTGCATATTTCAAAAATGCATTTCACGTCGATACATATTTTAAGTCATCCATGTATCAACTTCTATGAAAATATTTAATTCTATATTTAATCATGAAATGTCTCCATAAAATGTTTTATTCTAACGATTAATCATCAAGTCTTTTTATAAAGTGTTCCCATATGAATCATTAGGTGTTTGCATGAAAGGCCTTTTGTATTATGTGCTAGCCTGAGTTTAGTGAGTTCAGGGAAGATTCAAGGACAATGTTGGTTTCTGTGATAGAGTATCTTTTTAAGCACAGAGTATGCCTCTCTCATTGGGACGAGGGATGACACCTAAAACCAGACCAGACCGGACCCGGGAGACTGATAATGAGCCAGATGACGTATTAGGAGGCACTTCCTCTCTCTTTCTACACATTGTACAAGCCACTCTACATTCTATAAGCCACGGAGGAAAATCACGAGCGGGTCCCGTCGAGCACCAAAGCATTGGGACGTACCAAAGCACCAAAGCAAGCGACCTACACGCAGCGGCGGGGCTCATACCCCGCCTGCGCAGTAGGTAGTAGTAGTAGTAGTAGTAATCTTTATTTATATACCGCCTTTTCACTGCAGATCTGAGTCTCAAAGAGGTTTACAATTGTTAATTATGGGCATTTGTCTCTCACTCCACACAGAGATGGGAGCGGGGTCGCCAGTACAGGAGGCGCATGCCAGACCTATTGGACATATTTTTAGTGGTAGGGGAAACCGGAGTACCCGGAGGAAACCTACCTCGCCAGCCTCACTTATTTGGCACTTGTGTGCTGCCAGTTAAAAAAATATTCATGAAGGCATTTCAGATATTATCCCATAACACCTAAAGTCATAACTACTGTATCATACAAACCTGGCAAGTACACAAATGGCGGGATTTGAAAAAGACCATTCATATTTGAATAATCCGTCCCAGTCCTCCTTGTGAGTCTTTTGCAGGATACAGAAGGAGAAATGATAACAGGACAAACAGCACAAACCCAATACTTTTTGAAACACTTTTGGCCTATTGATTTTTCTGAAAGTTTCAGAGTTAACTTTCTGTACAATAACTCTCTCTCTCTCTCTCTCACACAAGTTGGATGTGGGTAGGTTGCTAGGATACAGTACCAGATACTAAAGCGTAATAGAAACACCCCCTAGGTCGAGTAGAGTAGAGTTGGGCTGGTGGAAACAGACAAACTTTTTACAGTAGCTTATAGGCAGAAGCTACATGTTTGTGTGAAAGAAGTTCCTGGTCTATCTTGTTTTTGGATCTAAGAGGTTATTGGCCTCTTTGACATCTAACTATCTGTATAGGGAACAATGTATTTGCGTATAGCTCTAAATCACAAAAGCAGGCTTCTAGAAGGACTTCACAAAGTTGTGGACTCACAAATCAGAAAATAAAACAGCCAAACACAGGGAATGCAAATATAACAAACACAGAGGAGCCATTTATCCAGCGGGAGCAGGATGACCACTGTCCAGAAATGTAAATAAATCAGCATAAATGTAAATGTCCCAGATCAGCGTTTTCCTTAGGCCCTCCTGTATCGGCAAGGAATCAGGGAAAAAACTAAGAAATCATATTGAGAGAGGGATCCGCTCCCATGGAGGGACAGGTTGTAGATCCAGGACTAAGGCTCTGAATCCAGGGCCGAGGCTGTAGATTCAGGACTGAGGCTGTAGATCCCGGACTGAGGCTGTTGATCCCGGACTGAGGCTGTAGATCCAGAACTGTGGACTCGGTCTCCCCCCACACTTTGCGATCGCTGTGTGTGAGGTGTTGGGAGCAGAATGGGCACATGTGCACATCTGTCTCCCTGACAGCTACTCCCTACTTTAATTAAACCATATTAACGACCCGTAAGAAGGAGCTCAACGTCCGTCAGAAGAGGACGAGGAACTTAAAACACAATTTAGTGCTTCCACATTTCATCATCATAAGTAAACAACCAGATACAAGACATTCTGTGTGCTGTCTTCCTCTTATTTGAAACATGTTATCTTTTGCATGAGAGAGAGGTCTGTACCTTTTGGACTCTTTGAGCTGAGAGGCTGAGTGAAAGTGGTCCTCTCTTTTTCACTTTTCTGTCAGAAAAAGATGTGACTGGGCCAAAAATACATGGTGTTAAAGGAATAGGCCTCCGTTTTTACATACTGACATATGTTCTCACCATAGACTGTATATATTAACGGACAGAGTCACGCCTATCTCCGCCGTTCATAGGAGTTGGCCATGAAAAGTGCTTTCATGGAGCAATCCAAGATGGCCGCGAGTGGTCCCGCCCACAAGAATATTGTGAAAAAACGCATCTGCGCATGCGTCAGCCGGCGCAGCTCCATTCATTTGAACGAGAGACTTCAAAAATTCACCGCAAGTAAACTAGAGTGGACCAAAAAAATCCACCCCCCTCAGCATTGACACACATGTGGAACGGAGCTTTGGGCCAAGAGCCAACTTTTGGTCCATCCTGTAAAGACGTTTTTGTGAGGTCTGCCAACGCTATATGTTAGCATTGGCTAATTCTTCTTCTGGGTCCACCCCCATCGGCCCGGGGTGGTATTGCAAGCATGTCAGCGCACGTCATTTTGGCCACTTTTGAGCTGGGACCCTCCCCCACTGGTTCTTACCTTACCTTAGACTAGTTGATATGTACCTATCTGGTCTTTGTCCGTGCGCTCTGTCATGCAAACGGAGCACAAACGCAGCCTCTTCCACATACTGTATAGTAACAAATCAGCTCCCGTTAGAAACTACCAAACTCTTCCACGTGTTCCCTATTTAAATACAGTTACGTGACGTGTTACACTACAAAGTATAGTAACACAGAAATGTAACATGTCGATTTTCTCAGTGGATAAAAAGGGGTACTATATTGTGAGGCGTAATAATACGAGGAGCGCTATGTCCGCGCACTAACACCCAAAAACTTCACTCCCGCTCACTTCCGTCAATAGAAGCAGCGTGACTTGTTGGAGTTAGTGCGCGGACATAGCGCTCCCTCGTATTATTACGATGTATATTACGTATATTATTTGTTACTATACAGTATGTGGAAGAGGCTGCGTTTGTGCTCCGTTTGAATGACAGAGCGCACGGACAAAGACCAGATAGGAACATATCAACTAGTCTAAGGTAAGGTAAGAACATATGTCAGTACGTAAAAACGGTGGCCTATTCCTTTAAAGACTAGTAATTGAATCGAACTATTTTTGCTTCAGCAAACTGAGCTGTGTAAAAACATTTCTGGTTTTGCCTGCACTAACAAGGCTCTTTTATCTTCAATGCATAACGCCGTTGGTTTTGCCTAAGTAACTCAATTTTATATCACAGCACCTTATTCCAAAATAATGCTGGCTTGTCCAAATGTGCTTCAGCATACCTCAAGCAGTACTGTTTGTGACATGTGCAGAGAAAATACTTTTTCCATCCCTTGCATCTCTTTGTATAAAGTGCACTGAATAGTCAAATGATGCATAGTGTCAACATCTGCAGAAAGCTAATGTTGTAGGTCTTTGAAGCTGGTCTGTGAGTTGACTCTGACTGTTCTCGCCTCTGCTTATCTGAGATTTTTCTTGATCTACCACTTTGCCAGTGGTCTTCAGATTCCTTACAATGTTCCTCGCAGTTGAAATTGAAAGCTTAAATCTCTGTGATAGCATGTTGTATCCTTCCCCTAAACCATGATGTTGAACAATCTTTGTATTCAGGACTTGCCACACTTGAGAGAAGACGCAAAGGGTCTAGGGAAACACTTAAAATCTGCTTGCTTAAATACCCTTTCTCATGATTGAAGTCAATTGTGTATGGAGGTCAAGGCTACAACACCATTTTTTAGTTCCAATAACCAGTACTAAAGGTATTAAAACCAATAGGTAGGTTTTATACTTTTAAGGTATTAAAGGTATAAAAACCAATAGGGTAAATTTAGTCACCTGCCTAATTTGGTTTGAATAGTTCTTGCACACTTTCTGTGAATGATACAAATGTTATTTCACTTCTCAAATATATCTGTGTTTGTTTCCAGTATAATATATTTCACTAAAATGAATTTCCAAAAAACCGATGATTTATAAAAAAAAATCATAAAAATGTAAAAGGGTGCCCAAACTATTGCATACCATTGTAAAAAGTAAAGGTAAAGGTAACAGTGCACTTTATTTATCCCCGTAGGGCAATTCATCCTCTGCATTTGACCCATCCTGATGCCGCTAAGGTTTCCATCAGGAGCAGTGGTCGCCGTAGTACAGCGCCCGGAGACTTATCTCCAGATGTTGATGCTTTGCTTGGTCAGGACTGCCTGAGTTGGAGGAATTTTACCTATTATGCATGTTTTAGTGGTAGGGGAAACCGGAGTACCCCCCTCAGCCTGTGCTCATGTGCTAATTGTTTACGGAGCTCACATCTCACAATATGGATCGCACATTTGAACGTGGATGGCGTGACCATAGAATGATAGAACCGGGAAGCGCGGAGGACCGAGACTTTCTTTTGGATGGCTGTTCTGCTGTGTAAGCAGTGACCGGGACAGACACGGGAAGTTTCAGGTTAGCCTCCGCCTCTTGATTACCTCAGCTGTCTGTGCTAACAAGAGACCTGTGGCTTTTCTCAAGAGAGTGGGGGGTCAATGGTCCGCTGTGATTGGTCACAATCTGGTCCCAAAACAAATTCTCTTCCTTGTTGCACAAAAACTCAATCGAAAATAAAATGACACGCCAGCACAAATCTGCGCTACTTTTTCTTCAAAAGGACATACAGAATATTCCAATACATTTCATGGATATGGATTGAATTTTTGTAATGAATACAAAAATGAAGTGAGGTAATGCAGCTTTAAGTCAATAGCGTGAGTTGGAGCCAAACTGTCTTGATATGCATTCAGTGTCATGCCATTTACCAGCCTGGTGGTGTCCCTAGTGAGTCAAGTCAGTGGATGTCAGTCAGAGAGCACTAAGTAAGAGAGCACTTCCTGTGATAACAGATGTTTTGTTGGACATGCAAAAAGCTGAGCACAAGCTCATCTGTTCATTTGAAATAACTTGTTTGAGAGTTTGTTTTGATGAACAACACATGGTACCAGGAGTGAATACAACGCTTGACTCCAGTTTTGCTCAAGATGGATGCATTGAGGCCACCAGAAGGACTGAAGCTTGTGGGTAATGTGGACAGCAACTGGCGCACATTTAGGCAGCAATTTGAACTGTATTTAGCTGCACTGGGACTCGATTCCAAGTCTGATGCCAGAAAGATTGCTCTTCTGCTCACTGTAGCTGGCCCTCAAGCCATAGAGATCTTCAATACCTTTGAATTTGAAGAACCTGGAGACAAGGAGAAGTATGATAAAGTTCTGGAAAAGTTCACTGCCCATTGCTCGCCGCAGAAGAACACAGTATATGAAAGATATGTGTTCAGATCAAGAATGCAGCAGCAAGATGAGACTTTTGATTGCTTTGTGACGGATTTGAAACTTAAAGCACAGTCTTGTGATTTTGGAGATTTGAAGGACTCCATGATACGTGACCAAATTGTCTATGGCATCTATGATAAGAGGACGAGGGAAAGACTGCTAAGAGAGGCTAAACTAACTTTGGAGGAGGCAGAGAGAATGTGCCATGCCACCGAGTTAGCCCAGCAGCATGCAAAGACATTTAATGATTCTACATTGAATGCAACTGCAGTCCATGATAGTGCTAAAGTAGCTGTGGTCAAAAATAAGACAAAAGCAAGGCTAATGCAGAGAAAAACAGATGACACAACATATTCATGCAAACGATGTGGTAACAGGCATGAACCCAGACAGTGTCCTGCTTATGGGAAAACATGTGCTAAATGTAGTGGAAAAAACCATTTTGCAAAGCAATGTCTATCAAAAGGCAAATCCAAATCAGTACGGTTAGTAGATGAAACAGACCTAAGTGAGACTTTCTTTGTGGGGATGGTGTTATGTGATGAGAAGACACAAGTTAGAGATGACAATGACATTAACACAGTCAAAGAAGACACATGGGTTGTGTCTCTCCCCATTACTGGAGCATTGGTTGCTTTAAGGATTGATACAGGGGCCCAAGCTAATCTTATCAGCATGTCAGAAATTCATGCAATGAAAGAAAAGCCCAAGATAGTCCTTAATAATGTGCTTCTAAAAGACTATAATGGAAAAGAAATAGAAAGCAGAGGTCAGTGCAGACTAAAAGTAACAGTAAAGAATAAAGACTACTTTGTGCTGTTTACTGTGGTACCTGAGGGTCGTGAGTCACTGCTTAGTGGGTCTGCTTCAAAGAGACTGCATTTGGTTAAAAGAGTCTATCACATTAGCTGTCCAGAACACTCACAGACTGTTGAGAGCATTGTACAACAGTATCAGGATGTATTTACAGGTTTAGGCTGTCTGCCATACACCTATACGATACAACTGAAGGAGAATGCGACGCCAGTTATTCACGCTCCGAGGAGAGTTCCTGCACCATTACGGGACCGTTTGAAGAAGGAGCTGGACAGGATGTGTCAAATGCAGGTTATTACCAAAGTGGAGGAACCAACAGAGTGGGTGAACTCCATGGTGTGTGTGGACAAGAAGAACCAAAACAAAGAACTGAGAATATGCATGGATCCTGGTGATCTAAACCAAAACATCAAACGTGAGCATTACCAGATTCCAAAACGTGAGGAGATTGCAAGTGAGATGGCAGGAGCTAGATATTTCTCCAAGCTTGATGCGGCTCAGGGTTTCTGGCAAATAAAGTTGGATGAGAAAAGCTCCAAGTACTGCACCTTCAATACTCCCTATGGCAGGTACAGATTTTTGAGAATGCCATTTGGAATCATCTCAGCGTCAGAGATTTTTCATCGTGCAATGGACAATCTTCTGGAGGGACTTCAGGGTGTTCGCTGCTATGTCGATGATGTTGTCATCTGGGGATCTACTCAACAAGAACACAATGAGAGGCTAAAAAGAGTACTCCAACGTGTGCGTGAAAATGGACTAAAACTAAATCGAGTGAAATGCCAATTTGGTGTGAAAGAAATCACGTTCTTAGGAGACAAAATGTCTGTACATGGTATTGAGCCAGATGAGAAGAAAATAAAAGCCATTCTTAACATGCCACGCCCTGCAGATAAAAAATGTGTACTCAGAGTCATGGGAATGATTAATTTCATTGGGAAGTTTGTACCCAATCTCTCAGTGAAAACATCAGCTTTGAGGGAGCTTCTTCATGACTCAACAATATTTAAGTGGACCACAAGACATGAGCGTGAGTGGAACGTGCTCAAAACCACTCTAACTACTGCACCTGTGCTTGCTTACTATGATTCCACGAAAAGACAGAAAGTTTCCACTGATGCATCAAAGGATGGACTTGGTGCTGTCTTGCTCCAAGCAGAAGGTGAGAGCTGGAGACCAATAGCATATGCATCTAGATCCATGACAAAAACAGAGATGAAGTATGCTCAAATTGAGAAGGAATGTCTTGGGTTGGCTTTTGGACTTGAAAAGTTTCATTGTTATGTGTATGGCCTTACTACTTTTACAGTTGAGACAGACCACCGTCCGCTTGTGTCCATAATTAAGAAGAGCCTGAATGAAATGTCACCCAGAATTCAACGTCTTATCATGAAACTACAGAGGTATGACTTTGAATTAATCTATACACCAGGCAAACATTTGGTGTTGGCAGACGCGCTGTCACGAGCGACAGAACTGAATCAGACAAGTTCCACAGAGAAAGAGGTAGAGGAACACGTGAACATGGTAGTTGGGTCCCTACCAGTGTCTGATTCAAAATCAAAAACAAATATGTGAAGAAACAATGAGAGACACAGAACTGCAAACAGTTGTTTCTCACATTCAAAGTGGTTGGCCCAGAGGGTCTTGTCCAAAATATTACAACTTTAGATCAGAGCTCAGTGTGGCAAATGGACTATTGCTAAGGGGAAAAAGGATAGTGGTTCCTCAGAGTTTAAGAAATGAAATTCTACAGAGAATACATGAGGGGCACTTGGGAGTCGAAAAATGTAAGAGACGAGCCAGAGATACAGTCTATTGGCCTGGCATTAATAAAAACATTGAAAATATGATTGGAAAATGTGAAACTTGTCAGAAGTACCAGAGCAAACAGGCAAGGGAGCCTATGTTGATTCCAAATCTTCCCGCAGCTCCATGGGAGAAAGTAGGAACTGATTTATTTCACCATAATGGGAAAGACTATCTGTTAGTTATTGACTTTTACTCCAACTATCCTGAAATTGCCTTGCTCACAAGTACAACAGCATCAAGTGTCATTACACATGTTAAATCTTTTTTTGCCAGACACGGAATCCCAGAGACTGTAGTAAGTGACAATGGACCATGTTACAACTGCAAGGAATGGCAGCAGTTTTCTAGACTGTATGGATTTAATCATGTGACCTCCAGTCCTCAGCATCCCCAAGCAAACGGAAAAGCTGAGAAAGGGGTGCATATCGTCAAACAGCTTTTGAG
Organism: Knipowitschia caucasica; assembly: GCA_964034765.1. Lineage (NCBI taxonomy): Eukaryota > Metazoa > Chordata > Actinopteri > Gobiiformes > Gobiidae > Knipowitschia > Knipowitschia caucasica. The sequence continues at coordinate 29,576,064 of OZ035839.1, forward strand.
AAAGGCCACGGACAGCAAATCAGATCCCTATCTTGCTCTCTTGAGTTACAGATCCTCTTCTCTTGAGTGTGGTTTATCTCCTGCTGAGCTGTTGATGAATCGGAAGTTGCGCACAACTCTACCCAGCTACACAGAGATGAGAGAACGTACTGAGGTACACTCAAAAATGGACAAGCTCAAATTAAAACAAAAACATTACTTTGACAGATCGACCAAACCTCTCTCAACTCTTGCAAAGGAGGATGTTGTGAGAATTCGAGACCAAGATGCCTGGAATCGAAAAGCAACAGTTCTTCAGGAAGTTGGTCCAAGGTCGTATGAAGTGAGGACTGAGGATGGAAGCGTTCTCAGAAGGAATCGTCGTCACCTACTGAAGACCAAGGAACACTTCCAAGAGTCCAGTTGTGATGTTGAAGATGAACATGCTGTGTCTATTCCAACTGACACAATACCTGTAAAGGAATCTGCTGAAGAAGAGGCATCTTCAGCACCAGTTCTGAGAAGGTCTGGACGTCAGACTAAGAAGCCTGATAGACTGATGTTGTGAATGTGTTAACCACATTTTGTTGTTTTTTATTGTTTTTGCACTTGGTGATATAAAAACAAAAATAACAGTGAGCTAAGCTAAATAACATGTTTACAATGTTTTATTCTTTGCATTGTGTAAGGATTCTGACTTTAAAGAAAGGGAGATGTCTTGATATGCATTCCGTGTCATGCCATTTACCAGCCTGGTGGTGTCCCTAGTGAGTCAAGTCAGTGGATGTCAGTCAGAGAGCACTAAGTAAGAGAGCACTTCCTGTGATAACAGATGTTTTGTTGGACATGCAAAAAGCTGAGCACAAGCTCATCTGTTCATTTGAAATAACTTGTTTGAGAGTTTGTTTTGATGAACAACACAACAGTCAAAAGTTTCCCCCAGCACAAGCCTTAGCACAACACAGGTGAGTAAGCCTGATAATTAGGGCAAAGATCCAACAGGAAAATAAAAAGCCCTTTGACAGGTTTTGGAGATATTTTAGGAAGCAGAAGGATGTCTGGCTGAACATTGCAGAATGAGGAGTTACATGGCTGCTCCTGTTGACAAATGCCCATATAAGGAATTTGGCTACAGCTAACTTATGTTCAAATTTGCCTCATCCGCAACAGAGCTAGCACTATTGGGATGTCATAGTCAGTCAGTCCACTCCTCATGTACACATGACCTCTAGTCATTTCCTATGTCTAAATTCAACTTTGAGTGGGTAAACGAACAGGGAACAAATTTTTCCGGAACATGTCACCTTCTCTGAACAGATACGGTCTATAAATACTGGCTACAGCATGTCTTTTCTACTTCAGAGCTGATCTCAATCTCTTTTTTTCTGCCACATGCTGCTAATTGGGCTCTTCAAAAATGCTTTTCAGGCTACAGAAATGCGTCATCCCGATGCCAATCTCAAAGCAAGCTCTACGAAGAGGCACACTGAGCGACGGACAGCTGGTGCTGAAGAGTTCATGTCGTGTCCATAGACCCCCAGCTCCTCTCCCCCACACAGGCTGCACCAGAGACCCCCAGCTCCTCTCCCCCACACAGGCTGCACCAGAGACCCCCAGCTCCTCTCCCCCACACAGGCTGCATCAGAGACCTCCCGATCCTCTCCCCCACCACAGAGCGTGCGGCCAGTTTGTGTTCAAACAAACAAGTCCTCTATTCATTTGTCATTTGTTTTTTGATATCCACATCAGTGATTTCAGTGTAGGGGCCTGGACAGAGATGGGAGCATCCTGTACAGGGTCCTCCACGTCTCATCCATGTGTGGTATGAGAGATGTATGGATTCACTTTCCCTTATGTCATCTCTGGCTTCAATACAATGAAGAGTCCCTGTGGCTTTACCTTCTTCCCTGGAACAGTTTAGACCAGGGGTGTCCAAACTTTTACATAACAGGGGCCACTGTTGTCCAGTAGGGGCCGATAACATGGACTCTAAAACTCGGGATGGATGGATGGATTCTGTCTGTTCTGGGCTTTAAAATGGGGTATGTGTCCATATTGATGAACGCCACAGATACATTCGTGCCTTGTATGGAATTTTGTGACGCAATAAATACAAATAAACAACCTGAATTATAAAGGGTCTGCGCTTTACAACAAGGTATTGCATGACTATATTGGTGGAGCTGAAGTTGGCTGGATAAAACCGGAAAATGATTCCCTGGGAATCTCGAGGCATTCCAAGGCCAGTGGAGGGACGTGTCCTGGGTCTTTCCCGGAACACCTTTCCAGTGAGGTGTTCAGGAGGCATCGCAACCAGATGCCTGAGCCAACCACTCTACTCCGAGCTCCTGATGTGAGACTGGGCTCCTCACTCTATCTCTAAGGGAGCAGCGGCTCTACTCCAAGCTCCTCCCTCTAACTCTAAGAATCTCACAGCCTCTTTTCCTGGTTTTTGTCTTAGCATGAGCATTTCCTGTTCTGTTTTACTTGCCTAGTGGCAGTCAGGGGTCATGAAAACAATTTAGCAAAATGAGTTTCTAGCGTTTCTCTCTGTTTTCATTAATTCGTCCTTGTGCTCTAAAAGTACATACTATTCAAGGGAGTGTCCAGCTACTCAAAGCTCAGGTACAAGAGGAAAGGGAGGGAACATAGAGCTTTGACTACAGACACTGCTCCCTCTTCACCATAACAGACACAGCTGCAGAGTTCTTCCCTCTCCAAAGACAACAAGAGTTTTTACCCAGCGCGAGATACGCATCTTTAGCCACCTTTGAAACACAAGCCAAGTTTTACAAGTTAAAAATCCTTTGTTTCCATGGTAACCAGCGGGTTCGCGTTGCCTCAGATGAACCAAAAAAAGCTTGTCACCACACCTCATCTCCCAGGACAGTTGAGAGGTACGGGGGGGGGCTCTGGGGGCCCCAGCATGGACAACGGCACTAACCCTAGAGTACAAACTCAAACAGAATATGTGTAAAGATTACAGATTAGTTACAGTAAGTTTTCAACCTTATTTAGTTTGAAATACACTTCAGACTTTACTATCACATACACACACCCACACACACACACACACCACAAACGCACACACACATTCAATGTTTTAGTTTGTACATGCTATAGTGTCATTACAAAGAGCGGTCTAAAACTAGTGATATGAGAAATATTGCTGCATAGGACCTTTCTATGTTCTTCTCGTGCCTGCTGAGGTTTTCTGCAGGTGCTTCGGTTTCGCCTATACCACTGCATGTACAGGACACCAACACATATACAATAGTTCAGGGTGAAGGATTGGTGTGTTTATGTGAATGCAACTGGGAGAGGTGAAAATTAGTACAAGGAAAAATCAGGAGGTGTATGCACTGTCCCAACAAAAAAACAATAAAATAAACTAATCTAAATAGAATTAGTAGGGTTTACTCTTTCCCAGCATCCGTCGTTGTGACTCTCAGTTCAATTGAATGTATTTTTGTATCACCCTAAAGCCTAACAGCAGTTCCTTCGAAGGACTTCACCAACAACAGAGCAGATAATCAAACACTTCAAGCACATGAATACAATAATAATTAAAGCCGCAAGCGGCGTCAAACGGCCCTCGCAGCACCGCGCACACCTTCCAGCACCAAGCCATCCCGCATCAAGCCGTCACGCATCAAGCCGCCCCGCATCATGCCGCCCCGCATCACGCCGCCCCACACCACGCCACCCCCGCACCAAGCCGCTCCGCACCAAGCCGCCCCGCATCATGCCGCCCCGCATCACGCCGCCCCACACCACGCCGCCCCCGCACCAAGCCGCCCCGCACCAAGCGAATCTGCACCACGCCGCCCCGCACCAAGCCGCAACGCGCCGCTCAACAACGCCCCGCACTATGCCGCACCACACCGTACCACGCAGCACCGCGCAAAGAAGGTTGCGCCGCCGTGTGATGATTTGTTCCTGTAGCCATGGAAGAATGTTAGTCAAATTGTAATGAATATGATAAGTAGAGCTGTTTGGCTCCCCATGTAAAACTTTGCCTCAGTTTGTAGGGCGCGCTAATGAGCCAATTTCAAATATTTCACCAATCGGTGAAACGGCCGAGGAGGAGAAGATTTCCAACCAACATTTTTCTATTTTTAAGCGAAATTTACGGGCTTCCTGTTTGTCAAGGGGCAGAGCCATGATAACTTTTATCTCATGTCTTGAGTTGAGGAACATGTGTACCAAATGTCATGGCTCTACAACAAACTTGATCCTCGAACCCCTCCCATACTAAAAACGTTGACACCATCTCTAGGGGGCGCTAATGAGCCAAGTTCATTTATTTCATTTTTAATTGACCTAGACCCTAGAGTTGAACCATGTATTAAAGTTTTGTGCAAATCAGACTTTGTATATGCAAACGGGAGCAAATTTATCATGGGCAAAAACGGCCAAAAAAAACGCTACACTTTGCCGCTCCGCTGCTCAAATAACGTTTCGCTGATCAAAAATCCCCTTGGTCATTTAGAAGGTACATGTGTTGAGATGATGTGGAGCGATTTTGAGGTGAATTGGTGAAACGGCCGAGGAGGAGAAGATTTCCAACCGACATGTATGAAAACTATTGCTGTTAATTTTTCCATTTTGCAATAAAATTCATGGGCTTCCTGTTTGTCAGAGGGCGGGGCCATAATAATATTTTTTTCTTGTCTTGACTTGAGGAACATGTGTACCAAATTTCATGGCACGACAAACTTGACCAAGAGCAGGAGAAAAAAGAAACCAAACCAAACCAAGGAATTTTTTTTCGACGTCTTGAGCAAAAACAATATAGGTTTCAATGGCACGTAATACATAATTTTAAAGCGTTTGAGTTTACGCACGCAATTATCACGTCGGGGTGAGTGACGGACGCATACGCACCGCCACCATTTGCATTCACCACCATTTGGGGCTCGGGCCTAATAATCACACAAGAGGCCATAAAGGGGCGGAATGACCACTGTTCAGAAATGTCCCAGATCATCACTGTCCTTAGACTCTCCTCCGTCGGCAAAGAACCACTCAGAAACCTAAGGCTGAGGCTGTAGCCCACAAGCAGTGGCATTCCAAGGGTACCCCGGGGCCCCAGGCCCTGAAACCGACCAAATAACCACATAAACAAGTTTTTATTACAGTAGGTATAAATATATATTTCATAATAAGGTAAAATGCATTATCTATTACTTGTTTACATTAATATAAATTAAATGTAGATAATTTCTTATTTTTAACAATAAATGGATAGGCCTGGGGCCTGCCTGGCAGACTGTACAGTCTACCATAGAAAATTGTGAGTACTTCAGTACTTATTGTGACACAAAGGAATGAGAAATAATTTAGCATGTCTTTTTATAAGATGGTTCACTACACTCATCATGTTATAATTAATTACAAAAACTACCTATCAAAGTGTATTCATCCTACAAAATCTAATCTTTCCTTTGGCCCTTGGTGTTTATTTAGTCATAGACACTGAGGGCCAAATGAAAGATTGGGCTCTTTTTCTCTTCTTTAATCTCCAAAAAACTGCATGTTTTTACCTTTTACCGTTCTTGAGCAATCTGTCATAGAATGTAGTATCTATAATTTAATAAATACAGATTTATCACCCAGATTCGAACCCAGGTACCACTGGACAACCATTACATGCAATACATGTTTATCACCAGGCAGGCTTTTTGACTGTTAATTAAGAACGTGGCAAGTTTTGCATCAGACGAAAAGTTTTTATCCGCCAACTCATCACTGTAGGTAGCTGTTGTAGCCAAGTTGACCGCTTGTGTCAAATCAGTCGGCCCTCGGGGGCCCCCTGCCGGTTTGGGGGCCCCAGGCAGCCTGCCTTGCGTAATGGCAAGGAACGCCTCTGCCCACAAGAGACCAGATTCAGGGTCCAATCATCGCGCCATGATACAGACAATGGGACAGCGGGTAAAAGACATCTCAGAACTGCTCTGTGCTCGCTGCAGCCTCAGAATATTGTAATAAGAGGATAGAGGCAGATTACACAGCACAAAGTCTGTGTTTCACACTTATATTACTTATTAGGGCCATCTGTGCCACAGTTTGCCGGTCGGAGAGCTGTGTGCGAGAGTATTGCTTTGGTGAAGAGTTTTGTTCCTGGATAGTGCTCCCAGGCAAATGTGAACGAGCTCAAATCAAATCAGAAACATGGAAATGAAGTGCTGCCGCCACGAGATGAGATCTGCGTTAATATGATTTCAGTAAAAGCAGGTGATTTGATAACGGAGGCTTTTCCCCAGAGATTCAGAGACAGAAGCTTTATTACAGGACGTTCCCAGAGCAGTGTGTGTGTGTGTGTGTGTGTGTGTGTGTGCATGTGTCTGTGTGCTTATTTGTGTGTGTGTGTGTGTGTGTGTGTCTGTAACTCAAAACAATTGAACTTGAAAGAAGAAACTTCACACATTGTTTTTTACCATTAAAAACTATAATAAAACGGAAAAATAGCCGCGTTTCCACTGCAGGAGTTCCTGGTAAAAGGAGCGGGGTGGAACTTTTACAGGAACAATCCTCTCCCTCGGTCCTCTCAGTGTCCGTGTCTCCACTGCAGTAGGACCACTCTGCGACGTCATGAGTTTCGATTGCTGCATAAGCAAAATTCATTACGCCAAAATCCGTTATTATCATAGATCCATGCGCCAAACCCATTTGTTTATTTTACAGTCGTAACCGCTCCGGTTGTTGTGGTCTTTAGGTTTTTTTGTAGTCCTGCTTCAGTTTTTTTTAAATTTTCACGGCTTGGTTTGGAGTGTGATTAATCCCCCAGTGCTTCAAGGTGAAGCTGATACTTAACCCTTAAAATACGATGCCATTGCCGGCGATAGATGCGCACAAGTGATGAGTTTACTCGCAAACGGTAAAAAGTAGCGACTTACTTTTTTTTCCCTCCATGAAGTAGACATTCCATTCCTTCCAAAACTAGTTTAGATTTTTCTATGGGACGTACGGAGGACAAGCTACATGTGTATGAAAGTCAGTCTGAAAGTCAGTGTCCAATCGGATCTTTGAGCGGTGACCCGTGAGCCAGAAACAGCCAATTGTGACGTTTTTTACTCAAACGGGGAATCACACAAAGATCGTTAGAGAGTAAGATGACTCATTCCTCTGTGTGTACTTGTTGCAGCAGCGCTCAGAGGAGCCAGAAGAGTGCGCATTATTGATATAGACAATAATAAATACAGTAAAATGATATTATGTGTATATAATGTGTTTATATATATAAATTAGATGTGTCATTTATTTTTTTGTTCTAGTTTCTTTTGTTTTACGTATTTTACAGCTGTGATACTGAAGCAACCCCAGCCTCATAGACAAACTGCTTCAGGAATACAGCGGTTTTGGCTTTTATAGTGGAATTTTGTAAAAAGTATAATAGTTACATGTTCAATTTTTTCCCCATTATCATCAAGACCCCAAAATAACATTTCTATGCAGTCTAAAAAGTGTTTTATAGCATTTCATTGTGTTTTCTCAATACAGTTTTGTAAAATGTATTATCCGCTTCATTTTTTTCTTTGTCTTCATGATTCCATCATTTTTATATAATTGATATGACAGCTTTACAATATGAATATTCTAAAACCCCAGCTTGTACTGAAAAAAACAAAGTATACTGCTTGACTCTTCATCAAAAGATGACTGTTTTATGAACAATTATACACAAAGAAAACCAGGCGAGGAAAGTTCCCCAAAATGACCCTAAACCTTGGAGGGTATATGTTTTCATTTGGCCGTGTTGCCTCAAACCTTGTCTGATGGCGTGCTGTTGTTCGCTGTTTCCAGTGAACTGGCTAATGCTGCTGAAGGCTGGTTGTTTTTCTGCTTTCTGCTGGTGTCTGAGCCTGCGCTAGCTTTAGCCAATCAGCGCCGTCCCACCGGGGCCCAACGGAGTACCTAGCATGGACTCCGTTGGGTCCCGTAAAAGTTCCTGTAAATGGCCCTGTGGGGGAAGTTCCTGCAGTGGAGACACGGATTGACGGGGCTGGCCCTGGAAAATTACCCCAAAGTTCCTGCGGTGAAAACGCGGCTAATATCAAAAGGTCAAACAAACAACAAAACATGCGGAAACTTAAAGAGCGACTAAACACCTGTGCCCAGCCTTACTCTAAAAAGGGCGTTGCCTGGAGGACCAGGGAACAAGAAGGGAGGCTTAGAGATGGGCGTGGTCTGGGCTGTGATTGACAGCTCACTTGTATCACACACACACACAAAAAACAGACAGTTGTCATTGCTGCTTAAAGCAATAGTTTACACACTAGAAAGTCTCATTCCACCCTCGTTTTCACACTAAGATAATTGTAAAGCTACACATCTGAACCTAAGCCACTGATTTATTGCAGTAGTGGTGGCGGTCAACTGATGTATTTTAATATTAATCCGATAGATGTCGCCAGAATACTCCAACCTGCTACTTTGGCTCATGTGTGAGAGTTGGATGGGTTTATATCACTGGCACCGAGAGACGTACGTCACACAGTACCAACTGACACCACACAGTACTCCAGAGCCAATGGAGAGGCCAGGCACAAAATTTAAATGTAGTGCCAACAAAAAGGTAAGGAGGGCGCCACACACACGGTTTTAGGCTCAAAAGTGAAATTATATCTAATTTGCACTGAAATGTCAAAAGAATAACCAGGTCATGTAGAGAGCACTATAAGAAACAATTATGCAATTTATGAGTTAAAAAAAAGTTGATTTGGTGTTTGGTTGTCCTTTGAGGCTCTCTGCCTGTAACTCCTTTTGCTGCCACCAGAGAGAGTGGTTTCATTGTAAATAAATTGCCACAACAAATTTATTGACCCTATTTTGGTTTTAAAAGTCAGAAAACTTCTCTGAGATTGATTTCAGACTGGTACAGTGGCATCATACACTGTAAACCCGGATCTTGTAATCTTGTGAACTGTTTAGTAGTCATTGCTTACTCTCATACGTTTTTGTCAAAATAGTTTTGGCTACTAATCTTTATGAGCTGTTTGTACTACTTTGGCGTGACGCTGGTTTGAAATAATGATCAATCAACGTTTATTTATAGAGCGCCTTTCCTACACAAGGCAACGCAAAGCGCCTCACAACCCATATAACATCATGCATAAATCATCAAACATTAGAATTTAAGTAAACATAAAAAGACAGATTAAGAGCACAAGATATATAAAATCACACAAGTAGTTAAAAACCGTAAAACATTAAAATCACACAAGGGATTACAATCATAAATAATCATAAATAATCATAGCGCATTAAAAAGATTAAAGATAAAAACAAATATAAAATCATTCACTTGTATGCACAGCTAAAAAGAACTGTTTTCAGTTCAGTTTTAAAAACTGCTAGAGTAGACGCCTGTCTCACACTCTCGGGAAGACGGTTCCAGACTCTAGCTGCATGAATCTGAAACGCAGCCTCCCCATGTCTAGTTCCGACTCTTGGCACTAACAGAAGTCCAGTCCCTGTGCTCCTCAGAGCCCGAGTTGGTTCATATGGCACCAACATGTCGCGGATGTACCCTGGTGCGAGGCCATGGAGAGACTTGTACACAAGTAAAGCTACTTTAAAATCTATTCTCTGAGCCACAGGAAGCCAGTGCAGAGACCTGAGGACCGGACTAATGTGGTCGTACTTCCTGGTTCTAGTCAGGACTCGAGCTGCAGCATTTTGGATGTACTGCAGCTGTTTTACCGCTTGTTTAGAGAGACCTGTGAACAAGCCATTGCAGTAGTCCAATCGACTGGAGACAAATGCGTGGATAAGAATCTCCAAGTCTGCTTTAGACACAATGTTCCTAATTTTAGCAATGTTTCTTAGGTGGAAGTAAGCTGATGATGTCACAGATGATATGTGGCTATTGAAATTTAAGTCTGAGTCCATTATTACTCCTAGATTTCTGACCTGAGTTGAGGGTTTTAGGGAGAGAGACTGGAGGTGGCAGATAACGCTCTCTCTTTGTTTTTGAGGTCCGAAAACAATAATTTCAGTTTTTTCTGTGTTTAGCTGGAGAAAGTTATTTTGCATCCAATCACTGATTTGTTGGATACAGTGAAGGAGCGAGTCCACTGGTCCATGTTCTCCTGCTGTCAGGGACACATAGACCTGAGTATCGTCAGCATAATTGTGATAGGACACGTTATTACTGTGTATTAACCTACCCAGAGGCAGCATGTAAATATTAAACAGGAGAGGCCCCAGGATTGATCCCTGTGGCACTCCGCAGGTTAGGGCCAGATGGTCTGAGATACAGTTTCCGATCTCCACAAAATACTTTCTGTCCTGTAGGTAGGATATAAACCAGCTTAGGGCTGTTCCAGAAACACCAACCCAGTCCTCAAGTCTCTGAATGAGGATACCATGATCGACAGTGTCGAAAGCAGCACTTAAATCTAACAGGATAAGAACTGAGACTTTTCCTGCGTCAGTGTTAAGTCTGATGTCATTTGTTACCTTCACTAGAGCGGTCTCTGTGCTGTGGTGGGGTCTAAAACCAGATTGGAACATATCAAAAGAGTGATTGATTATTAAAAATTCTGTAAGTTGTTGATAGACAACTTTTTCTAGAATTTTACCCATGAAAGGCAGATTTGAAATGGGCCGATAATTTTTAAGTGCCAAGGCATCCAGACTCCTCTTTTTTAGGAGGGGTCTGATGACTGCCGTTTTCAGGGCCATTGGGAATGTTCCAGATTCAAGAGACATATTTACTATATGCGTGAGTGAAGGTAAAAGACTGCTCAGAACAGATTTAAGAAATCTAGGAGGTAATACATCCAGGCTACATGTAGAAGAACTCAGACTTGTAATTATCATTTGGACAGTTTCATTTTGTACTGGTGTAAAGTGTGTCAGCCCAAAAAGCTTCACTGGCTGTTGGATTGTAATTTCTACTGTGGAGGTGATGGCATTTTTGATGCCTTGGACTTTGTCATTAAAAAACTCTGCAAACTCATTACATTTGGTTTTGGAGGTAAGCTCTGATGGCATCTTAACAGGGGGATTTGTTCAATTTATTTACTGTTGAGAACAGAACGCGTAGATTGTTACTGCAACCTTCGATTGTTTCGGAAAAATAAGTTTCCCTCGTTCTACGTAGCACACTGTTGAACTTGCACAATGCATCTTTGAAGATCTCATGGTCAACTTGGAGATTTGACTTTCGCCACTTCCGCTCGGCTCTCCGGCACTCTATATATTTATATTTAAAACTGAAAGTACTATGACATTTCTGAACCCGACTATCAGCCAGAAAAATCACAATAACCAAATGGGCAGGGATAAGTAATAGGCGACATCTGGATTTTTGAAAGCACTGGTGATGGCTTGGATACAGGACAAAAGCAAGATTGGGAATACAAATAAAATATTCTTTGAAATAGTATTTAATCACAGCGAGAAAAAATAAAATAAAAATAAAGATGCAGTACTTCAGTTGTTGCAGGACTTACCCTGACAATGTTTAACCTAGATTTGCACATTGTCAGAGTAGAAGCCCATCTCACATTTTCAGGAAGACTGGTCCAGATTTTATCTGCATAAATCTGAAACGCTGCCTCCCCATGTTTAGTGTGGACTCTTAGCACCAGCAGAAGGCCAGTCCTGGTTCACATGGTACAGATGCACTTTGATGGAAGGCCATGCAAAGACTTATAAACAAGCAGAGCTACTCTAAAGTCTAAAGTCTATTCTCTGAGCCACAGGAAGCCAGTGAAAGGACCTGAGACCAGGACTAATGTGATCGTACTGCAGCGTTTTTAGTTCACTACAGCCCTTTTAAGGAATCTTTAAAAACACTGAATTTAGATCTAGTCAGGTGTCCCAGAGCTGCCCACATATGTCTGACAAATTTGACACAGACCAATAGTTGGAGAGGATATGTTAAATAGTAAACACATGGACCCATTGACACATACCAAAAGCATGCAATGACTGCAATCTCTCAGCTGTGTGCATGCGCGTACCGAATGCATTGTAGACATGTAAAAAATGTAATGTTATAATTCAATTCAAGGTGCCCTTTACATTATAGACACACAGCAGAGTCACGCGCCACAGCCCATGGATGCTTCATTCATCCCATCCTTCCCTTCTTCATTCATTCATTCATTCATGAATTCATTCATCCCTTCACCTGAGTCTCCCCTTCCAGCCCTGTCCAGCGGCTTCGCGTGTCTTCTCACGTTTGGCTCGGCGTCCCAGATCGGGATCTGAGCTCCCGTCCTTCGCTGCGACCCGCAAATCAGATCATGTCGCTTGTCTAGGCGTCCCACACAAACATCCCTCGCGGAGAATCAGGCCTGAGTCGTTGGTTTCAACTGGCTTTGAGTATGTGTAAAGATTCCAGCGGTGAAAGTGCGGTGAAAGTGCGGTGATGAGGCGAACGCGTCAGAGCAGAGGAGTTTGTCTGGGGCTGATTACGCACACGTGTGAAGGACTTCCAATGAGTCCACAGTGAACGATCACTTATAGAAACATATTTATTTATAAACGGAATGTAGGATTATACATGTGCGTGTTTTAGGCAGACAATCCAATTTTGGACACAATACTTTCAGAAGTAGGCATAGTTGTAGAGAGTACTATTGACAAATGTAGGCCTTCTACGTACATACAGACAGACTCACAGTTAATTTAGAGAAATATCTAGAAAAATGGTGTGGACTAAAAACATGAGCACATATGTATATGTAGATATGTCTCATATATGGCGTTTAGATATCCACTGATAATACATTCCTGTTATTTTAAATTTTCCGGTTTAACAGAGGCTTACATAATGTTCAACAAATAATTACAAGTTGTTTACTTTACTACGCATTTCAGAACCTGGGACAGCGCCACGTCGTTTCTTTGCCTCCATCTAGCGGTTACAGGTGAAGTACTCTACTCTCTCTGAACTGTGTCTTCTGGGCCTGTTTAACTGGTACCAAGTCATATTTTAGTACCTGCTTGGTCCTGTTTCGCTCCAAAGTGCTCTATCTCACAGCGATTGCCATGCAGAGTTCTGCTGTAAGCCATGGTTAGTGAGGAACTTCCCTCAGTTGATTAAGTATAGTGGAAACCAGGCAAAGTAGACCTTAAAATGTGTTCTGGATGGTTCTGGATGGTTCTGAGTCTGCTAACTGTCTGGGCCATGCGCGTTGCTGCTTTGTTGGGAGAGGTCTATGGTGGGGAGACTGATGATTTTGGATGCTGTCTGTGTGACTTTGGTAAGTTTATTTCTATTGGTGATGGTGAGCATGTTGAAGTTACAGGGTGAGCAATGCAGGAGATTTTATACGTAAATCTTCAGAACAAACTTGGTGACCCTCTAACTGCAGAACGTATGTCAGGAGAGGATTTAGGAGAGAATAATGTTGGAAAACGGTTCAATCTGGGCACAGGCAAAACTCGAGGACCACAGTGATGTCACCGGGACCGGTTTACTGATCAAAGTAAAGCAGGCGTGATCTAGTTAACGTGATCCAGACCAGCAAAATCACACCTTGGTTCGATTCCACTCGGTCAGAAGGTAATTAGAGAGTGAAGGATCTCTGTCGGCATCGTGTGGAGAGAACAGATATGGCCAGTATAAATAAATAAAAATATAGTGCTTTTGTGACCTAAGTAAGATGTGCTAGATAAATAAATATAACTTACTAAATTATGTGAATTTAAATGCTTCTCAAGTCCCACTTTCCTGTTCTTTTGGGGGGCTGGTATCACTAGAGGGCGCTGTTGTCTTGTGTAACAGTGAACTGCATTCACACTGTGAGCTGGCGTTACACCACTTCACCAGACTGCGTTATTTGCACAAAAGATAAAAACAAACAAACATGGCTTCACTTGGCGTTACATAACATTAAGAGGACACGAGGATAAACCATAGAGTGTAAACAGGGTAAAGATGTAAGAACAGAGCAAAAAAAGCAAATATGTGTGTTTTACAAAGCGTCTGATGTAATTTCCAAGAAATAAGACACATTATATTTAGTGGTATCTTTTAGTGAAAAATGATAACGAGACTATTAAATTCAACCCAATTCAAAACTATTATTTTTTTTACTCTATATAACAACAGCAGTCGTCTCTGAGGACTTTACAAAGTTGTCAATTTGCCGTCACAAATCAGAAAATCAAAATGTTGAAACACAGAAAATGTAATTATAAAAATCACAGCGCAGTTGGTCCATAAGTCCAATGTCCAATGTCTGGATCATCATTGTCCTTAAAAACTCTGGCATTGGCAAGAAGCAACTCAAAAAACCCAGGAAAAATCTCCAAAAAAATGAGAAACCACAGGTCCTCAGGCCAATATTCATCCCACCTATGAACAGGTTGTAGATCCAGGACTGAGGCTGTAGATCCAGGACACAGGGTATAGTAAGTAAGTAAGTTTTTATTTATATACCGCCTTTTCACTGCAGATCTGAGTCTCAAAGCGGTTTACAATTGTTAATTTTGGGCATTTGTCTCTCACTCCACACAGAGATGGGAGCGGGGTCGCCAGTACAGGAAGCGCATGCCAGAACTATTGGACATATTTTTAGTGGTAGGGGAAACCGGAGTACCCGGAGGAAACCTACGCAGACACAGGGAGAACATGCAAACTCCACTCAGAAAGGCCCTGGTCCGACCGGGATTCGAACCCAGGACCTTCTTGCTGAGAGGCGAGAGTGCTATCCACTCAGCCACCGTAAAGATGGCGCCGTGGCAAGAGCTCTGGTGTGTGTCTGGTGCACACCGGGGTAGTCTTGCACAGTTTTTCCAATGTGGTTTTACCGCAAATGGCAAATAAATGAATCTGAATCTGAATCTGTGCCGCCGTGTCCTATAGATTCAGACTCAGGCTTAAGACACTCTTCTTCAATTTAGCATTTGGTTAGGTTGTTTGTCCGGTCAGGTCTCGTCCGGTCTTGGAGTCTGCGTAGATGGAACCCAGTCCGCTGCATCTTCAACCCTACCTTCTAGGCTAGACTAGTTTAGCATATGGCATATGGTCAGGAAGGTAAGACTCAGGGAAGGCTAAAAAATCTTTAGACTGTCAGTCAAGCTGCATAGAAAGTCAGTTTGCTGGGAGAAGTATGGTAACTTGAGCACTATTCTCTCTTCTTTCCTGCTTTATCTGTTTAGCATTATTAGGATTTTGACTGTAGTCTGTTCATTCCTATTCACCTGTTGTCCCATTGTCTGTTTCGTGGACGACGGGACCTCTGAACCTGGCCTCCTCCATCTACACCTGTGGACTGCCCTGCCCGACCCGCCTGGGAGTGCTTCAGTCCTGTACCGGACCCGTCCACGTTCAGCGCCGCTGGTCCACGTTCTATAGCTTAGGTCCTGGATCATTAGCCCGTCCGTCCATGTGGAGCGGATCCCTTTCTCAGTACGTGGATCTCCCCGCGGTTTCTCACTTTTTTCCCACTGGGTTTTTGTGAGTTTTTCCTTGCCGATGCAGGAGGTCTGTTGGGCAGTTAGTGTCCAACAAAAAGGATGTAGTGATGATCCAGGACACTTTTGTTCCATTTTCTTTTTGTGTTTTAACTGTTGATTCTCTGATCTGTGTTGGTGATTTCAATTGTTTTGTTAAGTCCTCTGAGATGACTTCTGTTGTGACCTAGGGCTATACAAGAATAAATTGTATTGTATTGTATTTAGTTAGCTATGCTCCAGATTGTAGGTGAGGGATGTGAGGGATGATGTTGTTTCATGGAGAAAAGCTCCAAGTATAGATTGTCTATAATATGTGTCTTTTAAAGGGGATGGACTTTGGATCAGACATTATTTTTGGAACATAAAGGCAACTTTTTAAAATTTTATCTTCAACCAGCTCTTTTAAAGTGATTGTCTGCAGTTTGTCAAAAAAAAGAGAGAGAGGTACATGATTTGAAAAAAAAAAAAAAAAAACACCCAACTCCCTCCCCCTTCCTTTCTGATTGGTCTATGCCTACGTTTCCGTAACAATCAATCAACACATTTAATTGTTAATCAGAGAACACATTATACTTATACATTATTAATACACATGCAAAGGTTTTTCAGAATTATTTGTTAACGTTTTTGTGACAAAAATAATGTTTTAATGCACAAAAAAAGAGATCGTGGCAAACCCGGAAGTAGCTATTAACATTAATCTAACATTATAGGACACATCTGGAGAGGATCTGATTATGGATATAGGTTCAGTTTATAAATGATTATGGATATAGGTTCAGTATATAAATGATTATGGATATAGGTTCAGTATATAAATGATTATTGATATAGGTTCAGTTTATAAATGATTATGGATATAGGTTCAGTTTATAAATGATTATGGATATAGGTTCAGTTTATAAATGATTATGGATATAGGTTCAGTATATAAATGATTATGGATATAGGTTCAGTTTATAAATGATTATGGATATAGGTTCAGTTTATAAATGATTATGGATATAGGTTCAGTTTATAAACTGGTAACTCAGCGCGGATGTTCAGAATTCTTTGTTCAGTTTTCATGTAGTTCCAGAGCCTAATAGAGGCTTGATTTTGAGGCTCCGTCAAAACAAACAACTGAGCATGAGCAGCTACGAGCATCAGCGCTGATGATTGACAGCCCTTGGCATGGTTAACGTGGACAGCATCGTGCATTTTGAGCTATAGCTAAGAGAAGGGAAGGCGGGACTTACCCGTAATATTAGAATTCAGAAAATGACTTATTCTATATCAACTTTTAGGTCAATTTAATACAATTCTTAAAATTTGTAATTCATTCATCACTTTAACTGTGAGCTCCTATGTTCTATAACTAAAATACTTATAGTTTTTGATAATAATTTTAATGACTGCACATTGCTTTACAATCCAAGCATGCAGCCGTTACTTTTCAGTGGTTAAACCCCTCACATTCCTGTTTGGTCTTTGAGAGGGGCTGTCGTCTTCATCTCCTTCAGCGAGAGCTCTGGTGATTCAGGAGAATATCAATAACTCAAAAGCTCAGGCCTGAATTGAAGATGATCCTTTTCCAATCTGCATTTATTCCTTTTCCTCAGACGACTTTTAACCTCGAAGCTTCACTGAGCCCGAGGACAGAAGAGGAGAGAGAGGAGAGGATTGGAAAGAGAGGAGGGGATAGGAAAGGAGAGGAGAGAGAGGTGAAGAGAGAATGAAGAGAGGGGAGGAGAGGGGAGGAGTAAGAGGAGAGAGAGAAGAGAAAAAAGGGGAGAGGAGAAAGGAGAGGTCATGAGGGGAATGTGTTACAGTCAGAACATAAGCCGTTTGTGGCTTGTCAGCCCAGAGCCATTTTCTTTTCTGCGGTGATGTCATGGTGGGGACTGTACGTGGGGCCCTAAGGGTCCACAAGGGCACTACAGGAGGTACAGTGGCCCCTCGCTGAAACAGGGGGCACCTTTCGGTATCTCACTGTTTTGTGGACTGTACAATCATGCTTTTTTACAGTGTGCTTCTCATGTGTCGCAACATTATACTATAAAAAAAGAGTTAACTTGAAGTCTCTGGTCTCTCCCTGGTCTCTTTCTATTCCATCTCTCTCTGATCCGTCAAAATTAGGGCTGTTTTCTTTTCCTGTTATAGATTTTTTCAAAAGAAAATTCAGTGGCGCAAAAAACACAATTTGTATTCAATCTTATTACAACAATTGCTCTACTCAGAATATAGTTAATTTTCTTACTGTACATCAGATAAGAATTTAGGCAGACTAGGTAAAGCAGAGAACCGTTGTTGTTAAAGCTCTAGGAACACATCTTCAAGAAAGCAATTGGCGCATCCTCAAAGATGGATAAAGTGCTGGTCCTAATTGAAGCTGAAGGCCGTGTAACAGGGTACTCTGTATCGCTACACTGCCACGTTAAGTTTGGATATGGTTTTCTTGGTGTGTGTTTTTTTATTTGTGGCTATATTTTTAATTACCAGTTAGCTGTTTTAGGCGGTATTTCCCAGGTTAAAATCACCATGCACCTTCTCTTTCTCTCATACACTTTCTGGTGTGAACAGAGCTCGGGTCCTCCAGGCGGTCGGTAGGTCAGCGGTTCTGCTCAGCATCTGGGGCATGCTGGGGACAAAGCCACACCAGCATGGCCAACCAAACCGTTTTTATTGCCTGGACCCTGACAAATCCTTTTGTCAAGCTTGCACCCCTAAGTTTTTGGACTCCAGCCTCTCCCCTCTAATTTTAACCCCTATAACCTTTTATTCCCCCCTGATTTTAATCATACTTTTTAAAGACTTTTTTATACTAAATCATTTTAAAAAGAACTGCTGTGGTTTCCTTGTGCAATGGTGTTACAGCCCTCCTCAGTCTGGAGAAGAGCCATAACAGCGCAGACTTGGGGTTGCTCTGGAAGGACCTCAGCTCAGTATTTAAATGTTTCCAGTGTCCAGAGCCCGACACCAAAGAAAGACGATTGAGGGCTGCTTCTCCGACTTCTAATCACTTAATTTGGAAGTATTCAACTAGCTGCTTCTTGTTCTTATGCAAGCAGACACCGTTCGACAGGTGTTTTGGTGGTCTTTGAATCCAGCCAGTTTGTATAGTTTTGGGTGAGTGCATTGGTGACAAAGTAGGAGCCTCAAAGAATAGGTGGAGAAATCCTAACTGCTTTCTAAGACCGCCGACGCTGGAACGCAGCTTCCACGTGCACTGGACGCACATTCTCTAAATTTCAAACGCTAGGGATGTTCAGACCAGCAGTCCTGGCCTGCGGTGGCACCCAGCAGAAGTGGCGGAAGTGCTTTGATGCTAACGGAGTTAAGCTTGCGGCTTTTTGTGTTAAGTTCTTCTCCAAGAATTTTTTTATAACAGCAGTATGTGTTCACGGGGGTGCGCCATTAGTTTATTTTATTATTAAACAGTACTTGCGCATCGGCGAACACGCTAGCTGCTCTTGTTTACAGTCACTGGAGGATGAAAACTCAGGCTGGAGGCATATGTTCCCAAGCACTGTGTCCCTCATTGTCAATCCTGGTAAAGTCCTGGTTTAGTCCTGGTTTAGCTCCTGTTTTGGCTGTTTACGAGTAATTTCAGTCTGCTTGCTAGACCGCTAATGTCCCCATGACCACTTTGCGGCTCTCTGATTGGTCACTGCACTGAGGAAAAAAAATCAGCAATGTTTATCTCCTGCCTGCATACATTTTCCGCTCTTGTGCCTCATACTACAACGCATAATCCGGTCTGAACGGCCCCATAAAGATGTGATCTCTGTGATAACCATGACCGCTGTCTCTTGAGCCTTCAGAATAGTTAGGTTCTAGAGAACTTATCAGAAAATGTATATATCCGAGGTCTCGTCATCTAAGCTTGTCACAGTTTCTTCTGGACGATTTTAAGATTGCACAGTGCTATTGTAATCTTTGATCACACTAATTAAACGCAACCTTACTGGGACAGCACTTTAGGTCACCGCAGCAGAGGTGGTGTTGTCGCTGGTAATGAGCTGCTTCCTATCCTCTGGCTGGTGTATGCAGAGTCTGCTTGGTTCTGACCATTTTATCTGCTCTGGTCCATGCTTTATTAGCATTTTATTTTTTAAAGAAATAGCAATCCACCACTAAATGTATGCTTGGTCTGCTTGGTTTTGACCCTGAATCCTCTCTGCTCTGGTCTGTATCAGTGTAAATCCAAAAGCAAGAAAAATAAAAGTTGTAAAGCACAAAACATCAATTTTTTCAGAGCTACTTAGGACTAGCTGCAGTTTTCAGCATATTCAAAAGTGTCAACTGTGGGGGATTATCTCCTCTTTCTGAATGGACTCTTCTTCAGCTACAGAACATTCCTGGTCCTGTCGGGACTCATCAACCTTGGAAACCTCTTCATGAACAAGAGAACACCATCTCTTGTGATGTGCTGTCTTCTTTTGGCCTTGGGTCTGGCTCTGTAAAATCAAATGTCACCTGAGGTACCTTTTAAAAGTTCAAAGTAATACTATTTAATAAAACCAGGAACTAAAACACAAGAACACAGGTAAGTATGTAAACAAACGATACAGAGACAGGGCTTAAATCGTGCAATTAAAATTTTATTAAAAAGGCTGGAGCAATTAACAGTTTAAATGTTTTTAAATTAATTTCAATGTAATGTTAAAAGTCCAGTAGTCAAAATATAAGATCACAAAAAGGTTTAAAAGTTGCAGCCCCTGGACACCATGAAAAATCACTACGCTAAAATAAACTAATAACTAACTAAATAAATCCAACGAGGGCGACCTGCGCGGGGAGTAGCCCCACCCGTAACAAAACAGAAAGTTTTGAAAAACTCTGGGCTAGGTCCCCCTCAGGCACGCCCCGGGAGAACTAAATAGAAATAAACTACACGCCTGAGCTCCAGAGTCTAAAACCAGATTTATTTAAAAGTGCAGTGCTAGATTTAAAACTGAACCGGGAACAAAAAACAACACAAAACAGTAATCTAAAAAACAAAAATACACAAAACGGTAGTCTAAAAAACACAAAACAGTAGCAGGCTACTCCTGGAATTAAAAGAATAGGGACAGTTAAAGATCTAGAAGGTTAAAAGCCGGGTCAAAGGCCAGTAAAAAACCAAAACCTGTCCCCACCTGAATGCTCTGAAACAATTCCCAGGGGAAGTCTGCCACTGGGTAATCCAGCCCTATACAAAATGATTAAAACTACATTAAAAACCATACATTTGTTAAAATAAGGGGGGGGGGGGGGGAGACTGAACACAACGTGAGCCGCCATTTTTATACTCGACTCCCCGTCCGGATGCCAGGCATGTACCAACGCTGTGGCGGTGGCGACCCCTAACGTAAACAACAATGGCGGCGGCTGCACTTACTAGCTACGTGTGCTTCGAGCGCTACACAGAGGATAATTCTACTCCTTCGTTCGTCCAAACAAAACCACGCAAAGCTCTAGTTTCAGTTTCCGTTTTCGCAGCTGCTGTTAACTACAGAATGATGTTGGTGCCTTCTTCCCATGGATCTATTATATTAACTGGATAGGGTATTACTAGCTTGTAGCTGAATAACTCATGTGCTCGGGGGATTCTCGCGGTACTGCAGACTGAACCAGGCTAAATTCACGTGGGCTACCCAGAAATTTTCCCCATAGGACTCAATGCATATTAAAACAGCTCAACCTCAGCTGACAGAGAACCTACAGCTTTAATAAAGATAGTATTTTGTGGGGATTTTAGTGTCCCTTGTCATCCTGAACTTTTTTTCTTCTTAAATCCTTCGGTTTTGTTTAAATCCACACTTTAGTGCCACAAACTCTGCTCGTCTGGCTCTCGCTCTAACTCCCGCTCTGATGAACTGCTCTGATTGGTCAGAGCGCGGCCGAGCCCCTCTGTGCACGTGCGTGAGACCCGGTGTGAGACCCACACACGCGTGTTTGGCGCAACGCATTATGGGAGATCATCCACTGCGCAGAACCGGGAGGACCAGACGATGCCCAAATACAGGCGAGTTTCCCAAAGTTCTTTGCGAGTTTCAGGCAACTTCCGCTAATCTTTCAGCCCCCATGCCGTCACAAAGCGCCACTGAGCACAACCATTCATTTGAATAGGGCGCCATCTTGGATCGCCGGGGCTTGCTTCTTCCACGTCTTGCAGAGGAAGTGAGTATACTGCTGGGGGGACGCTGGGGCTCGCGTATGTCGTGTTGTAAAGATCCTCTGCCCACTACTGTCCGGGCGCTAGAACTACATCGTTTTTGATCCTCGTATGTACGCTGTGAAATTTGCATTAGGAGCCTGGTCATTTCTGTTAATACTGTAGCTTTTCCACGTCTGCGCAGCGCCTCCGTATAAACCTGGCCTAACTCTTACGTTTTCACCTCCCTGGAACACAGTCTACGTATGAACGGGGGTAGCAACCAACATCTAACTATAGCGTTTTACTGCTGCAGTGTTTCCGTGTAAACTGGGCCTTAGTCCAAAACATATGCAATTCTTCAAGAATTTTCCTGAGTTAAAACTAATAATAACACTTTCCATCATCAGATTAAAACACAGTGTTTTCATTCAATCTGCATTGGATTGCATACAGAGAGAGAGAAAACAGAAAGAGACCAGAGAGACACCAGAGAGACACCAAAGAGAGAAAACAGAGAGAGACCAGAAAGATATCAGAGAGAGACACTGGTTTTACAGCAGATTCAATTCTTGAGACCAGAGAGACAGAGAGATACCAGGGAGAGACCTTGGAGAGACCAGAGAGATCCCAGAGAAAGAGAGAGAGAGAAAAGAGGGCGAGAACATAATAGAGTGACCAGAGGTATAGCAGAAAAAAACCAGAGAGAGGGAGACCAGAGGGAGACACAGAGGCCAGAGAGAGAACAGTGAGAAACCAGAGAGACCAGAAAGAGACCAGAGAGAAATCAGAGAGAGAGAGAGTGAGAGAGACCAGAAAGAGACCAGAGAGAAATCAGAGCTAGAGAGTGAGAGAGACCAGAGAGACCAGAAAGAGACCAGAGAGAAATCAGAGAGAAAGAGTGAGAGAGACCAGAGAGATAGAGAGAGAGTTCACCGTGGTGCTGATGGGAGAGAGAGTGCTGTATAGAATCCTGAATCCAGCCGGTGAGACTCCGCGTCCGGGTTTTGCGCGGCTCTGTGGGGGTCTGTGGAACATGCAGCCTGACACTGCAGCAGTGGAGGAGCGCACGCAGAGCTGACCGCCGCTCGGTCCGATCCACAGCCACAGCCCGGCTCACTGCTCCCCACTCTCCCCACTCTCCCCGCTCTCCCCTCTCCTCTCCTCTCCTCTCCTCCCATTCACCACCACCACCACCACCTCCACCACCTCCTCCTCCACCGCTACGCACTCCCTGACAACACGGGAACAGAAGACACGGGTGAAGACGCACCACATATGTGCCCCTATGTCTCCGGCACGTAGACCGAGGTAGGATCATTTCTCTTCATTCACAATGCGTTTCCCCATTCATTCTCCAGACGGGGATATTTAACAGGTAGACGAGAAGTTAAGCTGCTTGGCATCTCCTACAACCCTTTCTGAAATCCAGTTTACTGATCATGACAACCACACGCATGATTTAGATTCAGATGAAAAAAAGGGGAGTTTTGTCTCTGAACCTGAGCTTGTTTGTGTGTGCGTGTTTGTGACAGCATGCTACACAGCCTGCCTTCTCAAGCAGCTTCAAGGGGATTTCAATCTTTACAATGTGGCCAAATCTCTGCCCATCTATCATTTGTCGTCTGTTGGAGTCAGGCTCTGAATATCTCGTTCCCTTTTCATTACGGCAATAGCTGAGGCTTATGTAATCATGTCTATTGATTGGAACCGGCTGATGAGAGAAAACCCCTTTTGCTTTACTGTAGTGATCATAAATTATACATGTGAGAGATCGACTCTCAAGGAAGAAGGCTGTTTGGGTCAAATCCGAACTTACCCATTCACTCCTGTTATACACGCACACACACACACACGCACATACACATACACACATACACATACACACACTCTTTAAAATGGAATAATGATCGGTGAGTCTGTGTTGCGGCAATCCTGCATTCTGGTTCTGGTGTGGCTTCAATGGGTTCCTCCTGAGCGTGGCTTCATTCATTCACATACTGTACCAACCACCAGCCCTGCAAGAGAGAAGGCAGGAGTTTTTTTCTTCTTCTGTTGCACCGGAGATGAAAGAGAATGACTAATAATGAGAGGATAAAGAGACAGTTGGCGTTGCTGTGTTATACCGGTGGGCATACGGCTTGAGTTTCCATGTCTCTTCATGTCAGCTGTTCTGTCGCTGGTTCTCCTTGTGACTCAGGTGGTCGTTCATCAATCGTATCATTGAGATGCAGAGGAGCACCTCAGCAGAGCACTTTTAAGCCTCTGCTATTTTTGGACCTTATCTTGTGTATTTGTGTGTGTCTTGCTGCTCGCCGCTGTGCTGTGATCCAAAAGGTGTGTAAGAAAGGCATTATCTGCGCTGACGACTATAGCGACTAACCGGTCTAATTTCAAGAAGTAATAGATAATTTGGCGACCAGGGAGCGTGTCCTCTGCTGACACTGGAGACGCTCTGCGCATTCGCATTGTTCAGAATGCAGGGAGACTGTGTGAGACGCAAGACATGTCCCAGGCCATGTCTGTAGAATTCAGTCTTCACACCACAACATGCCACTTATCACCACAGAGCTGTCCATATTGTGTTCCAATAGTGAAATGTCCCCCATAGGTACCATAACAATCATAAAATAATTATGAATGTTTTATTGCCTGGTTTGGATAATCAGCAACAATAATAGACAAGGCAAGGCACGTGTATTTCTTAGCACAGTTTACAAAGATACAAACATAATTATTTTTTTACCTGGATTTGAATATTGCCAGCAAAAACCCTGTCTCATATTTTAAGGAAGACTGTTCCAGAATAAATCTGAAATACTGCCTCTCCATGTTTAGTCCTGACTCTGTGACCAGCAGAAGGCCAGTCCCTGCAGGAAGCCAGTCCCTGTGCTCCTCAGAGTAACTTTATGCAAGGCCTTTGAGGCTTTGACCCTCAGGGTTCAGAAGGCTGGTTGCCTTGCTTATTTAGTCTGTCCCAGGGCAGTGGTGGCTACAGTAGTACTTTACCACCACTGAGTACAGAGGGAATTATTGATGCTCCATGAAGCGTCCGGAGTGTCTAGAAAAGCGTTATATAAAGCCAATGCATTATTAAATCATAAAAGTAATGGAGTATTTTAAGAATATGTTTTCAGATCTTGTCGTGGTTATGCGACAAACATAAAACAAAGCTTGGAAGTGGTTTCAAGACCTGTATGTTTTATTTTTAGTTAGTTTTATCAAGATTTGTGTTAGTTTTAGCTATAAACATAGACTCAATATGAATCAATAAATCAACATGTATTTGCAAAGCGCAATTCGTGTAAAAGGCATTTCAAAGTTCTTCCTCAGAGCAAAAAAAATACAGATCACAAAGTAAATACAAATAGATCAATATACGATCATATGTAGCAGTGCAGCATTTAACTCTTAGCATTCAAACTGGGTTTGAAAACAGATGAATGGTTCAAAGAGTCAGTTGTTTGCACAGCTAAACATGTTTTCAACCTTGAACATTGTCAGCATAGGAGCCTTTCTCACATTTTCTGGAAGACTGTTCCAGGTTTTAGATGCATACATCTGAAACACTGTTTCCCTGTGTTTTTACAAAACAAAACACCAGGAAAACAGTTTAAAAAATGATCCAAACCAAAAACAGCCAAAAACGGCAAAAACTAAAGCAATACAATATTGTATGGTGTTATACATGACACACACACACACATGCACACACACACATACACAAACAGGCCCAAACACACACACAAATACACGCACACACACAATACCCACAAACAAATCTCTCAGTCTTCCTCATACTTCTACAGTCCTTCTTTTCACACAGTTCTCAGGCACATTCCCTTTAGTCTGTGATCATAATTGAACGTCACATTACTGTCCACACTGTTCTGCTTTTAAACACACATACTGTAGGTCCAGTCTCTGCAAATACTCAACGTGGGACAAGGGGTCAGCTCCGTGTTGATGCCAACAAAGGTCTGTCCTCTTAGAAACCTGAAGGCGATCATTAAGGGTGTCTTCTGCAGCCGGCGCCACGCTGCCGAAGAGTCCGGATACAAGTCATTACGCAGCATCGAGAACATGACCAAGGGAGAAGTCACGTGACCAGGGGAGCACTACACTAACTACACTAACTGCACTATGCTAATTGGCTTATTGTTGTAGCACTGTGATGTCAAAAGACTGGTGGTTCATTCCAACTAATCAGGAGCACACCAGACTCCACCCATTTCCTCTGTTGAGTCCATTCTTTCTCGGTCAGCACTAGATCATATACGGAATCGGGACGGAAGCGGAAGTAAATATAACAAACTACCTAATAATGCCTAAACTTAACCAGCCATTCCCATAAAATAACCCCAACCCAGCCTTAACCCTAACCTTAACCATCTTACTCAGACGCCTAAAACTTAACCAGTCACCATTTAAGGACTTATTAGTCTAAAAATAATTCGTAAGTAGGAGTGTTACTTCCGGTTTCGTCTCGATTCCGTATATGATCTAGTGCCGACCATTCTTTCTCTGGATGTTGGAGGAAATGGGAAGAGTCTGGTTGTTCCTGTTTGGTTAAAGTGAACATCTGCAGCTTCTCTTGATCAATTTTCTTCCGCTTTATCCATTGCGAGTCATGGGGGCAGCAGTCTAAGCAGAGACGCCCCCACTTCCCTCTCCACTTCCTACAGCTCATTTGGGACAATCCTGAGGTGTTCCCAGGCCAGCTGAGAGGCACAGTCCCTACAATTTAGAAGTTATGCGAAGTTCGTCACATTTTCACTGATGCTTAAGGCATCATTGTTGATGAATGTGCATTGTAACCAACTCAACAAAGTACTCCACTCTAAGTAGAGTACAGTTACTATTGTACTCAGTACTACTAATGTTCTGTCATAATCACCTCAGATTTGTGGAGTGGGGGTGTACTTTCAGAAATTCAGTCTCTCTCCATTAAAACCATTAGAAACTAACACTGAAAATACTGACATATCCGGTTACCACCTACACACACACACACACACACACACACACATACAAACACAATGAAAATGAGAAATGGACATTAATCACCTAAACCAATCTCTTAAAATCCACATTTTGCCGACACAGAGGTCGTGCAGATTCAGAAACATCCTTGACTCTGAATAATGAAAGCCCTAATATGTTTACGCACACTCTGAGCTGGAGCGCGTCTGTTTGTTTTGCAGATGACCGCGACTACAGCTGTCGGTCAGTCACACGTTTGTGGATTCTCTGGAGGTCAGGTCAAAATGATTTAGATAACATTAAAGCAACTCAAAGATTCATTAGAGAGAGCACCTCAGGACAGGAGCACGGCCATGAGTTCTTGTCTCATCCACTGGGACTTCTGCAGGTTGTCAGCCATGACCATACACTGGATAGTGATAGACAGTGCTTGCCCGTTAGCTCAGTGAAGGCCTATAGGGAAGTGATCATGGATTAAGTTTGGCTCCAACTCGCTCAGGCTCTCATGCAAGTCAATAATGAAACCCCTCTAGCTCAGTAACTGTTTGTGTCACACTCACGTTGAGCTTAAATCTGTGTCACTAAGCTCTATGTGATCCTGGTGTTTATATTGTGATGCTGTTAATCCAGATATGAGCCATAAAAAGATGACTGATCATCAGATGCCTTCATTACAAACTTGCCCTAGCAACCATCTTAACAACACGTCTGGCCCTCTTACAATGCCTATATCAAGAATTTGAGTTGTTTTTGTTTCCATCCTCCAACTTCTGGCACACACAATCCATCCCTTCTGTCTAAAAGCTCCTGCTTCAGTCTTGTAACAGTATGATGTCATTGTACCACTATGACCTCATGCTCAAAGCAATTCTTTAAAACAAAAGGGTTGCCCAAAATTACATTTAGTAATTTCTCAGTTGTCTATTGTTCCCATATGGAAGGGTGTCCTCTGCATTTGACCTGTCCTTGGAGGCCAGGACCATAGCTGCAGGACTTTAACTCTGGTGCTTGTTTTGGGAAGTGGTGGAAACCTGAGTGTCTGGAGGAAATTCACCCAGACAACTTTAGAACATGCGACCTCCACACAACAAGATGATATGGGGTCAAATTCAAGCATGACTTTCTTCTTGCTGTGAAGCATGACCTGAAATTAGAAATGACGGGAAACGATTAAGGTGAACTATTATAACTGAATTCAATGTATTTATGTATTGCCTGAAATCACAACAGCCGTTGTCTTGACGACTTTACCAAGTTCGAACACTGGAAATGCAATAACATCAAACACATAGGAGTCATCGGTCCATAGGGAACAGGATGACCCCTGTCCAGAAATGTTAAGAAATGAGCCCAAATACCCCAAATCATCTCTGTCCCTAGACCTTTCTGCATCAACAATAAACCACTCATGAACCCAGTGGGAAAAAAGTGAGAAACCTCAGGAGGCCCATATTGAGAGATGGATCCGCTCCAACAAACAGACAGGCTGTAAATCCAGGACTGAGGCTATAGATCCAGGACTGCACTGAAAAAATCGGAAAAAAGTCAAAAATGTATCTCAATTTGAGTTCCATTTTGACTGCCATAAAAACTTAATGATCTTCTTCTAAAAAGATACAAGCAATATCTCCCTTGGAATGAGAAAATAACATCAACAGTTCTTGAATTTAAGACTAAATGGCTTTTCCCATTGTCAAATCTAGTTTGAAGTCATTAAAACAAAATCCACTCTATTCAAGCAATTATTTGATTCTTTTTTCCAGTGTGACTCTGTAGATCCAGGACTGAGGTTGATTTTCCTGAAGAACCCAACATTTACAGCCAGGATTCACCCACTGTTCTTTATCTACTTCTATCTTAGAAATGTTGGAGGGAAAACCCCCAGAACTGCAGAGCCATGTGCTTTTTGTTGCAGATTGTCCGTGACAACATTCCCAGAGTCGAATACAATTTCTTGTGCTTTGCCAGTGTGATGTTTTTGTGGACTAATTTTGACATCAAATTCTTTAAACAAGATTATGTTCTAAACTGTGATAAACATATGAATAATGAGCAATGAAGTCCAGGGCTGAATGTGGGTGTCCACAGAGAGAGTGGGGGGCCACAAAAAACTAGATCAGGAAAAATAAGTGAGACCAGAGAGAGACCAGCGAGAGAAAGAGAACAGAGAAAGAGACTGGAGTTAGTGTTGTGGATTCACCAACAAGAGATCTGAGAATCAAACAGTTCAAAGGAAATGCAATAATAACAAGCACAGGGAGCGGGATGACCGCTTTCCAGAAATGTTAATAAATGTACAGAAATCTCCAGGATCTTCACTGTCCTCAGACCCTCCTGCATCGGCAAGGAACCACTCAGAAACCCAGTGGGGAAAAAGTGTCACAGACATCAGCAACACTACACTGTAAAAAAAAAGACGGTAACCTTAACAGAAAAAATATTTTAAAATCACAATATTATTATAATGTTAGTATGAAAACCACAATTTGATAATAAAATCACAATAAAAATAATGTGTGATTATGATCAAATTTACTCAAACAGCAAATCATCAAAAAACTGTATGACTGACATCAAAATCATTTAGTTAAAGTGACATTCAAATATAGTAAAATATAAAAAAAATTACAGTTTATTTTTAAAGAGAGAGAACTTGAGAGAAAATTTAGATTGTGATGAGAATTGATAATACATATTTTCAATTGAAAATGTATAGTGCTTTCACATCATTTATAAACAACTGGACTCACCACCTGCAGGAGAACCATTGAGGGGCTGGTAACAAAAGTTGCCAGAATTGTTTTGTTAAATCAACTTATTGTTTTTGTACAGTGTAGGATCATATCCAGTAACTTTCACCATTTTCTCATGGAAAATATACATTTGATGGATGTAAAACATACTGAAAATAATTCAAATACAAAATGGTGATGTTAAATTATCAATACATTTTTGTAGGCTTAACAGATTTTTTATAGGATTATAAAAAATGCTGTAAAAGTATTTACCTATATTTTCATAGTTTTCTTTACTGTGCAACTGCATTTTTTACAGAGATGACAAAATTTGCCAAAATGTTACTGTAGAATTGACCATTTTTTTTCTTTTTAGGCCTAAGCTACTTTTATACAACAGAAGAGGCAGAGAGCTACTCCTTTTTGCAGTCATAATGAAGACCTGTGTAATAATTACGACAAGGGAGAGCACACATGGAGAACACATGTACTGGTTTACCCTTTATTTATACTTAGATATGTAATGGCTCAATGTGTAGTAATTCAAGCTCATGTGTTCAACTCTAAATCCTTTGGCAAGCTAGGTTGGAGACCCCTGCTCTAGATGTTAGTGAACCGAAAATAATTTTAGTGTAGAGACAAGATACTGGAATCTCATGAAGAGCAATAGAATGGGCTTTAAATTATGCTGATTGGCTGCTGGTAGTTCTGCTGCTGCGGAGATAGAGAATTTCTATGACAACAGTTTTACTTGATTTATTCAACTGTGCAGTTGTAAAAGTTTGAATTTAATTTGTTTTGTTCTAAACTTGCTCTGCCTGTTTGCATATTGATCCACTGTATGTTCATGACCCCCGATGGCAAGATCTGGTAATTACAGCCCAGACATAATGCATCTCCATTAGCTGTGACAATATTAGCGCCATATTTCACATTGTCTACTTTGTGGTTTTAATTCTGCCGCCGCGCTGACCCCTCGCCCTCACGGGAACAATCTCCGTTGGATGCCATTATGTTGGTTTGCCAGGCACCACCTGCGCTCAGAGCCCGATCCAGGAGGGACGGAAATAGGTTTGGTCCTGCTTCGCACTGCCACACTGTGTTGGGTAGTGGTGAAGGAAAGTCAGTGGGCGTAGGAGTGGGTGGAGGACCAAATCGGAGTTTGAATATTGAGAGCTTTTGAGAGGCGGATGAGCTGGGAATTAGAAGAAGAGTGCAATTGATGTGGTTTAATACTTTACGGAGAGCGGGTGTATTCTGTGGAGAAACTGTAACGGCGGGAACCTGGGCATTGAAAAAAAAAGGATGCAGTTAAAAGGACGTTTCTGATTTTTTAAGAATGTTGATGTCACTGATGTAATTTGCAATAAGGGACCATATGTGTCCACTCCCACAAGATTTAGTCACATTAAGCCCCCACCCTCATGCTGCTAACATGTACAGTAGTGTCATCAGTCTCTGTTCTCTCTCGCTGGTCGCTCATGTCTCTCTCTGATCTCTTTCTGGTCTCTCATGTCTCACTCTGGTGTCTTTCCGGCCCCTCTCTTGTCTCTCTCTGGTTTCTCTCTGATCTCTCTCTGGTCTCTTTCTGGTTTCTTTCTGGTCTCTCTCTGGTCTCTTTCTGGTCTCTCTGATCTCTTTCTGGTCTCTCGCTTGTTTTAAAAGTGTTACTTCACATTACAGTGATGCCACACGGCTTGAGGTTCACTCTTTTAGTCCATTATTAAACATTGTAGTTGACACTGGTCTAAAAGTCGGTGCAGGGCCTTGTTTGTGTGCTGCACAAGGAATCCCCTGGACCGGGTACTGCGCCGCACACCCAGCAGTTGATGCGGGTACTAACTGCTTTTCCCTAACGAGGAGCCGATCCTCTCCAGCTGACAGTCGCAGGATATGCAGCCTGTTTCCATGGAGACGGTGAGGAGCTGTAGTGTTTTTTTTTTTTTTTTACGTCAGCCCCCTTCCTTCTGCTGTACATTCCTCTGAACAGGAGAGGCCAGGCATGCAGCGCTCGCGTAGTAGCTGCTAATCTTGAATCCTGCAGAAGTTGGTTTGCGTGCATGTGTGTCACTGTCAGTGTGTACGTGCGCAACTGTTTGTATGTGCAAGTGTGTGTTTGTGCGCCTGTCAGTGTGTATGAGGGCAAATGTTTACATGTGCAAGTGTGTGTGTGTGTGTGTATGTGTGTGTGTATGAGAGGCTAAATTAACAGGCGTGCGTGTCACTCCGAGAGATGGCTGACAGTTTGCGCGACTGTGCGAGCGACCAGAGCTGTTGTTGGTGTGTGTGTGCGTTCTTGTGTGTTGTGTACGTGGGATTATGAGTCAGAGCGATGAGAGAGGAGTGAGATGAAGAGAGAGACTGAAACAGAAGGACACCAGCCTCAAAACACAGAAATCAGGACTGAATAATCATCTCCCACCACTGACCATCTCTGTTGTATCTTTTATACATCAGAGAAGGTACATCAGTAAATATCCTGACACAGATGACTAAAAGGCCTTCAGGCGGACTCTAATTCACCAATATGAAAATATTAAATGTAGTATGTACTATATAGCATGGAGAGATGCGAGTTGACAGGCGATAAACCTGACATTTTGGTTCAGGAAAAAACACATACTGTGTTCAAGCCAAAATCTGTGGAGGGACAGGAGGATTGGATAGATACTGTATATAGATAGAGTCAGATTGGAATACATATGTAAAAGTCCCCAGTCTGCACAAGATACATAAATAAAACAAAGTTAAAAGTACAGAAATAAAAAAAAAACAGGAAAAAATTCACAGTTTCAATACAAAGGCAAGATAATTAAAGTGCTCTGTTTAAACTATTAAACTGTTTAAACTATTAAAGAAGCTTTTAGCCTATTGAGATGTCCTGCATCTCAGCGAATAATAACTTCTGCCAGAGGGAAGAAGCTGGAACATGGCTTTTCCAAGGTGGCCAGAAGAGTCGTTGATTATTCTAAGAGCTTGGTTTAAAAGTCTGGATTTATAAAGAACCTCCAGATATACATAGACTCTGGTCTCTTTTTCTGGTCTCTCTGACTGACTGGCTTTGATTGACTTACATGTAAAAGTGGCTTAGTAACCGTTTGTGTCACACTCCATTTCTGGGTCAAGGTGGTGGCAGTCAGACCCAATCTACAGAGCACCAGCCCCTCACTGAGCCTCCTGCAGGTGGTGAGTCCACAGGCGGATGGCTGCTCTGTCTGTGAGAGCATAAAATGGGGTTAAGTGTCTTGCCCAAGGACACAGCAACAGCAGACATCAGTGGGATACTGTTCTGTGGGGGGACTGAACCCACAACCTTGAGGCTCAAAGGCCAAGGGTCTACTAACTGAGCCACTGTCACCTTGCTTACAAATCCAAGGTTGTATATTGATACTGCAGGAGGGTCTAAAGCTGTGTTCAGACTGCCAATGCATGGACGTGCGTAGATGGAGGCATGGACGCACGTTCACTAAATACCAGCTGCACGAGTTTAGTCAATCTGACGTCCTGTCCTGCGTTGGGAAAAAAACGCAGGGCGGAAGTGGTGGGCCCTTCTGTATCAGCAAACACGGTAACTGCACAGTGGAAAGTCAACTCAAGGTGAAGACATGTTCACAAGTGCTCTGTCCCCCATCCTCGGTCCTGGTTTAATCCTGGTTTACCTTCTGTTTTGGTTGCGTCTTCATTTTCCTGGTTTGGACCATGTGACCACTTTGCTGCTCTCTGATTGGTTGCTGCACGTCTGTAGAGCGATAATGTTCATCTCCTGCTTTCGCTGATGATGCAGGACCCTCGACATTCAACAACATTTATTGACATTTATCAACCTTTATGGACTTATGGCCTTATGTGTTTCATTTTCATTCCATTTCTTGTGTTTGAACAGTTTTGTAAAGTAGTCTGATATAACTACTTTTGTGATTTAGGGCAATACAAGAATACATTGATTTGAATAATCTCTTTGTAAATTCAGATATGAGGGTGTAGATCTAGGACTGAGGCTGTAGATCCAGGACAGTCAGGTTCCTTCTGTCTCTGAATTTAGTTTTAGCTCAGTTGATTGGTTGGTTAGGTTGGTGCGGTCCCAAATTAGTCCTTAGATCTCGCTTATGGATCCTGTTTAAGCCTCTTTTACAATAAAACAGATGCTATTGATGATATCAGCATGAATTCTGTAACGCCCTTGTTGCAGCCAAAATGGATCTGATTTGACAAGAATAGGAGAAACTCCACTGACTGTATCCTGCTCTTGTGACTGTGTCGTCTGGAGCCACACGTCCGGTCAGTGGCGGCTCACGGTGACAGAGCAGACAGGTGAAGCAGCCGGACAAAAGGCCGCCGCAGGGACTGAGTGAGTGGTCAAAAATAGCCTCAAAAGGATCTTTCAGTTGCGCTAGGGTTCCAAGCGTACGGGGAGACCAGGGCAATCCCCGCGGCCCCAGAGGAGCGCCCGTTAAGATTACAGTCAGAGATTAGAGCCTTTTGGAGATAACAGTACAACTTGGGCTTCATCCTTTAGGCCAAATATCTATCTATTGATATTTCTGGCCAGTGCTGCACTTTCAATCTCTCTGGTCTCTCTCTTTCTGGTGCCTATGGTCTCGCTGTCTTGTCTCTTCTGGTCGCTCTCTCTAGTCTCTGTATCTGGTCTCTCTCTGGTCTCTTTTTTAAGCTAACAGCTCAAAGCTAACGCCGGTAAAACCATGATAAAAG